>BSBN01000372.1:3910000-4510000 GCA_027924645.1 Cunninghamia lanceolata | reverse complement strand
TAGCTTTTCTATCATCTCAAATCCTGCAAACTATGCAATTACTAAACTTTCATCTCCATATCCTCCTGCCAGATTTTCTCATTGGCAATCTAGAAATGCAAGCTACCATGCTTTGGTCATGTCTATAGGTGAAATGACACCAAACTATTCTGTAGAAAAGTTCCAAAGTATATGTACTTTTTTTTTTGTCTCTATCATACTGATTTGTTGTTATCATGCATTGATAGGGTCTTCTAGTTCCCAAGTTACCCATGAAAGGAGTGAAGGGAGGGACAACAATTCTACAAGTGCATTCTTCCTTGAAGATGCCTCCAAGGTGAATTTATAGCTTTAAATGTCCACCTACTTTTTGTACTTGTGTTTTCTAGTGTGCCAGAAAATACAATTTCGTTTGGTTATATGCTAACATCTTGGTAGCATACCCAGTTGTTGTTCAGATGTGAAGTCGGAAACCACGTTAAATTCTTGTCTATATGTACTACTTTATATGCTTTTTATTTGTCTAATTTCTTTAACAGTTTGTTGCATTATAATTAAATCTATTAAATTTTAATATTTATCAGTGGTAACTTTCAAAACCATCATGTCTGTACTAGATTCTATATAAGTATGCATCCCACTATTTGACAGGTTGTCCAAAAGAAGAGAGAACAAAATCCATCACCTTCTACGTACAAAGATAAAGATATTGTGAGGATAAGAAGGTTATTCTCAGAAGTTGAGAGGAGACAGACATCTGTTTCTGCTTATGATACAGCCTGGGTAGCCATGGTCCCTTCTGTGGAGAACTATCAATTACCACAGTTCCCTCAGTGCCTTTTATGGATAATGGAGAATCAACTCTGTGATGGATCTTGGGGATTATCAGACTTCCCTTATATTAAAGACCGCCTGTCCCACACTCTGGCCTGCATTATTGCACTTAAAACATGGAATCTCGGCACTGAAAATGTGGAAATGGGTAAGACTCTTGCTTTTCCCTCAGCCAACTTTGGTGAGACAGTAATTCGTAAAGACATATGCCGCTAGATCTCATGAATGTTTTAGTCTTAAAGTTAGATAATTTTCTGTGATTTGGCTTGCCAACTAGCTACTATGAAAATGTTTGAAGGAAAATGCAGGGGAAAGGACCTATAGTTGTCAGGGTTAAGTTGACAGCCTTCAAATATATGCTTCGCTATTTGTATTACTGATTATACTCAAATTTTTATATTTGACTCCTATTTCCTGATTATATGCTACTAATATTTCTATTCACTCATTTTAAAAAGCAATTAAAAAGAGTTCATAGAAATATTTAGTCTAAGGAAATATATGCTTGGTTATTTGTATTACTGAATCAGGGCTTAAATTTGACGGTCAACCTTGCCTGTCAAGCATTTTTTAAATGATGGTTATCTATTCAAAGGTGTCCTTAAAATATTATGATATACTTTAATATAAGTAAAATTATATATATACTAAATATATATCATCATAATCCTATATAAATTTTGACAGTCTATCCAAAATCTCTCCTCTCATGTGATACAATCTTTTTAAAATTTTAATTGTATTTTACGACAAAAATGTCTAAATATGGCCGTACAGCCATCAAATTTAAGCTTTGCCACTGATTATACTCAAAATTTTGAATTTGACTGCTATTTCCTTGAGCCAAATATTTCTATGCACTTTTTTTAATTGCTTTTAGCATCCAGCTGGTGCCAGTCTTCTACAAGTTATATGATGTTTTGCACAGGAAAATAGAAAAGCCTTTGCATAGATATTATATGCAATCATATATACAAATGGTATTCCATCCCTTTTTATGGCAACCCGATTAATTCGTAGTCATCAATGGGGACCTGTATCTGTACCTACAATTCCCCTGACTATATTTAAGAGTAAGATAGCTAATATCATTATGATGCTGTCCCCTCCAAAACACTTGAACTCCTAGTTTTATTTTGAAGACAGTCCTGTGGAATTGAAAAAAATGTAGTTATAAGAATAAATAAATCTGCTTGCATATGCACTCTATAAATTGAGGTTCTAGGACAGTCATGTAGAATTGAAAAAATGCTGTTTCAAGGATGAAATGAATCTTTTGGTTTCCCTATAAAATAGAATGTTACATATGCAGCTTATAATTTTTTTAAGCTGGTGTTGGGGAGAGAGGATTGAAAATTTCCCATTAGTTTAGGAATTTATATTTTTATATAGCAGCTTGTATGATATATTTTCTAAAATTCTAAATTTTGAAAACCATAAAACTATCTTTTTTCATTTTCTGTCTAAATTTTTTCATTTCTACCTAAACTTTCTCAAAAAAAAAAATTAAAAACAAAAAACAAAATTAAGTTATTCAGTTAATCCCTTCTATGAAATTAAAGTTTTATCTACACATTCTACTTAAATATTATCAAATTTAATGATCAAACAATCAATAATAATTTTACATCTCCTACACATACACTCATATCCCACTTCTCTTTTCTTGTATATAATTCTCTCATATCCCACTTCTCTTCTCTTTATATGATTTAAATACTTGGGATTGAACTCTGTCGCCAAGCCTTCAGATTGCAGGATATTACTTCATGAATTAAATAAAATTTGATCTTAAGAATACATGAATCTAAAACCTAATGCTCCAAGATTTTAAGGTCATTTCTTGACTCTTCCACAGGTTTGAGATTTATAAGAGAGAATATTGGAAAGATAGCCAGTGAGGATGAGTATAATCCCATTGAATTTGATCTGATCTTCACTGCAATGTTAGAAGATGCAAGAGGCTTGTGCTTGGAACTCCCTTATGATTCACCTCTTATAGAAACCATGCTTACTAAGCGAGAAGAAATCCTTGAAAGGTAATTTTGTGATTAGCTTATTAATTCAATTATTTTCACTCCCAATAATTATTTTGTTTATTTCCTATAACTTGAGAATTGTTTTCTTTTCTGCAGCATAGACGTAGACCATATGAATGAGTATGATCCATCCCTGATTTTCATAGTTGAGGGTATTCGGAGCATAGTTGACTGGACCAAAGTTTTAAGACATCAGAATAAGGATGGCTCGCTCTTCCATTCTCCCTCTGCAACTGCTTGTGCTCTAATGCACTCTGGAAAATCCAGCTGCCTTATGTATTTGAATTCAATGCTAGAAAATTTGGAGAATGGAGGTTAGTCCTTTAATGTTCATGTATATGGTTTAATAAGATTTTATCATGTTCATACCCATTTAACAAACATTTTTTTTGTCGGTGCAGTACCTAGTGTTTATCCCAGAAATTTGCTCGTTGGTCTTTCAATGGTAGATATGTTGGAGAGCTTGGGTATAGCAAGACATTTCAAATATGAGATAAAGCAGGCTCTAGATGATCTCTATAGGTAATTGATAGATTCTTTGCTTATGATTGGATAATGAACTTTCTATGTTTGGTTTCCATATTGTCTGAAATCGATATTCTGAATGGGCAGATGCTGGACAGAGAATGAAATAATTGAGGGAATATCATCAGCATCAGACATAATTAACTGTTCTCTCAGTTTCAGGATTTTACGGTGGAACGGATATGATGTGTCTCCAGGTCTTTTGAACAAACTAAACCCTGTTTTCAGTAAACTCTGCTATTGAATCTCTCATATTTTTCTCTGTTAGGCATGAGTACCAGTTATGTTAGATATGTAATTTTGGGCATGGTAGTTTCTAACTCAAACATTCCTTCTGTAATAGAGTCTAGAGCTATGTATAAACTTTGGGAGCATTTCATGTGATGTGACTCTTTCATTACAATTTTTATTTCCTATTTAGATGTCTTTCTCAATTATCTGAAAGATGGCGACTTCCTACCATCTCTAGAAAAGAGTGGCCAAGCTGTTACAGCAATGCTGAATTTGTACAAAGCATCTCAGTTGATTTTCCCTGGTGAAAGAATTTTGGAAGAAGCAAAATCCTTCTCCCAAAACTATCTTGCCAAAAGTCAAACAAATATTACAATGGATGACAAAAATATAGTCATCAACAAGCTCGGCAAAGAGGTAATTAAGTTATTTTTTTAGTTCAAAATGACCAATGTTTGATAGTTTTCTTGTCATTGAGCTTTAGAGGCTGTTCCATTCCTTGCAGGTTGAGTATGCACTGCGTGTCCCCTGGGTGGCTAGTTTAGAGAGAATAGAACATTTACTATACATTGAAACATATAATTTTGATGCTATCCGAATTGGAAAGTCCTCTTACAAGTAACTTTTGATGGAATTCATTGTTATGGATCCCTATAACCCTTCGAATTACTTTGATTTTATAATTATATGCTTCTAGATGACCTACTTCAATAGTCCTAAATATTGGGCCTTTGAATTGGATTGCAGGGTTCCCTCTTTAGGCAATGATTGTTTAACTTTAGCCAAAAAGGACTACAATATGTGCCAAACAATATTGCAGAAAGAATTGCAGGAGTTGCAAAAGTAAGTATACAGGTGATTAGGGAATTCTTGGAAATTATAACAGGAATAACAAACACCATTGTTACGGAAACTCTAAAAAATTACTCTGAGGTTTTGATAAAAGTTTCTGTTACTGTCTACAACAACAGATGGTATGTAGATTCTAAACTTGGCGACCTACACTTTGCTCGACAAAAGCTTGTATTTTGCTTTTTTACTGCTGCCTCAACACTTTTTAGCCCTGAAATGTCTACTGTGCGCATCGGATGGACAAAAAGTGCAGTTCTGACTGCAGCAATGGATGACTTTTACGATGTGGGGGGTTCCATTGAAGAGCTCCAATGCTTTCTGGAAGCTGTTAGGAGGTATTTGTATCAAGAGTACCCAAAATTGTTTGAATTAGATTTGCTGTCACAATGATTTCAATAATACAGTCCATTTTAAAATTAATTTCCACTGCAAAAGCCACTGTAGAGAAACATTAAGTAGAGGACTGATGAAAGCTCTGGCCTTATATAGGCCTTGGATACCATAATCTTCATATCTAGAGTGGAGTCACCAAGTACTTGTTTCTGATGTCTTGCAGGTGGGACCCAACAGAGACATGCAGTAGTTCAGACAATGTGAAAATTTTGTTCTCTGCATTATATGATACTGTCAATGATATTACCCAAGATGCCTGGGCTTTTCAAGGCTGGGACATTGGCACTCATTTAAGGGAAACTGTGAGCATCTTTCCCTTGAATATAAGTTCATTTATATTGTGCAGTATGCAAACAAAGTTTCTTTCAAGAAAACTTGAAAACATCATCATTAGAATAACCCCTGAAAACTTCTCTGTTTATTTGTATAGTGGTACAAGTTGGCTATCTCAATGATGAAGGAGGCTGAATGGGCCCAAACTGGATATATACCATCAATGCAGGAATACCTCCAAAACGGAGAAACATCATTTGCCTTGGAACCAATTATTTTTACATCAATCTGTTTTCTAGGGCTTAAAATTTCAGAGCAAACTGTCCTCCATCATGAACACAGCATTCTTCTGCAACTCGTAAGTCTTTGTGGGCGCCTTTTGAATGACATGCAGAGCTACAAGGTATTGAATACTTATCACAACCAATTCATGCATTTGCAATACTTAGTAAATATTATTTTCAATGGACGCTGGGCAGAAGAACTAAATTCTTCATATGTTTTTCAGAGGGAGACCAAGGAAGGAAAGCTCAACTCTGTGTCATTGTTCATGAAAGAAAATCCAGGCACGTCTATTGAGAATGCTACTGAGTGGATTAGACAAACTATATATGAAAGCACACAAAGATTACTGAGAAACTTGCTGCAACCTAGTGTTATCCCTCGTGATTGCAAGCATATTTATTGGTCTACGCTTAGAGTTCTCCAACTATTCTATCTCAAGACTGACGGCTTCACATCTCCCTCTGAAATGCTTGAGCATATCAATGCAGTTATTTTCAATCCTGTATTATAAATTCTTAAAGTGAGTTTTTGAGATAAGATTTCCTGGTTTTGTTAATAAAGGAAATCCTCTGAATGGCTTAAGGAGATATCCATTAACACCGAGAGTCGTGTAATCTGTCTCATTTCGATTGGCTTTTCTTTAACATCCTCCATTTCAACAGTCAAAACTCAATATTGGTGAATAAAAATAGGACAAATATTCTATCACTTTTTGTTGTGAATGATGTGTAAAATTGCTATTGATTGCTTGACCATTGAAGTGGATGATGTTTAAGTAGAGTGATTTGGATCTATGTTACCGTCAACTTAATGCAATGAGAAACAAAATTTGAAAAGGTTGTGCATAAGAACATTAGATCATTATATTAATTATATCAAAATTTTACAATTAAACATAAATCATTGAATTAACTTTTAAAATATTAAAAATATATAATTAATTTGGTCAATAGATTATTATATGTGCATGTTGCAAGTATGTGCTTATCGGTATTGTCATTGATGTCAACATATTTGTGTTGTCATTGGTGCCCACTGTGCTCTTGTTTTGATACTTGCTTGTGTCGAGATAATTGTTTTGTATTGGCTTATATAAGTGTTGAAGATAATGAGAAAGTGTTCCTGATATTGAGTTTCCAAGTGCTTTTGAGAAAATTTGCTCTCCTAGTGGAAACAGTGTGTTGCAGAATATCTTGGCTTACAAAAGAACAGTGTAGTGTTTTGCTCCACATATCTTGTAGATTGAATATCTTTGTTTGCAATTTAGAAGTTATGTTAAAGGATGTATGTAGTTGCTATGTTTCAAGTTTGAGCCTCCGGTATGAAGATTTGAGCGAGTTATGTTCATCAGAGTAAAAAAAAATTTCTGTGCATTTAGTGGTGACAGGAGAATGTATTCTGCTCCACATTTAAGTCTTACAGTTTGCGGTTCTAGAATTAAGTTTGTAATGATGTTATGTGCCTTCAGTTCAAATGGTTCATGATTTGGTGCTCCACAAGCGATCTTTCTTTTATATGACAGTGGCCTACAGTAATGTTCAAGTGCTCCGGTTTGAAGAATCTTATGGATAAAGTGTTTAGAGGTTGTGTGGATGTTCTTAGTAATTGTAATGTGCTTGTGGATGTCTCTAAATCATGTTCCTGCCTTTTGATTGGTCTACAAAGTGTAATCCGAATCATGCATGAAGCGTTTTCTTAAAGGTCTTAGTGTTAACACCAGTTTTAGCCGACTTAGTTGTTTTTGTTGATAACTGAGAGGGGGGGGTGAATCAGTTATCCTAATTATTTCCCTTATTGAACTTTCCTTTTAATTGATGCAGCATAGAATCAAACACAAAAACATTAATCATGAAATAAGAAACACATGACACAGTATTTTTGACGTGGAAACCCTGTTAAGGGAGAAAACCACGGGGTGATTAACCCAAAATTATTCTCTATTAGAAGAATAGGAAATTACAAAAATGGCACTTGCCAATTAGGGCTCACTGCCCGAGCACACTGCTCACAAGAGGCCCACTGCCTACAAGAAGACACACTGTCTACAAAGTGATGAGAATCACAGTCTTGAACTGATTGGAAGCATCTGCATATGCTGGAGTTCAGTTCCGGTTAGGCTCAGTACACTGATCTGCTGCACTTCATCTTTCCTCTGTTCTTTATTCTGCTATCTTTCACATACCGGATCCTTTTTGCTACCTCTGCTCTAATCTGGACTTATTCGCAAATATCTCCACATCATCACTCCCTTCACAACTAAATCCATCCTCTATATATATCCGCACAAGTAATTTCATCACCTTTCTAGTCGGCATCCGGAACAGTCTAGTTTCTTACAAACTTTTGTTCTGTCGGCTGAATCCTTCCTCACCAAGCAATGCGGATCAAGCATATACTTGTAGATATCATTAATCATGTCGGCCAAACATGATTCATGCCTTCACAACCTCTGTCATCAACAGTAACACATCCGGAAAGCAGTCTGATACTCTGCCAGTCAGTTCTTCCTCTGTTTTCACTGTCTCTCAGGAATCCGGTACTCAACCATTCATATCTTTTTCCTTGTCCATCACCGGAGGCTAAATCCTTGGAATATACCACTCAAGGTAGTCCTCTTGACTTCCCCAAATCCGCACTGCACCAAGACACTTCCTCTGAGAGATCCGGACCAATCTGTCGGACCTTGCCACATGCTCTGTTCTTCTTCACCGGACCACAACATTCTTTATTCTGACTTCCGGTAGAGACACATCATGACTTGCGGATATGTGGGATGACCTTTGTTGCCATCAATGACAACAACCATGAATCCATATAGTGTCTCTTGCCAACAATCTCCCCCTTTGGCATTGATGGCAACACTTAGTGAAAAATGACTAAGTGTTTTCACTATGCTCCCCCTTTGCTGATGCTCTGTCCTTATATACAATTTCCGGAACTCCCCCTTAGTTGGATCCCTCATTTTTCACTGCTCCTCACTCCCCCTTTGACATCAATGGCAAAGGGTAGGGTCCGCACACCAAAATTTTCAAAAATTTTCTATATATAGCCGCATATTTACATACTCACATGTACTGAAGAATGTCTACAAAGGATGTCTGTAATTGGATCATTTCTGTAGCCCAACTTTGCTTCATTCTATCCAAAATTGAAATGTGACCACTTAACAAAAATGCAAAAGCTTCTGCCCGCTTGAGATCTGTCGGATCTTTTGTTTGGGCGGTGGTCTGAGCATCACTGATGGCCTCATGCATAGTTTCCAACTTAGGGATTATAATCCTTCTAAGTTCTCCCATCCGGTTAGTGATGTTCTTCCTTTCCTTCTCAATATTTTTTATTTCATTCAAGACTGCAATGGTCTGACATTCTTGATTTATTATAGAGGAAGAGAGAGGATCAAAACTTTGAGATAAGCTTTGTAGCTTATCCTGTTCCTCTTTTATTTTCTTGTCAAATGCTGTTGTTGCCTTTGACCAGGATATACAAAATTTGTAGATGTCACCGCCATCCTTAAGAGCATTCTCTAAGCTCTTTATTCCAATGCTTACAATCTTCCTATCTTTAGAGATTAATTCTAATATTTCTGAAAATCTCTTATCCAAAAATTCCTTCTGGACCTTTTCTTCAGCTGATTTTTCTAGAGAATCAAAATGTGTATCAACACTGCTGACTAAGGTTTTTAGATTACCGGAAGTGGAGGCTGTCGGATCTATTTGGATTGATGGCATAATCTTTACAAGTACTCCGGAAGCAGCCTCTATCAACTCACAGTCTTCCATATGAGACTTCAGGAGCTTTTCATTTGCCTTGGCATTTGCAAATGAAGCTATCTTCATTGTTTGTACCGGAGAGAGAGAGTCAAAATCAAATGGGCCTTTTAGAAGCTCTGGTTCATCAATCTCTAAAGTTTCTTTGCTCAAAAATTGTTGAACAGTTTGTGCAGTGTCTCTTGCCGGAGACAGATGTTTCTTTTCTTCTGCAGTCTTAGAACTGTCAACCTCTTTGTCTTTCACCACTGCTTCCTTCTCCTGTAATTGTTCTTCTTCTTTGGATCCGGAGACTGTAGGGGAAACCGGAGGAGAGATGCTAGCTTGTTCATGGGCCACTTCTTCTGGAGCAGAGGGTCCCAAGTCCTCAGCTGTTTCTGTACCTAAGTCCTCTACAACAGGAAGATTGAACCTTTTGAAGGCCTTCCGGAGGATCTCTTCTGTTTCTTGGGCCACTTTGTCAGTCTCACCAAGCATGAGTTGATTCATCCTGGCTTTGCTTCTGAACTCATCTTTGTAGTCCTTGAAGATAATGTTCATTGTCTTGGGATCAATTTGAGGATATAGCTGAATAGCTATCTGCTCCCGGATCTCAAGATCTTTAGCATGAGCATTATTCTTTCTTACTTCCAATTCCTTTTCTAGGCTTTTAGGAATAAGAGATATGATTTCAATGAAAGCCTTATTATATATGTTAAGATATTTGACTGTGGCCTCCTGCAGAGTCTTTTGGTCGGCCTCACTGAAGTCATCATAAGATTCAGTCATTGGTTGAAGGTTTCCATCCACCGTGACCGACTTGATCATGCTCTCTAGAGACAGAGTGGGCTTTTCAACAGATACCTCTACCATTTCATCCTTATCTTGGCCTGTGGAGGGCTTACCGGATCCTTTCTTTTTCTGTTTCTTTATTTCTTTTATTCCCTCATCTGACTCTGTTTCCTCTTCATCCTTTTGGCTTCCATAAGCCCTTGTGGCTTTTGTCTTGGATCTCTTACCGGATGCCTGGACTTCCGGTTTTGAACTTTTGGTTGAGGGAGGTGCAGATCTCTTTGATGATCTGGTCCGGGTGGGAGCTTCAACCGGAGCACTTTCTTTACTTTTCTCTTCTTCCTCAGCCTTCCTCCTCTTTTCCCGGCTGGCATCAAGTGCCTCTTTTGAGATGCCTAGGCCTTGAGCAATGTGCTCTACTTCTTTTCTCACTTTTCTTTTAATCTCAGGTTCCCTGAGTTCTACATGTATTTTTACACTCAGCTCCTCAAAGGTTCCAAACCTTTCTGCCTTAGGATCTTTGGGCTGACTTAGCATGTGTTGAACATGCAGCTCCACTATCTGTTCATCCACTTCATACCCCATGGGCATGATCCAGACAGTCCTTGGCTCCACTGCCTCCATTAGGCACTGATCAGTGTCAACCATAAAACACACTGAGTCTTTGTATTTTTCAACAAGAGACTGGGGAATTCTCTCTCTTGCTTGCATCATGCTCTGAAAGTTTTTGAAGTATCCCCATAGAGCTGTATTTCTTGCTTTTGCATCCCCAAGTCCATGCAAGTAGTCTCTTATCTGGACTGCAACAGGTTTGTCATTCTGCCATACCCATCCACTTGTTCCGGGTAGCTCATTCATGAAGTAGAAGAATAGACATACAATAAGAGTACCATACTTAAAGGAATTCTTCTTATCCTTCTTGATTTTCTGTATATTTTCCATTAATTGGCTTAGCAGTAGTTCGCAGAGATCATATTCTGCATTCTTTCTTAGCATTTCATAGGCAGTGTATACTGCAGTTCCGGATACAGAATTCTCCCTGCTGGAGTGATAGATCTTGTATCCTATTATCATTGATGCATATTTGATATCCGGATCCGAAATATCTTCAATGGTAATTGCCCTCTTGTCAAATTTTGATCCGGTGGCCTCAGTTACAATGTTGTTCTTGACAGATTTGAGGATAGGTACCCCTCCGGAAGAGTATAGACCAGTTACTGCTCTAATTGCCTCTTTTGTGATCTTGCAGGGTCTATCTAGCCATAGAAAGTTGTCATGCATCCTGCTCAGTACATACCGGACCCATTCATCTTCTTCAAAGCAGGGGAAATGAATAAATTGCTCAAATTGTTTCTTCTGGATATCCTTATACTCTGGTTTAAGCTCAAAAGCATTGTCTATCAGTTGCTTGTGATAGAGGTCTCTTAATTTGAATTCCCCAAATTCTTCAATGCTTGCATGTATGTAAACCCTAATGTCTTCGGTATGTAAAACTCCGTGAGGAACACTAGAGAAGGCTCCTAGTGGATCTACCTCCAATGATTTGTAGGGATGTTTCTTGAATGAGGGGCGAGGTCTATCAGAGATCTTAACTATGTTTGGAGTAGCCATTCTTCAAAGATTTGCAGTGAGGTAATGAAAAACGGAGAATACCTTATGTGCCTTCGGTTTGCACGGAGTGGTTGGATTGATTTCTTTATGCAATAACTTCGGCAGGAGATCCTTGGTGTGCTTGATGAACCTTGTTGCAGAGCTCCACTTTTCGCTTCTTCTCAAGTGCAGAATGAGCAAATGACCTTTGAGAAATCCCTTAAATTGCTCCGCGAACCCTAATATCTGTCTGCAATAAATGCTTCACCTACATCATTCCGGTTTGCCTTGTCTGGATAGCTTGGAGTATCCCAGATTAGTCCTGATCTATGGATATCATCCGGATCTTTCAATCATGAATAAGTCGAGGTAACATATTACAAGAACATCCCAAACACTCTGTCCAATCCGCAGAACAAGATAGTGCATTTCCGGATCTTTCCGGACCTTTTTGTAATCCTTTATCATACCGGAGCATCTCCCTGAACAGGTCTTATTTGATCGATCACAGCTTCTTCATAACTCCATGCGGACCTCTGAAAACTTGACTGAAGTATCTCAAGACTCATATCTACAAACCCTTTGATCCGCATCTTGTGCCACATCTGGCACCACTTGTTTGGCTGGGGGAACAAGATTTTCTTTGAGTCTCCCCCTGAGCCTGAGCTCACTTTTTAATTTCTGGAAGAAATATCAGCACCAGAGTCTGGTGCGGATCCAACCTCTACATTCTCTGAACTTTTCTTCACCCAAATCTTGCTCATCTGATTCCTAACCTCATCCGCATTCATCTTTTGTTTACCCTTGTCTTGATTCTGATTATACACCGGACCTCTTTTGTCCTGATTCTTGTTTCTGCAGACTTTAGCATTATGACCGGACCTATTGCAGATTTGGCAAATAACATTTCTTTGCATATTTGACTGATATCCTCTTGATCTGCATTGATTAGCCATATGACCTACTCTATTGCATGTGAAGCATCTACCTTTGAATGATTTGTTTACTTGCATAATTCTGCATTCATGGGATTTGTGTCCATACCTTTTGCAGTTGAAGCACTGTCCGGAGAAGGATGAATTAATCTGATTCATTCTCATTCTGCACTGATCAGCTTTGTGACCAAAGTGGTTGCAGTTGTGGCAGTATCCATTGAAGGATGGATATCTTTGAGCATTTGGCTATCTTACCGGAGGTCTTCTAGGCCTGCTCCTTGGATTTTCTGATCCAAGATTCTTCTGACCGGATCCGGAGCTTTCTCCTTTCTCATATCCCAAACCATACTTGTCATCTGTCCTCTTTTGACTTCCAAGAAGAACTTCAAGTTGAGCAGAACTTATCTTGAATTTCTCTTTATATTCATTTGCTGTTTGAAGGTCTCTTTTGAGAGAGGCAATTTGATCCTCAAGTTTTCCTTCATTATCTTTGGCATCTTCAAGATCAGATTCAAGATGTCTGATAATCCTGTCCATCTGGTGGCATTCTTCTGATTTTTCTTTAAGAGATTGTCTTAGATTGTCTTCAGCCTTTCTTTTTTCTTCAATCTCTTGAGTAAACTTTATAGTTCCTGATTCCATTTCATGTCTTAACATAATGACTTCTTTTGATAACTTTTCACATAACTTGGTTTGCTCAGTCAATTCTTCATTTGTATTGCTTTCTTCACTTTGTCTTGCCAACTGTTGAAGCAGCTCCTTTCTCTTTTTCATAGAGAGACTTAATTTGTCTTTTAATTCTCTCATGAATTCATCAGCCTGTTTGAGTCTTTCCTTTAATTCACTGACTTCAGAATTTGATTGTTCAAGATCCTCAAGAGCAGTCTTGAGTTGCTCCCTTAAACCATATGCATCCATTTGAAATCCCAGATCTTCCTCAAGCTGTTAGGCTCTATTAGGAGGAACTTGGCTCTGATACCAATTGTTGATAACTGAGAGGGGGGTGAATCAGTTATCCTAATTATTTCCCTTATTGAACTTTCCTTTTAATTGATGCAGCATAGAATCAAACACAAAAACATTAATCATGAAATAAGAAACACATGACACAGTATTTTTGACGTGGAAACCCTGTTAAGGGAGAAAACCACGGGGTGATTAACCCAAAATTATTCTCTGTTAGAAGAATAGGAAATTACAAAAATGGCACTTGCCAATTAGGGCTCACTGCCCGAGCACACTGCTCACAAGAGGCCCACTGCCTACAAGAAGACACACTGTCTACAAAGTGATGAGAATCACAGTCTTGAACTGATTGGAAGCATCTGCATATGCTGGAGTTCAGTTCCGGTTAGGCTCAGTACACTGATCTGCTGCACTTCATCTTTCCTCTGTTCTTTATTCTGCTATCTTTCACATACCGGATCCTTTTTGCTACCTCTGCTCTAATCTGGACTTATTCGCAAATATCTCCACATCATCACTCCCTTCACAACTAAATCCATCCTCTATATATATCCGCACAAGTAATTTCATCACCTTTCTAGTCGGCATCCGGAACAGTCTAGTTTCTTACAAACTTTTGTTCTGTCGGCTGAATCCTTCCTCACCAAGCAATGCGGATCAAGCATATACTTGTAGATATCATTAATCATGTCGGCCAAACATGATTCATGCCTTCACAACCTCTGTCATCAACAGTAACACATCCGGAAAGCAGTCTGATACTCTGCCAGTCAGTTCTTCCTCTGTTTTCACTGTCTCTCAGGAATCCGGTACTCAACCATTCATATCTTTTTCCTTGTCCATCACCGGAGGCTAAATCCTTGGAATATACCACTCAAGGTAGTCCTCTTGACTTCCCCAAATCCGCACTGCACCAAGACACTTCCTCTGAGAGATCCGGACCAATCTGTCGGACCTTGCCACATGCTCTGTTCTTCTTCACCGGACCACAACATTCTTTATTCTGACTTCCGGTAGAGACACATCATGACTTGCGGATATGTGGGATGACCTTTGTTGCCATCAATGACAACAACCATGAATCCATATAGTGTCTCTTTCCAACAGTTTTCACTACTTGCGATTATGTTTTGGAGTTTGCAATAGCGTGTTGTTGTGTGGAAGATTGCATTTGAGTCCCAACTAAGGCGTAGTTTGGTCTGCATTCATTTTTCGTCTTCATAAATTTATTTAGGTCCAGACCTATTCTAATGTATGTATGTTTGCCGACCTTGATGAATGTTCCAATGGTTGATGATTGTAATGCTGACCTTGATGATCATTTCAAGGTTGATGAATTGTATAAATACTTGTAATAAAGTTGTGAAAATGTATCCAAGTGCGAAGATGCGAAGATAAGTATGAAGTGAAAAAGTAGAGCAAAGTAGAGGATGTTTATTGTCCTTCAATGGAACTGAACCTTGGCATAATGTAGATGCTACTATCTTAGTTCACCAAATCTAGCAATGAGCCACCCACTGGCAATGAACCACCCCATCGATAGTGAGCCTCTTCTCTTGCAGTGAGCAATTTGGGCAGTGAGCCTCTGATTTTCGATATTGTTATTACATATTATATTGTGAGCTAACACTCACCGTGGTTTTTCCCTTATTGGGTTTTCCATGTAAAAATCTGGTGTCGAATGTGTTGAATGTGTGAATGTGTTTAAGTTTCTGATTTCATGCTTTCATGGTTAAACACAATAACAGTGATTAAGTGGATAATGTGTTAATGGTTTTGAAGTATTGGTTACCACTGATTCATCCCCCCTCTCAGTTGTCTTTCCCTTTTCAACAATTGATTTCAGAGCGAGGGTTCCTCGGCAAAGAGCCTAACATCTCGAGGTAGATTCGGGATGGCGCATAGGAAGGAGTCACTGCAATTTGATGGAATGAATTATGCTTTATGGAAGGTATGAATGAAAAAGTCATCCCATTTCTCTTGGTTATGGTGTTTGGAAAATGGTAGAAACCAAGTACACTATTCCTCCAAATGGTCCATCAGATGAAGATGAAGTCAAATAATATGAATTAAATGGAAAAGCTAGAGATGCTCTGTTAAATGCCTTATCCAACATTGAGTTGGTGAAATTTATGGATTTAGAGATTGCTCATGAGATCTGGGATAAGTTAAAAAATCTATAAGAAGGAGATGATTCTGTAAAGAGTGCCAAATTGCAAAACCTGAAGGTGAGGTATGAAGCCCTAAAGATGAGTGAAGATGAGAACATAACAATTTACAAGTTGATGAAATTGTCAATGGAATGAAAGGTCATGGAGGAACTACTAATGAGGATGAGGTTGTGCTGAAGATTCTTAGGTCATTACCTAAATTCTATAGTCACAAGGTGGCAACGATTGAAGAAGTTATGAGTGTGAAAAAGATTTGAAAGGATCAATTGCTCGAGAAGCTTGTAACAACTTTTGAAATGAGAGAGTTTGGTGATGCCCTACCGAAGACTGAGACTGCTTTCAAAGCCAACACTTCAGAGAAGACTTCAAGAGTTCAAAAATATGCTGTGGAATCCGATGATGATCTTGATGAGATTGAAGTAAACTTTGTGGATAAAATGCAAAGAGATTGGTAAGTTGAAAGGCAAATTACCATTCAAATGTTTTTCTTGTGGTAAGATTAACCACTATGCCTCCTGGTGTCTGGAGAGAATTGAGAGGAAAGAACTCATGTCTACTAATCCTACTAGTTGTGTGAAGGAAGAAAAGCCAATGTAAGAGAGTGCTTTGTCTGTTCAGGTTGAGAAGGATAAGGATGAATGGATTATTGATAGTGGATGCTCACATCACATGACCAGTGATAAAAGTAAGTTTATAAGTTTGGAAAAGTATGATGGAGGACTGTTAGGTCTGGAGATGATGTAGCTAGTAAGATTTGTGGAAAACAATCTATTTCCTTTGATAACACAAATGATATTCTATATGTGAAGGGTTTGAAGCATAATCTTTTAAGTGTTGGTCAAATGTGTGATAAAGGGTATGATCTGAGATTCAAGGATAATGGTTGCAAGATCATGGAAAGCTCCGAAACAATGATTGCTACTGGTAAGAAGACTAGAGGTAATGTTTATCATTTGAGAGGAACTAATGATTGTTTTTTGTTGGCTCAGATATATGAGAGTTGGTTGTGGCATAGGAGGACACGTCATATCAATTTTGACAACTTGGTAAAGATAAGTTTAGTACAAGCTGTGAGAGATTTGCCTAAGCTTGTAAAACCTGCTAATACTATTTGCAAGGAATGTTAGATGGGAAAACAAACAAAGACAACTTTCAAGAGCAAGGAACAATTTTCTACTGGTCTGCTTGAGCGGGTACACACAGATTTGTGTGGTCCTACAAGAACAAGAAGTTTGCAAGGAGTTTGTTGTTGGCTCAGACATATGAGAGTTGGTTGTGGCATAGGAGGATGCATCATATCAATTTTGACAACTTGGTAAAGATAAGTTTAGTACAAGCTGTGAGAGATTTGCCTAAGCTTGTAAAACCTGCTAATACTATTTGCAAGGAATGTTAGATGGGAAAACAAACAAAGATAACTTTCAAGAGCAAGGAACAATTTTCTATTGGTCTGCTTGAGCAGGTACACACATATTTGTGTGGTCCTACAAGAACAAGAAGTTTGCAAGGAGATAGGTACTTTATGTTGCTTATTGATGATTATTCTAGAATGACATGGGTCACTTTCTTAAAGGATAAATCAGAAGCCCTAGACAAGTTCAAGTTTTTTAAGGAGATGGTTGAGAATGAGTTAGATTTGAGGATCAAGTGCTTAAGGTCTAATAGAGGAGAGTCTACATCAAATGAATTCAATACCTTCTGTGAAGAACATGGGATAAAAAGACAGTTCTCTGCTCCTAGAACTCCCTAGCAGAATGGAGTTGAAAGAAAGAACATGACAATTCAAGAAGCTGCTAGGTCAATGATGATGGAGGCAAACCTACTAGAAGTGTATTGGAGAGAAGATATATATACTATTGTCTAAATTCAAAATAGAGTTCAAGTCAAAGGTAATGGTACTAAAACTCCTTATGAATTGTGGTATGGAAGAGTTCCCACAGTGAAATATTTCAAAGTTTTTGGAAGCAAATGTTATATCAGAAGAGATGAAGAGTTAGGCAAGTTTGATGCTAGGAGTTATGAAGAAATTTTTCTCAAATACTCTACTAAGAGTAAGGCCTACTGGTGTTACAATAAAAGATTGAGAAAGGTTGTTGAGAGTGCTAATGTGAAGGTTGATAAAGATAGGGAAATAGCATCAGATTTGAGTGATAATGAATCAGATGAACCTATTGTTACAGTCAATGAAGAAAAGATGGAACAAAAGGACAGCCAAGTTGCAAAAGAAAAAGCTTCGAAAAGTGTTGTTAAGACTCCCAAGTATGTAAGGATTAATCATTCAAAAGATCAGATAATTGGTGATAAAAGCAAAGGGGTATTGACAAGGAAAAGAGCTACAGAGGAACAGGTGAACTACTATTTGCCTTCACGGATTGAACCTAAAACTGTGAATGAAGCTTGCCAAGATGAAATTTGGGCAAAAGTCATGGAAGAAGAGCTGATGCAGGTAGAGAAAAATCAAACCTGGGAATTGGTTCCTAGACTTGCTAATAAGAATGTGATTGGAACTAAATGGGTGTTCAGAAACAAGATGAATGAAAATGGAGTAGTAAGAAACAAAGCAAGATTGGTATGCAAAGGATATTCTTAGGTTGAAGGCATAGATTTTGAAGAGACTTTTGCTCTTGTGGCAAGGATTGAAGCAATAAGAATATTCTTTGCATTTGCAGCACACAAAGACTTCAAAGTATATCAGATGGATGTGAAGTTTGCATTCTTGAATGAAGAGCTGGAAGAAGAGGTTTACATAGAACAACCAAAAGGATTTCAGTCATTAGACCAAGGTGACATGGTATGCAGTTTGAAGAAAGCCTAAATGGACTTAAGCAAGCTCCTAAAGCCTAGTATGCAAGATGGGACAAGTATTTGTTGCAATTAGGGTTCAGTAAAGGTACTGTAGACAGTAATCATAAATTCAAAATCAATGATGATCAAATTATGATTGTTGTGGTCTTTGTTGATGATATTATCTTTGGAGGCAATGAAGGTATGTGTAAGAGATTTGCAAAATAAATGTAAAGGAATTTGAGATGTCTATGTTTGGTGAAATAAATTTATTTTTAGGACTGCAGATTACTCAATCAGAAAAAATAATTTTCATTTCTCAATCCAAGTATGTGAAATAACTATTGAAGAAGTTTGGAATGGAGGATTCTAGGCTAGTATGTACTCCTATGGTAACTAGCTACAAGCTGAGCAAGAATGATGAATCACCTAAGACTGATCAGAAAAAGTATAGGTCTATGATTGGAGGACTACTTTATCTAACCCATACCAGACCTGTCATAATGCATGCAAACTATCTTGTGGCAAGATTTCACTAAGATCCCAAAGAGTCACATGTGATGGCAGTCAAGAGGATCATGAAGTATTTGAAAGGCACTTCAGACTATGGATTGTGGTATCCCAAAGGAATTGATTTCACTCTTAGTGCTTATATAGATGCATATTGGGCTGGAGATGCTAATGACAGAAAGAGTACTAGTGAAGGTGCTTTCCTCTTGGGAAACAGATTGGTTTCATGTTTAAATAAGAAGCAAGAATTAGTTTCTTTGTCTACTGTAGAAGCAGAATATATTGCTGCAACATGTTGTACTCAAGTGCTTTGGATGAAGCAAACATTGAAGGATATAAGAGTTGTGTATGAAGAACTAATTTCAATCTTTTTGTGACAATACAAGTGCGATAAACATTTCAAAGAATCCATTGATGCACCCAAGAACAAAGCATATACTAGAAGATATCACTTTCTGAGAGAAAATGTAACAAAGAATGAAGTAAAGATGGAAAATGTGTCTACAAAGGATCAGATTGTAGATATTTTTACAAAGCCTTTACCTAAGGATACTTTTGGTATCTCAGGGAAAAGTTAGGAGTTATTATCCCTCCTACTCTAAATTAAGATGCATGAGAAATGTATTAGTCCAGTGGTACCCAAAGTCTTATTCTTTGATCTAGATTGATGTTTTGAAGGCTACCTCTCAGGGGGAGCAGGTAGATGTTGCTAATATAAGTTCTTGATAAAGAGAAATAAGTATTGCAGAGTTGCTAACAGAGTAATTCCAATTTGATCAGAGAAGTAGTTTGCAAGTATCTGTAGAGAAAGAAGTGATGTCCTTTGCCGTTGATGTCAAAGGGGGAGAGAAAATCATGTGAAAAACCCAGGAGGAGAAAGAGTTCAGAAGTGTAAAAGGAAAGGGGGAGAAAGTAATTAGTGCAGATTGTTGTCTTGATGGTTCTTACAGTTTTTTCACATCAATATTGCCATAGTGACAAAGGGGGAGATTGTTGCAAGTATGTGCTTACCGGTGTTGTCATTGATGTCAACATATCTGTGTTGTCATTGGTGCCAACTCTGCTCTTGTTTTGATGCTTGCTTGTGTTGAGATAATTTCTTTGTATTGGCTTATATAAGTGTTGAAGATAATGAGAAAGTGTTCCTGATACTGAGTTTCTGAGTGCTTTTGAGAAAATTTGCTCTCCTAGTGGAAACAGTGTGTTGCAGAATATCGTAGCTTATAGAAGAACAGTGCAGTGTTTTGTTCCGCACATCGTGTAGATTGAATATCTTTGTCTACAATTTATAAGTTGTGTTAAAGGATCTTTGTAGTTGCTATGTTTCAAGTTTGAGCCTCCGGTATGAACATTTGAGTGAGTTATGTTCATCAGAGTAAAAACTATTTTTCTGTGCATTTAGTGGTGACAGGGAGAATGTATTCTACCCCGCATTTAAATCTTACAGTCTGTAGTTTTGGAATTAATTCTATAATGATGTTATGTGCCTTTAATTCAAATGGTTCATGATTTGGTACTCTACAAGCGATCTTTCTTTTATGACAATGGCCGACAGTAATGTTCAAGTGCTCTTATTTGAAGAATCTTATGGATAAAGTGTTTAGAGGTTGTGTAAATGTTCTTGGTGATTGTAACATGTTTGTGGATGTCTCTAGATCGTGTTCTTGCCTTTTGATTGGTCCACAAAGTGTAATCTGGATCGTGCATGAAGCGTGTTCTTAAAGGTCTTAGTGTTAACACCAGTTTTAGCTGACTTGGTTGTTTTCACTACTTGCGATTATGTATTGGAGTTTGTGATAGTGTGTTGTTGCGTGGAAGATTGCATTTGAGTCCCAGCTAAGATGTGGTTTGGTCCACATTCATTTTTCTTCTTCATAAATTTATTTAGGTCCAGACCTATTCTAATGTATGTGTGTTTACCAACCTTGGAGAATGTTCCAGTGGTTGATGATAGCAATGCTGACCTTAATGATCATTCCAAGGTTGATGAATTGTATAAATACTTGTAATAAAGTTGTGAAAATGTATCCAAGTAAGAAAATGTGAAGATAAGTGTGAAGTGAAAAAGCATAGCAGAGTAGAGGATGTTTATTGTGCTTCAATGGAATTGAACCTTGGCATAATGTAGATGCTACTATCTCAGTTCACCAAATCTGGTAGTGAGCCACCCACTAGCAGTGAGCCACCAACTGGCAGTGAGCCACTCCATTGATAGTGAGCCTCTTCTCTTGCAATGAGCAATCTGGGTAGTGAGCCTCTGATTTTTTAGTATTGTTATTACATATTATATTGTGAGCTAACACTCACCGTGGTTTTCCCTTATTGGGTTTTTGACGTAAAAATCTAGTGTCTCATGTGTGAATGTGTTTAAGTTTCTGATTTCATACTTTCATGGTTAAATACAATAATAGTGATTAAGTGTATAACATGTTAATACTTTTGAAGTATTGGTTACAACTTATTCAGCCCCCCTCTCAATTATCTTTCCCTTTTCAATAGTGCACACATCTTCTAAATTGTAATATAAGAACAAAGAGAGAAATGATAAAAGGTTGAATGAGGCAAGGAATTAAATTGATGAGTCATTATATGAGTAGTTGAATAGATTTGCTCCTTCCTTAAAGCAAGCCTTCAAGGTTCAAAGTAGTGTAAGAGGTAGGGGAAGAGGAAGAAATAGCAAAGGTAAAGGTCAAAGAGGTAGAGGAAGAGGCTACTCTAGAAATGAGAGCTCAAACAACCAAGAGGAGGTAAGCACCTCACAGTAAGCCTTCCAAGACAAGAAAAAAAACAACAGTTCAAATCAAAGGTATGATAAAATCAATGTGCAATGTTATTACTGTCACAAATTTGGTCATTATGCTAGTGAGTGGAGGAAGAAACATCATGACCAAAGGAGTCAAAATGCTCATGTAGAAAATGAGAATGATACTGAAAATGAAAATAATAAAATGTGTTTATTGTATGCAATCTTGCCGAGTAGAGTAGCGCTAAAGTCTGATATTTGGATAGTGCTTACAACAACCACGAGTGGTAGGAAAAAAAACATTTACCTCCATAGATAGCGACATAAAAATAAAAATCAACATGGGAAACAATAAAAAAATTTATGTCATGAGAAGAGGCATAGTCATCATCCAAACCAAACATGGTGAGAGAAGGAAGATCCAGGATGTCTATTATGCCTTAGGCATAAAACATAACCTATTGAGTATTGCATAGATGGTCCAAAATGGTTATAGAATCCTAATGGAGAATGGATAATGGAGAATGCGTCATCTTTGACAAGGATGGAAGAAGGAAAGTGATTGCAATAGTGTAAATGACGAAGAATAAAATGTTTCCTCTTAGGATTCAAACTAAGTTTTCGACACTATTTGGAGTTGCATCTTCCAAGCACATGAAGGATTCAGAGTACTTTGGAGTCAACCACATGACATCTACAACAATGCCACAATAGTCTACCTTCAAGATAGTCATCAAAGACCCATCCAAACTTTGCATTTGAGGTATGGGCACTTAAGTTTTTCAAGTTTCAATCTATTGTCTAAGAAAGGCATGGTTAGGGGGCTACCAACAATTGTAGAGCCTGATAGAAAATGTGAGGCCTATATTTTAGGAAAGCAACACTTTCAACCCTTTCAATCAGGGTATTCTAGGAGAGAAAGAGCACCATTAGAGATAGTGCACTCAGATTTGTGTGGCCCCATGAAAACCCACTCCTTGGCTTGCAATGTTTATTTTATGACATTCATAGATGACTATAGTAGAATAACCTAGGTGTATTTCTTGAAGAACAAATCAGAAGCCTTTGAAAAACTAAAATGGTTTAAGGCCTTGGATGAGAAGCAAAGTGACCACTATATCAAAGTCCTTAGAACAAATAGAGGGAGAGAATGTATCTCCAAGGAATTTCTAAATTTCTGCAAGAATGAAGGTATAGAAAAATAATATACAACTAGGAACACTCCACAGAAAACTGGAATGACTGAAAGAAAAATAGAACCATCCAAGAGATGGCAGAAAGCATGTTGAATGTAAAAGCACTACCAAATAATTATTAGGGTGAAGCTGTAGCAACAATAGTTTACCTATTGAATAGGTGCCCTAAAAACGTTGTTCGTGACATGATTCACAAGAAGCATGGATAAATAAAAAATAGAGTGTGGAACACTTAAGAATCTTTGGGTGTGTAGCATATGCATTTGTGCCAAGGGAGAAGAGGCAAAAATTTGATAACAAAAGTGAAAAAAGCATCTTCACAGGCTATAGTGAAGAGCCAAAGTCTACAAACTGTATAATCCCATCACCAAAAAAATCATGATCAACAGGGATGTTGAATTCATTGAGAATGAATCATAGGATGGAATGGTGGACCGCTCCATAAGTATTTTAGTCATAATACCCTTTGAAGATGAAGAATATCCAGAGGATAACAGCTCTGGAGGAGCTCCGAAAGATAGCAACTTTGGAAGAGACTTTTGTAGAGCTTTGGAGGATAGAAACTTCAGAACCTTTTATCACGGTGAACATTCTGGCACTTACCCTTATTTATTAGCCTAGTAGTCTAGTATCTCTAGAGGAAATTCAAATCTTATGCTCACCTCACTGATGACATGGAGGATAAGGAATGTGAGGGAAATTTATGACAACACTAGGTATGCTAATTTTGATGAAAATCTAGATTTTGCATTATTTTCTTATAGTTATCCAATATATTTTGAGGAAGTTGTGAAAAAGGAGAAGTGGTGTAAGGCCATGGATGAAGAGTTGGATGCTATTGAAAGAAATGAAACATGGGAGATGATTGATTTACCTAAGGGTAAACAAGTGATTGAAGTTAAGTGGGTCTATAAAATGAAAATCACTGTTGATGGAAAGATTGAAAGGCATAAAGCAAGGTTGGTTGTTAAGGGATACAAATGGCAACTTGGAAAAGATTATGATGAGACATATGTACTAGTTGCAAGGATAGAAATAGTGTTGGTAGTCTTAGTTGCAATAGTAGCCCAACACAAGTGGAAGGTATATCAAATGGATGTGAAGTCATCCTTCCTAAATGGATTACTCAAAGATGAGGTGTATGTGAAACAATCACCTGGGTATGAAGTCCCAAGACAAGAAGACAAAGTATATAGGCTCTAGAAATCTCTCTACAAGCTTAAGCAAGCACCTTAGGCATGGTACAACAAAATTGATTTGTATCTACTAAGCAATGGTTTTAGCAAAAGTAGTAGTGAGCCCACACTCTACATAAAAGTAGCTCATGGTGAGATTTTGATTGTTGTTTTTTATGTAGATGACTTGATTTTCATAGGAAACAATGACCTCTTCATTGCTGATTTTAAAGAGGTAATGAAAAGAGAGTTTGAGATGACAGACCTAGGTCTGTTGAAATATTTCCTTGGCATTGAGGTCCAAAAAATAGAGCATGGCATATTTATTTTGCAAACTAACTATGCCAAACAGATCTTGAAGAGGTTTAGAATGTTGAACAACAAACCTGCCCCAACGCCAATAGCTACAGGTTTAAAATTAAGCAAGGAGGATAGCAACAATGAAGTAAACCCAACCTTATACAAAAGCATGGTTGGAAGCTTAATGTATTTGACTACTACAAGGCTTGATTTAATGTACATGATAAGTCTAATTTCTAGGATAATGGACAGACCCAAGGACACACTGGCAAGAAGGAAAGATAATTCTGAGATATGTCAATGGCACCAAAGGCTATAGCCATTGACATATCTCAGAATTATCTTTCCTTCTTAACATATAGTGATTGGGAAGAGCACATCAGGAGAGGAAGACTACATTAGGATATGTGTTCCACATGGGCTTAGGAGCCATTTTATGAGCATCCAAGAAGCAGTGCATTGTATCTCTCTCCATAGCAGAAGCTGAGTACATTGCAACAAATGCAGTAGTATGTTAGGTTATTTGGTTGAGAAGAATATTTGTAGACTTGAATGAGGAGCAAAAAGATGGTACAACCATATATCATGACATTTCTTCAATAGCCATGACAAAGAATTGAGTCTTCCATGGATGAAGAAAGCACATTGAGATCTACTACCATTTCATAAGGGAGTTGGTAGAACATGGAGAGATCGAGATTCAATTATACAGATTTGAGAAGTAGCTCGTTGATATTTTCACCAAGGCACTATAAAAAAGATTGCTTTGAATGCCTAAGAGATAAACTCGGTATCATAGATAGCTCCGAAGGATTGCAGCTTTGGCAAGGAAACCGCTTTGGAGGTTCATCTCTAGAAAGATAGAAAAGCTTCGGAGGTTCAACTCCAGAAAGCCAAAATAGTTCAAGAGGTTTATCTTCGAAAAGATAGAAGAGCTCTGAAAGTTTCAACTTAGCTCTAGAGATCAGCGCCAAAAGGATAGCTTCAGAGGGATAGCTCTAAAAAGGTGACTACAAAAGTTTATCTCCAGAGAGAAACTCTAGAAACAAAATTATAGAAAGACACAAATGATCATATATGCATGATATGTGACTCTAGTATAGGGGAGTGTTGGAATTTAATCTAAAGCTTACTTTTTGGGGATTTTCTTCCTGACACCCTGTCCTTTTTCTTTATTGCTATTTGGTTGGCTTGTCAAAATAGTAAATGTTGGTAGGTGATTTTGAAATGCTGAAGTGGGTGGTAAATTTTTGGGAAGAAAAAAGGACAAAAAGGAGGGAAAGAATATAGCATAGAATAGTTAGATAAATGTAGCAACAACAAAATAGGGGAATGTATGCAGAAACAAAATAGTTAGAAGATATGTTGCAATAACAATAAAGAATAGCAGAGAAGATAGAAGCTAACTTCAGAATGAACAATAGCTCCAAATAGGGACAAGAAACAACTCTAGAGAGAGGGTTATCATTGTTGAGAGAGAAGAAATAGAGTAGTATCTCTGTAGTTAGTTTATAATTTTTGATGTAAAAAGATTTTTTGGTTCATATAAATAGAAATCTCAGTTTCTTTGTTTTAATTTTTGTTCTCTCTCTCTCTCTCTCTCATTGTTGTTTTTTCTTCATTTTCTCCAACAAGTGGCATTAGAGCCATAGATTCCTTGGTCATTTAGAGATAGATCCCTAGTTTTCTTGGTATTAATAAATAGAGCCCTATTTTTTTGGGTTTCAACAATCTCCCTAATTTATAAGAATGGAAGGAGGATCTACAACAAGAGTTGGTAGTAGCCACCAACATTTAATGGGCAAAACTACAATGTTTGGGAAAAGAAGATGAAGACTATAATGGTTACAAATGATTTGTGGGAGCTTGTGGTTAGTGGTTTCACAAATGCAATTGACCAAGGAGCCTATTCAACATTGACAAATGCCCAAAAGAACTAGTTGAAGGAAACAAGGAGAAAAGATGCAAAAGCCATCGGTCTGATTGAAGAACCTTTGACAAAAGATATTTTTCCTTGAATAGCAGCAACCAACTATGTAAAGGAGGCATGGAAGATTCTCCAAAATAGATACAAAGACGTTGACAAGGTGAGACTAGTGAAACTTCAACTCCTTCAGAGAGATTTTGAGACCCTTCATATGAACGATGGAGAGTCTATTTTAGACTTCCATACAAGGGTTTCCACATTGATAAATCAATTAAGGATTAATGGAGAAACCATGAAAGAGAAAAGGATTATTGAGAAAATTTGTAGGAATCTTCCCTCAAGATATGACCCCATTGTCATTGTCATAGAAGAGGCTAAGGACCTATCAAAGATGACGATGTATGAGTTGATGGGTTCACTACAAACCCATGACTAGTAGTTGAATAGATCTTCCCTTTCCTTAGAGAAAGCCTTCAAGGCTCAAAGTAGTGTAAGAGTTAGGGGAATAGGAAGAAACCACATAGATAAAGGTCAAAGAGGTAGAGGAAGAGGCCACTCTAGAAAAGAGAACTCAAACAAATAAGAGGAGGCAAACACCTCACATCTAGCCTTCCAAGACAAGAAGAAGAATAATAGTTCAAATTAAAGGTATGGAAAAAAATATGTGCAGTGCTATTATTGTCATAAACTTGGTCATTATGATAGTGAGTATAGGAAGAAACAACATGATCAAGGGAGTCAAAATTCTCTTATAGCAAATGAGAACAAGACTTAAAATGAAAAATAGTCAAATGTGTTTATTGTATGGAATCTTGTTGAGTAGGGTAGCACTGAAGTTTGGTATTTGGATATTGCTTGCAACAACCACATGAGTGGTAACAAAAAAATATTTTCCTCTATAGGTAACAACATAAAAATTGAAATCAAGATGGGGAATAATGAAAAAGTTCCCATTCATGGGAATAGGCATAGTCATCATCCAAACCAAGCATGGTGAGAGTAGAAGATCTAGGATTTCTATTATGCTCCATGCATAAAACATAACCTATCAAGTATTGGACAGATGGTCCAAAATGGTTGTAGAATCCTATTGGAGCATAGAGAATGGAGAATGCATCATCTTTGACAAGGATGGAAGTAAGAAAGGGATTGCAATAGTGATAATGATGAGGAACAATATTTTTCCTCTTAGGATACAAATTGAGTCTTTGGCACTATCTAGAGCTACACCTTCCAAGTGCATGAAGGTTCTCGAGTACTCCAATGTCAACCACATGACATCTACAATAATGGCACAATAGTCTGTCTTCAAGACAATCATCAAAGACCCATCCAAACTTTGGTATTTGAGATATGGACACTTAAGTTTTTCAAGTTTGAATCTATTGCTAAAGAAAGGCATGGTTAGGAGGCTACCAACAATTGTAGAGCCTGACAGAAAATGTGAGGTATGCATTTTAGGAAAGCAACACAAGCAACCCTTTCAATCAGGGTATTCAAGGAGAGCAAGAGCAACATTAGAGCTAGTGCATTTATATTTGTGTGGCCCCATGAAAACCCACACCTTGGCTGGCAATATTTATTTTATGAAATTCATAGATGACTACAATAGAAAAACTTGGGTGTATTTCTTAAAGAATAAATCAAAAGACTTCGAGAAATTAAAATGTTTTAGGGCCTTGGTTGAGAAGAAAAGAAACCACTATATCAAATTTCCCAGAACAAATAGACAGAGAGAGTATATGTCTAAGGAATTTCTGATTTTTTGCAAGAATGAAGGCATAGAAAAACAATTTACAGCTAGGTACACTCCACAACAAAATGGAGTGGATAAAAGGAAAAATAGAACCATCGAAGAGATGGTGGCAAGCATGATAAAGTCAAAAGGATTGCCAAATGATTATTGGGGGTGAAGTTGTAACAACATTTTACTTAATGCATAGGTGCCCACAAAAGCTATTCGTGACAAGATTCCATAAGAAGCATGGCCAAATAGTAAATGGAGTGTGGAGAACCTAAGAATCTTTAGGTGTGTTGAATATGTATTTGTGCCAAAGGAGAAGAGGCAAAAAATTAATGACAAAGGTGAAAATTACATCTTCATAAAGCTATCTATGAGATTAAGAAAGCACATCGAACATGGTACAATAGAATTGATTCATATCTACTGAGCAACAACTTTAGAAAAATTAATAGTGAGCCCACACTCTACATCAAAGGTGAGATTTTGATTACTGTTTTGTATGTAGATGACTTGATTTTCACAATAAATAGTGACCTCTTCATTGCTGATTTCAAAGAGGTAATGAAAAGAGAGTTTAAGATGATAGACCTAGGTATGCTAAAATATTTCATTAGCATTGATGTCCAACAAACAGAGCATGGCATATTTATTTTGCAAACTAACTGTGCAACACATATCTTGAAAAGGTTTAGAATGTTGAACAACAAACATGCCCCAACACCAATAACTATAGGTCTAAAATTAAACAAGGAGGAAAACAATAATGAAGTAAACCCAACCATATGGTAAGTACACAAAGATGGGGGACCAAAAGGGGGTCTTAAGATGCCACTTTTTTCTGAAATTAGGAAAGACCGAGGTTGGATGAGAAATTGAAGATAGTTCCACTCAAAATTTGAAGATACAACAAAAATAAGAGTCATAGTGCTCCGAATCTAGTTTCTAAACTACTTAAGTTTTTCAAAAATGGTTGAGATTAAAGGGTTCAAAAAGGGGGAGCACACAAATTGGTCCTGTTTTATTCAAAAAAACATAACATAGCATTTGGTGTGCTCCCCCTAAAATCATAACATTTTTTAGTATTTCAAAAATTGCTTCAGTGCGAAATTAGCTAACACCATGTAGTTTATCCCTTATTTTTCTAATAATTCTTTAATGAATAATTGATTTTTTACTAATTTTCAAAGTGGACACATCTTGAAAAATAGAAATTTGAGCGTGCTCCCCCTTAAATGTTTTGAAAACTAATCAAAAATCCTTTTTTTTTTGAATAAATGTAGAGTGGAAACTAGTTTCTAAAAATGTAATTTATTTGAAATTTTGATGAATGGTTTAAAAAAAGTTAAAAATACCACACACTAGTTTTTGACAAAAAATACAGACACTAACAAAAGAAATTAAAGATGAAATCCTTAGCATACTCAAAACATGAAAAAATTATATGGTTAGAAAGCTAAGAGAGAGCTTAAGATTATGGTGGTATTTTTTTGACTTGTCATTGAAACATGTGCAAACCTTATGGAGAGCACGCTCCAGATTATGTAATTTTTTGTTACAATCTAGAAAAAAATGTCTTTGGATGTCCAAAACACAGTCCAAGCCTTTGATTTGGAAGCCAAAGCCATGGAAATTACCAAAGCAAAGCGTAATGCGAGAACGTTATAACACACTCGTGTTATGGTGAAATTGTTTAGGGTTTAAAAAGGGAGAAATGTTTTGGTTTAAGTTTCAAAGGAAAATCCTCCCTTCTCACCAAACATTCAAGGGCATATTAACCGAGTTGAATCTCCACTAAGTGGGAGCAATCACCTATCAGGTTGGGCTGCCACTTGGAATGATGCGGAAGTTCAAATGTATCAAACAATATCTCAATTTAATGCTCAATTACTCTTGAAACCCTAAATAAGAAAAATAGTAAGCAAATTAATGAATTGCGATAAATCCTCTTAGACTAAGGTGAAGGACAAAGATTATTAACTCATTGTTTTTTGAAGTTCAGAAAGTAGAATAGTCGGGACACTGGGACTAACACCCTAGTCCAAGGTACAATTTTTGTCACACAATCTGAATCTCCTTCTAACATTGATCTGCACTATATCTTCTGTTTCTACCCTAGGAAAAGTGGACCTAGGGACTAGCACCCTTGTCGTAAAATATTGCACACTGTCCTCTTTCTTTCAGATCCTGAATCCTTGGTGTCTGCAACCTCCTTTCTGCAACTCCACTCTATGAAACTTAGTACCTGTAACCTGCAATCACAAAGGAGTGTGGGAGGAGGTTGTGGTGTTTAGAGGCTTGCCTCAGTCAAGCCCCAGAGAGACATTCAAGTCTTTCGAACACTGTCGTTAGATAAGAGTGCGTATCCTAGGATAGAGGCAAAATCCAAATGATAAATGATTGAAAACACAATATATATCACCTTGAAGTGTAGATATCATGGAAGGAAGATACTCTTCACGCCATGAGGAGATGGAGCCAAATCTACAAATACAAACACAATAACAACACAAAATATTGCTCTGCAACATAATGAATGCCTTGAATCACTTTAACATAAGCTTGTAAATCAAAATGCCCACCTAGTTTGCAAATGAAACGTATCATGCTTATATATGCAACTACAAATATTTCCACTAAGAATTTCATAATTCAAACTTGAGATGTCGGCATAGGACCTAAATAACGGTCATAAAACTGACATTTAAATTTAGGGTAGACCCAAAATAGGGTAGGACTAGGGTGCTAGCGCCCAAGTCCACCCTTTTATTTTTGTTCAGGGATCATCAAAATAGTACCCCTAGGTCCTATTTGCCATAAGACTTTAGGGTTTTCTCATCGGGAGTCAAAATTATCATGCAAGATGCTCTAAATGCATTCTAAGGACTCAGGAGCTAAACCTTAAGAGAGAAAAGTCCCCAAGGGGACATTTTTGACATAACATTTAGCCCCCACTTTAATGTATGTATAAACGCAAGGCCAATACATGCATTAAAGTAAGGTCAACAAACATAGCAAACACTCCAAGCACGGTGAAGACATGCCAAACACAATGAAGATAGTAACATGCACACAAAACATGGAGAATATAGTTACAGTCACGCAAAGAATGGAGAAGACATCGTTGAAGACAAGCAAAACATAGTGAATACAGTGAATGTAGTGATTATTTTCTTTTTCTTTTCATTTTCTCATATATATGAAATACAAATGCAAGTACAAGGAAAGTAAACACACAACCCAAATGTAGGAGGAGCTCAACGCCACTAGTCTTGAAACTGCATAAGGGGCAACAAACACACCAAACAAATCTCAAAGTCTAGGAGGAGCTCATCACCACTAGTCTTGAAACTACACTTGAGAACAAACACGCCATACAAATCCCAAAGCATAGGATGAGCTCATTTCCACTAGTCTTGAAACTATGCTTGGGAACAAACACGCCATACACACACACATGGAAGACATGGAGAAAACAAATTAGACAAGTGATAGAAGAAACCTATTGCTAGGTTTGCAGCCATCTTAGGCACATTACAGACACACATTGACGATTGGGATTTTCCACAACAATCACCGAAGACATGCTTAAGGGTTAGGATAGTCTTAGATCCACTCCCTACCTACTCAGAGGACTTTTAAAAAATGACAGGATGTGCAATCTCCTCAAGAAATACAACATCCTCGATTCCGTAGAGGGATTAAATGATTGCAATATAGAAAAGAAAGATGTGCACTCACTCAGAGATACAACATCCTACCTTCATAGAGGGCTTCAAACATGCTTTGTTAGTACCAAAATCACCAGACAACTTACCTTATATATGCCCCCACCTTAAGGTGGTTGATATCATGTATCGATATCAAGCACATTAAGGTAGAGAGAAAACACACAAGGGAACACAAGCTCTCACAAAGCCCATGCCCCCAAAGGTGACATATACTTTACGATCACCAAATGTTCCCACAAACACATAATTTCCTACAACCAAAGGTGTTAGCATTTATATAATCATGATAAACAACAATGCATATGATCATTCACATAGAGAGCCGAGGAAAGCAAGATCCAAGATAGACAAAGTGCATGAAGCAGTAGTATTGTTATGATTTGTAAGTGCGATAAGACAACATCAAAGTATCACACAGAGTGATTCTACTATCCAAGCATCAAATAATATATAACAACCCCATCGTCATGCATGGACTAGGTCCATTTTTTGATTTGTCACCAAAGGGATACTAGGTCCACATCAGTATAATATGTTTTTCGTCATCTGCCAGCTAGATAGAACCACTAGAGGAAGGTAAACAATAAATCAAAAGAGGAGAAACAAGTGCCTTAGGTACATCCATCTAGGAGGGTGCCCCCAAGTCACCAACCGCAACATTATGTCCATAAGACATAACAAACAACAATGAAAATAGAGGAGAGGCAATATAGAAGAATGATTACACAAATAGAAGAAGGGTCACAATAGAGGTGGTCTCCTGGTATCCTTGTCCTTACAAGAGTATCAAGGGTCATCCTAGGAGGCCTAAACAACACATATCACATCACATGGGAAGCACAACACAGAGGCAAAGGGTTGGAAATACTTACCTACCCAGTACAACCATACTAAAACTTGTAACTTGCGAGTCTCTTGGAGAGATGCTCTATCAAGTTTTATGCAGAGCTTGAGTGGTTCTTATGAGAGGCTTGTTTGTTGTCAGGATGTCCATGCAATGCTTGTTTCTCAAATCCTTGTGTATGTGAGATCTCTTGTTGCTAAAATGAGGAGGAGAACCACTATTATTTCCAATTGATGATAACTATCTTGCTCTTTTCCAATGTTTATTTCTCTTATTTTGTTGATTTTGTCTATTGTAGCAAGAAGGACTATCTTGTACTGTCTCTATATTTTATTTTGTCAGAGTCTCTTGCTTCAGTTGATCCATTTGTCTTTCCAATGCATTTTGGTTATCTCCCAATCCTTGAAGGGATAATGGAGGAGGAACCTCAACATAAATACCATCTCTTCATGGATGAGGTGATACTTTAGTATTTTCCTTATCCACTTCTATTGTAGCAATTATCTCAGTGTAGTTCAAATAGTCATCTTCTACTTCTAGTATATTTTGTTCCATCATGTTATTATCAGTATGCTTAGGAAAGGGATTAGTAAAGATTTGTAAATTCTAATTCAGTAGACAAATGACTTATTTCCATTATCATTCACACCTGATACCTGTATAACATTCGAGTTGATGAGGTCTTGTATTTCATGTTTAAGACACATACATCATTCAGTATCATGTCCTTGTTGTCAATGAAAATGACAAAAGATATTAGCATCGAAATAAGGTCCTTACATTTTACTAGGATCCAAAGGTTTAATTAGGGGAAGCTTCATGAGGTTATTGCTCACAGCTTGATTCATGATAAAGTGATAGGATTCAGATATCAGAGTAAACTTTCTTTGTTGAAATGGTGTGTTCTTCATATTAGTGATAGCAAACACTTGTGATAAATTATTTGAATTTTGTCCATTAGCCTTGATGAAAGTCTTATTATTCCTCTTAAAGTTGTTTTGTGAAGGCCCACTCATGGATTGACCAACTTGAGCTGATGAGTTTTGATTTTCATACTGACTAGACGAAAGCTAATAATCATGAAGGGCAGTACATAAATGTTGAAAGGAGTTATACTTCATCAAAAGAATATTATCAAGGATGTTAGGTTGTAAATTTGTAATAAATACCTTCTGAACATCCTCATCCTTCATTTGATATTGAATTTGTGCATAGAGGGATTGATACCAACTAATAAACTTAATCAACTTCTCCTTCAGACCTTGCTTGCAATGAACTAAATCAATCAAGGAGATTTGAGGTCTAATATTTGCTTGAAAATATTGTAAAAATTGATCAACTAGCTACGAAAAAAAATGTATTGAATTTGGAGGTAAAGAGCAAAACCATTCTAGAGCTGTATCTTTGAGAGATCATGGGAAACGTTTTGCTTACAAATCTTCTTCAAAGTAGAAATAACTACACATAGCCGTGAATGTTGCCACATGAGTATTAGGATCACCTTTTCCACCATATTTTTCAAAGTGAGGAGTTTCAAATCTCTCAGGCATAGGGGTTCTCAAGATTTCATAAGATAGGGGATTACAGGCATGATAGGTTGGTATATTAGGGTGTGAAGAATTTTTCAAGTTTGTCACCTTTTTTTGTAAAGAAGTCAAGCCTTGCAATAGTTGGTTTGGGATGGCATCATTAGGAGATGTGGTTTGTTGTGAGGAATTAGAACCAAAGTGCATGATGGTGATTGATCTTGAGTAATGACAAGTGGAGGTTGTGAATAAGTGAGTGGTGGTTGAATGTAGTGGTAGGTGGAAGGTGGTTGCAAATAAGTGGGATGGAGAGGTGGTTGAGAATAATTATTCATAGAAGAAATCACCGTAGATACCAAGTTCTGATAGTTAAATCCCATAACTTTGTAATTTTGTGGATTAGTGCCATTAGATACTCCAATACCAGTGGTAGCATTACTACAATCATTTGCATTAGTGGTTAAAATCATTGATGTAAATGTAGATATTCCCGTAGTTAGTATAGGTGCCAATATTTGCATATGAGACGGTGACAACATGTTATTAATACCATTCGCACATTCATTCACTGTCATGAAATTATTGTGTACTATATTAATTAATCCTTGAACAACATTAATACCATCTTGTCCTTCTTTTATCAATTCTCTTATGTTGTGAATCATAGGTATAACTTCTTCCGCTATCCTTTCATTTTCAACAAATGCTTGAAAATCAGCTAGTTCTTTGTCCAATTTGTTAATTTTCTCATTAGGTACATGTGTGACCACCTCAATAGTGTCCTCAACATGTTCAATTTTCTCATTTTGTAAAGAAGGTGTTCAATGGATTTTTAGAGGTAGGAATATTGTTTTCTTCAAAAGCACTAGTTCCCATGAGTCTTCTACTTCTTCTTAAAGGAATATTTCTATTAGGGAAGAAAGTTATAAGACTCATACAAAAGCATGCAACACTCAATGCACAAACTAATAGAACAAACCCAAGGAGCAAGATGTGTTTAAGATCCAAAATGCTTGATATTTCAACTTTTTTCGATGCAAATGAATGAAAGAAGAGGTGTTGTGAATAATTTCAAGAGGGAAATAAAATAATATGCCTAATAAAATCCCAATTATGCAACAATATCCTTCAAAACATGCATTTGATGCAAGTCTAGAGTGATGACAAGTCAAAACCTAGTGAAAATACACCTAAAATATGCAAATTTTTACCAATTTTCAATGTAAAGGCCCAATAGGAATGGTTTTGTAAGGAATTTGAGGAGGGGAAGTAGATAATAACCTTAATATCTCTCAAATAATGCAGCAAAATTCTTCACAACATGCTTGTAATGCAATTCTAGAGAGATGATAAGGCCAAATCTAATGAAAATGCAAGGTTTTCAAACCCTAGACATGAAATTTTGCAAGAAAGCCACTATGATGCAACACTACAATTATAAATCAGCCCTAATGAGTTTTTGAAAATGGTAGTAAAATCTGAAACAAGATTTTGACTACAAACCCTAGCTAATGCAAAATGAGGTTTTTATGAAAAATGCACAATTTTAGGCAATTTTTGACAAATTAAGCATGAAAATGTAATGCAAATGAATACTAAATAATAAATTTATATAATATAAATTAGATCTAATGAGAATGATAGAAATTTATTGAAATTAAATGCCAATTAATTCAAACAATGCTAAAATGCAATCCTAAGATGCCAATTTTTTTCAAATTTTTCAATTTTTTTGTATTTTTTCAAATGCAATAAGTGTATGATGAAAAATAAATTTTAAATTTAATGTAAAAAAAAGAAATTAAATATAATGAAACTAAATTAATGCAAATTATGCAAAAATGCAAACCCTAGAATGCAAAAAAATTAAATTTTTTTGAAAATTTTTCAATTTTTTTGTAGTTTTTCAAATGCAATAAAATGAATGAATGCAAATCTATCAGAAAACACTCAGCAAGGTGCCAAAAAGTTCAAAAACATAGGTTCACAAAAAATTTTAGTGTTAAAAATGGGGGAAATGTTTTGGTTTAAGTTTCAAAGGCAAATCCTCCCTTCTCACCAAACATTCAAGGGCATATCAACCGAGTTGAATCTCCACTAAGCGAGAGCAATCACCTATCAGGTTGGGCTACCACTTAGAATGATGCAAAAGTTCATATGTATCAAACAATATCTCAATTTAATGCTCAATTACTCTTAAAACCCTAAATAAGCAAATTAATGAATTTAGATAAATCCTCTCAGACTAAGGTGAAGGACAAAGATTATTAACTCGTTATTTTTTGAAGTTCAGAAAGCAGAACAGTCGAGGACACTGGGACTAATGTCCTGGTCCAAGTTATAGTTTTGGTCACGGAACCTGAATCTCCTTCCGACACTAATCTGCATTGTATCTTTCATTTTTGTCCCAAGAAAAGTGGAGGACATAGGGAGTAGCAACCTTGTCTCAAAATGTTGCACACTATCCTCTTTCTTTTAGATCCTGAATCCTTGATGTCTACAACCTCCTTTCTACAACTCCACTCTATGAAACTTAGTACCTATAACCTGCAATTACAAAGGAGTGTGAGAGGGGGTTGTGGTGTTTAAAGGTTTGCCTCAGTCAAGCCTCGGAGAGACATTCAAGTCTTCTGAACACCGTTGTCAAATAAGAGTGTGTATCCCTATGGGATAGAGGCAAAATCTAAATGATAAATGATTGAAAACACAATAGATATCACCTTGAAGTGTAGATCTCATGGAAGGAAGATACTCTTCATGTCATGAGGAGATGGAGCCAAATCTACAAATACAAACACAATAACAACACAAAATACTGCTCTGCAACACAATGAATGCCTTGAATCACTTTAACATAAGCTTGTAAATCAAAATACCCATCTAGTTTGAAAATGAAACCTAATCATGCTTATATATACAACTACAAAGATTCCCGCTAAGAATTTTGTAATTCAAACTTGAGATGTCGGCATAGGACCTAAATAACGGTCATAAAACTGACATTTAAATTTAGGGCAAACACAAAATAGGGCAGGACTAGGGTGCTAGCGCCCATGTCCAACCTCCTATTTTTGTTTGGGGGTCATCAAAATAGCACTCCTAGGTCCTATTTGCCATAAGACTTCAAGGTTTTCTTATCGGGAGTCAAAGTTATCATGCAAGATGCTCTAAATGCATTCTAAGGACTCGAGAGCTAAACCTTAAGAGGGAAAAGTCCCAAAGGGGACATTTTCTGACATAACAAAAATAAAATCATCTCTCCCTCCCTCCTTACCTCTCTCTCTCTCTCTCTCTCTCTCTCAGTTTTCCTTTTCCTAGCTTTCCTAGTTTTCCTTTTCCTTTCCAATTTCCCTTTAGATCCCACCAATTTTTCCCTATTTTACTATTTTACACATCTCCTCTTATCATTCTTCCCATCCAATGGACTTTCATTTTATCTTGTTTCCATTTCATCCTCCCAATTTATATCTTCATCCCTCTTTGCATGTACTAGTTTTTCATGTTTCCATTTGCTTTGTCGATAAGGGAGAGGGTGGAGATGGAGGGGAGAGAAAGGGAAGAGATAGGAGAGAGAGGATTAGGGTCGAGGGGTTAGGGGTTAGGGTTCAAGGGAATTATTTAGGGTTTATGAGTTTAGGGTTTAGGGGTTACAGGTTAGGGTTTAGGGTTCAGGGTTTAGGGGTTACGGGTTACATTTTAGGGGCATTATTTAGCGTTTAGGGTTTAGGGATTTTAGGTTTGGAGGTATAGGGTTTAGGGTTTAGAGAGAGAGGACCAATAGGGAGATATAGAGGAGATCGAGCGGAGAGATAGGGAGATAGAGAGTGGGGGACATGAACAGAGACATAGGGAGAGAGATTAAGAGGTAGAGGGATGATAGAGATAGAGAAATAGAGGTTTAGGGTTGCTTGGGTTTAGGGATTAGGGTTTAGGGGCATTATTTAGGGTCTAGATGTTTAGGGTTGCTCGAGTTTAGGGTTTAGGGGCATTATTTAGGGTTTAGGGGTTTAGGGTTTCTTGGGTTTAGGATTGCATGTCAAAAGCAATATCTCTATCTTTATCTCTCTCCCTCCCCTCTTTACCTCATCTCTTGTCTTTCTCTCTCTCTCTCTCTCTCTCTCTCTCCTCTCTTTACCTCCTACCCTCTCCATCCCTTCTATACCTCCTACCCTCTCTCTCTCTCACCTCTGTACCTCCCTCCCCACGTTCCATGCACTTAAAACACATAAGTTTCCATGCATGACAACACTTAAGACTTTTGATGCATGAAATCACTTAAATTTTCCATGCTTGACAAAATGTGCTCGCATTATAACACGGGCGTATTTTTGTGAATGAAACAAAATGGACAAAAAGCATGTGGGATCCATGTTTTAGTTCCACATGCTCTATTATTCCCTGCTTTTCATGCACAATCAGCCAACAAAATGCTTTTTTAACTAGTTGACATTTTGACAATCATTTTTTGCTTAATCCACCACCTTTTTTTGTTTTTTCAATGTAGAAGAACTAAACTTCATGCTTTTAGACAAACTTTGATTGTTTAAACTAATAGTTTCATGTTTCATATTGTTGCAATGTTAATTTTAATGTATTTAGATTGAATTTGATGATATATGTTTGTTTTTTTCTTAATTTTCACTAATCCTATTAGAGTTATATAGAATTCAACATTGAATATGAAGGAGCTTGCCAAAAAGATGAAATGTTTGAAGATTTTGAAGCCAAATTTTTTAGGATTGGGAAACTCAAATCTTGAAATATAAGGTATGTTCTTTAAATGTATTCATTTACTTCACTTTATGATTATGTTATAGGATAATCATGAGGGAAGTGAGATGATTATCATTTTGACAAGTTAAATTAAATCATGAGAAAGTGAAAACTATCACATGTTGTTATTATCCTGATTCAAACACTAACCTAAACAATTAGAAGGATACTAAGGGAAATCATGTTAGTTAATGAATTATCATCATGCTAAAATCAAGCTAAGTATTGTCACTTGACCATACTCACTTGGAAGAACTATCATATTAGCCTAAAGACTAAATTATACCGCAATAGCTATCATGCAACCCTAGGAATAGTTATGACCTCTCACCCATGGTTAGGATAGCAACTAATACACAAGGTGGCAATCAAGACTAAATTATAGGTCAATTAATCTCAAATCCATGCAAAAAGATATCCATGATACTATATAAATATTTCTAGGTGGTCTTGAAAGGATACTCATATGGTAGGGAAGATTGCCATCAACTAAAAGATAACCATACATGTCATTGGCATAGTAATTAGGACAATTATAATCACAATGAGGTTGTCTTGAATAGATAGTGACATGTCAAGGAGTTATTAGATAGTTAAAGAAGATAGAGTATTGATATTGGTGGGTGCATGTGCTACATTATAGTCAAGGAGCGTATGATGCTCTCGGGACAGTCTTGAGTAGAGCCTCCTTGCATGATAATATAACTAGTCCTTTGTGATGTACCTAAATCTCTATGAGGGTGATGAAGTTTTAGGGTGGAGGAAGGATAATATAAGTGTCTTAAGTTTCCCAAGACTAGGATAATCTAGAAATATACATATGATCTAGACATGTTCCCTTATACATTGCACACTCATCTTGAATATGGGACTATTATAGAACCTCAAGTTGTGATCCAAATGTGTCATAATCTCACCTACTATCTCAATACAATCAAGGAATTGATGAGGTTCACTAGGATAATCATGAAGCCTCCATGCATTATAATGCATTTAGTTCTTTTGTGATCTATATGTACTCCAAGAGCAATTGCAGCAAATAGGATTGGGTTTTGAGATCTTAGCTTGTCAAATAGGTTTGGTATGGATTCTACCTTTCATAAGGATCCTCAATGGAGTATTTGGCAACCATTGTTAGAAATTGAAGTCATGATGTTATTTCCATTGTTTATGACTGGCCTTTAGGTACAATAGGAAGGATCATTTGGACATGTGAAGGATACCACATAAGTCTCCCCACCATTTCAAACATTGTTAAAACATACACCTGGGGTGTGAGTAGTGAAGACAACATGAAGAACTTTTGGAGATATAAATAAGGGTAGACTATTGTATATGAGGTTCCTATGCTGATCATGCAACTTTTACATATCACTTCTCTTTAAGCCATTCTAGAGTATGGGATTTTGAGGTCTATGGATATTGCATGTTAAATCCATCAAAGTGGACAGCAAGTTCATGGTTTTCACAAAGATAAGAATCCTTCCACAGTTAGTATAAGCTACCCTAAGTCATTGTCATGATCAAAGCCTAGACTATCACAGTTTCCTCAAGTTGCCACTAGCCTCTTATTGCACATTTTAGGGTTAACTATGATTTATGAAGCATCAAAGACACCATTAACAAAATCACAAGAAAATACATCCATTAACAAAGCATCCCACGATTGTTCATCCATAAAACTCTCATAAGAACACTCATAATCACTAAAAGTGGAGCTATCTAAGTTAAAAAAGTCATCATTATGTTCATTAATACAATTAGAATCATTAAAATATGATATACATGAATTTGTTGTATCTTTATTAGTTAACCCTAAAGAATTTTAAACTTTATCAAAATTGTAAGTACACATCCCTGATTCTTCTTGTCAATGTGGAAGTGAACCATGACCTTGAGAAATAACATCATGACATTCAACACTCTTTTTTACTCTATCAATTTGAAAAATGTCATTGATACCTCCCTATAATAAAGTATTATCATTGTTCTCTCTAATGTAACTAGTTGTATCAACATAAAATTTAGTGCTATTGATGCTAAAAATATGATATAATTGGTCCACATTTAGTAATGAGTTGTCACTATCATCCTCTTGGCCATTTACCTCTAAAAAAATAGTTTGAGTTTCGTTTATTGGACCTATACTAGACAATTTCTTTGTTGTTTGAGTGCCCTTTAAATGTTTTGGACAAGTGCCATCTCTAGGTTTCCCCAAGAAATCAGATTGGTTAGGCTGCAATAAACTCTATATTTTAGTCTTTTGTCATCATAAAACTCAGTCAAAATATCAGCAATTATGTCATCATAATTAGCCTTAAAATTACTCCTTTCTTGCTGATTTCACCCCTTGGCTATCTTGAATAGCTAATTCAAACTATAATTGATGCTCTTTGTGTTCACCATGATTTTCTTCAAGTCTTGCATCATAAAGCTAGTTTCTAATGTTAGTATTTTGTCTCTTAACATTTCAAACATATCTATTGAAGGCAAGGAGTCTTGATTAGTGTTTTACCACTTAGACCAATTGTCACATCATTTCTAGTCAAACAGAGGATATTCTCCTAACTTTTGAAGATTGCACCATTGTCAACTAATGCTTATCATTGGGACTAGGTGTCCCATCATACTCAGTGTCTTCTTTACTACCAATTGACTGATTTGTATTCATTGATTATGATAATTCAACACTTTCAGTCCTTATAACAGTAATATACTTAGCTTGTTTGTCATAACAATCATCATGTTGATTATGCATTATGCTTCTAACATCATCATTGTGTTCCTTGTTATTAAATCCATTGGTTTTTTCTTCATGTTACCTTTGTGATCATTACTCCCATGGCCTTGATTGACAATAGATTGTTGATATGACTTCATACTTATCTTCATGAGCTACTCTAACTAATTTACCACCTACAATATAAGAATCTAGGTTTTCTTAACATGCTGGTAGGTCTAGTTTTACCTTGTGAGTTTCCATTTGGAATGGTTGGTCCATCACAATGTGCTTGTCATAACTCTCCTTAGTGCTAGTGACTTCTTGTATCTTGTCTTGAGTAGGTGTATCCATGGGAGGTTAAGAAAACATGTTTGAGAAGATATGTTAAGAAATGTGAAATTAACCTAGAGATTGTGCCTACCACCATTTATAAATTAACATAGAGATTGTGCCTACCACCCTAGGAAACTTTAAATTTTTAGATTTATAATCATTTATTCACTTTAATTATATGATTATATTTTGAGATTTGTGTCTAAGATTACTTTACTCTATTATACCAAGATGGACTAATTTATCCATGTCTTATTCATGATGCATATAGAAATCATCATCATGCCGAGGAAACAAGCAAAGAATCTAACACTAGAAGAGCGTGAATTTGAAAATGAGAGGAAAAGAGAAAGAATGAGGTGACTATTATCTCTCAGATTTGCTCCCTTGCTAAGTTGTAAAACCTGGCAATCTGGAGAAACATGGGATCTTTCCAGGTCTGTGGGTCACCTGAGTTGGAAAGAACATTTGGAGAAGGCCCGCTTCCTAAATGGTTATCACCTAAAATCTACTGGATTTTTAGAGGAAAGAGGAGAAGGAATGTTTTTTTGAAAAAAGAAAGATAAAACTGAAATGGAAATAGGGATGATACACCAGATTCATTGAGCGATGGTGATCTTGGTGTAGACACAACAATGATTTCAATGATGAAGGGGATTCACACAGACTTATGAGACTAATTTTAGGCTTCTGTAAGAAGGTCAAACCTATAGAGGAGCTGTTTTACTCATAGAACAAACTATAACTCTAATTAAAACATAGAAATCAGGACACAAGAGAGGCAAGAAATCATGCATATATTAATCATGAAGGTCAAAAACTGTTACAATACAGAATATTCAGTCGCAGAAATAGACACAGCATAGCTAATCACATTCATTGGTGGATAAATAGGAAGACAATAGAGGCCAGATTTAGGCACAGTGAGTCACATTCCCTTATCCTGTAATTACACTAAGAGGTCTGACTACCAAAAATTTGGCAGCATAACAGCCCAAAAATAAAACCATCCTCCCGAAATAATGAGGTTACATTGCATTTTATAGGTCAAGCTCTTGCGTAGAAGGCATTGAAGTTGATCCACAAGATCTGAGGTAATCAATGCAGGAACAGGGCTCAAAGATAGGGGCACGGTGAAAATACAGGAACCATGTCGTTACCAGGTCCACACCATCAGAAAATAGTTTCCCAAATGCAAGATAGGATAGGGTATTGAAGAGAAGAGCCCCAAAGTCGTCACCAAACACATGAAGATCTGCCAGCAAGACACATAGCCCATACACATTGAAGAGAAGCAATCTGCCATGAATCCACCCACAAAGCTCACCAACCGGAGCTACTGTGAAAATATCAACCTCTGCACACGCCAAATCAGTCACCAAGACGTCCTATCGGTCGAGTATGCAAATCCAGATCATACTTTGAAAGTGAGAATATTCCCCTCAAAAGCCCACCAGATGAAAGAGGAGATAGAAATAAGCACTTTTGCCTTTTGAAGCATGTTGAAATTTGCTAGAATGAGGGAGATATCTATGGTCAAAGATGCGGTCAACTACACCCTACACTTGTATATCGCTTTGCATATGTAATTATATATGCACTTTACACCACTAGGTTCGCTTTATGCATTTATGCAATTTCTTTCCTTCCGCCTTTTGCATCTTCAAATCACTTTGCATGTCTTTGAAACTCCCCTTGTATATGCTTTTTGTATGTGCAATTGTATATACAATACAATGGCCAACATACAAAAGCGGGCCTTTACCTTTTGTATCACCTTTTCCACATATGCCCCTGCCACATGTCATCACTCCATTGGTCACTGAACTGAACCTAAGACCCATCGCTGAACATTGGCATGCTTTATCGGCCATCAGAGAGACCTCAAACTGAGCCGCCGATAAGCCAAAGTCCTGCCGATGACCCTTTGTATGTGACTTTGTATATGAGATTGTATATGAGATACAATCGCATGTACATACAATTGTGGGACTCAAAGGATTATCAACCATATTGGATCATTGAAAAAGGTCCGGCCTTGTATCTTTTCTTTTTTTCATATTAGCATATACATGCACTTCAACATAAAATTGCGGACCCCACCGCTAAGTTTGCCGAATTTAATTTCCCAGTCGGGTCCACATTGTATATCCTTGTTGTATCTAACCTTTTGTATATCGCATATACAAATGTGAATATACAAATAAAACTGCATACAATCACTTGTACATACAAACATTGCATCTAACCTTTGCATGTGACTTTGTATATGACCTTGTATCTGCCCTTTGTATCTGCAAACATATAATGCAAACATACATACAAAGATGCATACAATCGCATCTGCCTTTATAAACCAAATTGCATATTCTTTCGGGTCTAGGATTGTATCTTAGAAATGTATATTGCCTTGTATATAAGATTGTATGTGCAAAGATACAATTGCATATACATACAAAAAATGGACCCACGTTTTGTACCTCCCCCTTGTATATTGCTTTGTATATGCGCTTGTATATTGAATTGCATATACAAAGATAAACCAATTCCATTTTGCATCCTGCCTTAGATATTGGATTTGCATCTTCCTTTACATATATAGTTGTATGTGCGATTGTATATGAGATACAACTGATATACATACAACGATACATACAATTGTATATGCATATGAAAATGACTAAGTATAAAACTGAGAACTATCTGCAATGGAAGGCACTTGAGGGAAAAAGATTTCTGGGTTTTTCAAGGTTTTCTGTAAGGATTCTCCAGTAAAGAGTTTGGGATTTTTGGCAAGGTAGAGCATGGGTAACTGAAGGATTTAAGCTTTGTAGGGTCATTTTCTAAAGGATATTCAAGGAATATACAAGGTGAACTATTTAAATCTAGACAGAGGAAAATAGGTCAACAATTTGGTGACTTCTCAGGGATGTTTGCCTGCTAAACAATCTGACTAGTGGCCTTAAGCATCAATTGGACATGGAGTCACACGGAGACTTAAAAATACCTTTGACAATCAAACTTGACCTCAGCAATGAAGAACACTTGGAAGACCAAAACCAAAACAAAGTGCTGAAAGCAACTCATCTAACTGTGCTAGACAATACTTAGGGAAAAAAAAAGGGATCTAAACTATTGTGCAGTAGCACTTATTGAAAGCAAGAAACCTAATCTACTGTTTACAAGGCAACTCATACCTCAAAACACCTCTTTAGGTGTATCCCATTGACTGGGATAGGCAAATTTTCTCCATCCATGTTTGATAATTGAAATGCATTATGCTCCTTGCATTCAATAATAATAAATGGGCCACTCCACACGTTGTCAAACTTGGAGTGCTTTCCTGGCCTGCTTTTCAACTCATCCCATTTGAGTACCATATCACCCTCCCTAAAATTTCTGGGAGTGGCCTTCTTATCAAAAACTCTTTTTGTCTGAAGCTGATGATATTCCATAGCTTTCATAGCTTTATCTCTCACTTCTTCAAGCTCTATAAGTTGAGCATATCTAATAGCCATGAGGTCTTCTCCTTCAAACATCTCCAGTTGATTCATGATATCAAGTACTGGCAGCTCCACAGACATAGGCAATCTTGCCTCTTTTCCATAAACTAACATATATGGGGAGTTTCCAATAGATCTCTTGGGAGTTATTCTATCTACCCATAAAGCAGATTTCAGATTGGTGTGCCAGGTTCTCTGGTTGTCCTCCTTTGATCTTTTGATAATCCTTATGGCATTCTTATTTGTGGATTTAGCCAAACCATTACCCTATGGGTAATAATTTGATGAAGTGTTCAAATAGATTCCATTCTTCATAGCCCAGTCAGTTATCTTCAATCCAATAAAGGCTAAAGCATTGTCTAAGATAATTAACTCAGGTACTCCAAATCTAGATACCAAATCATAATAAAAGTTTAAAACAACATTCTCATTGGCTTCCTTCAAAGCCACTGCTTCAGTCCACCTTATGAAATAGTCTATTACTGTAAGTACCCACCTGTGGCCTGCACTTGACAGTGGGTTAATGGGACCTATAAAATCAATGCCCCATCTCATGAAGGGTTGTTCTACTTGAATCAGCTACAGAGGTAAAGCTGGCAACCTTTCTTTGCCTGCAAAAATGGCACATTTTACACACTTTCTGGCCCATGCATGGGCATCCTTGAATAAGTTGGGCCAGTAATAACCAGCTCTCATTATTTTCCAAGCAATAGTCCTTGGGGCAAAATGATCCCCTGCTGTCCCATCATGAAACTCATGCAACACCTTGTCAGTTTGATCATTATCAATGCATCTTAACAGCACACCATTAAAATCTTTTCTAAAAAAGGATATCATTAATTAAAACATATGGAATAGACTGTAGTCTAAAATACCTTCTCTTGGTTCTATCTAAACCTACTAGACATTCACCAGTTTGCAAAAAATGAGTCATGTCATTGACCCAACTTGTTCCAACTGTTGTTGTATCACCCTAATGCTCATCTTCAATGGTCAGAAACACCTCTTCTTTCTTCTCTGTTTCATTTTCAGAGCTAGTAGCAAGTTGTTCACTGAGTCCTCTACCTCTGATGAGCTTGGTTATCTTGATATCTATGTCATATTCCATGACTTTGGTAATCCAACCAGCCCTTTTCTCATTAACATCCTTACCTAACAGAAACTCTTTCACACCTGGGTGAGTGACCATCAAATGTACCTTATTGTTAGAAATAAGATGCCTAAACTTCTTGAGACTCTTTACTGCTAAAAGGACATGTTTTTCAATGAAACTATACCTCTGTTCATACTCCTCCAGTCCTTGACTAAAGAAAGCAATTGGCTGCTCAAAGCCTTCACTTTGCTATTGTACCAGAATTGCAGAAATTGTATCTAAACTTCCATAAGCATACAAAATAAAATATTTTGAGAAATCAGGATTTACCAGAGTTGGTGCAGCTGATAACACTTCTTTTATAGACTCAAAGCTGAGTTTTCCCTCTTTTGTCCAACTGAAAACTACATTTTTCTTTAACATAGAGGTCAATGGCTTCAATAAATTTGCAATGTTAGGTATAAATCTTCACAGAAAATTAATTCTTCCAATAAAACTTTGCAGTCCCTTCTTGTGATGGGGTAAAGATAGCTCCAAAATAGCTCTTACCCTTTTTGTATCAATGCTAACTCCCTCTTTTGACACAATGTGCCCTAAAAGCTTGCCTTCATGCACAACAAAAATGCATTTCTTGGGATTGAGAGATATCCTAAACTCTTTACATCTCTCAAATACTTGTTTGAGGTGGGATACATGTTCAGCTGCATCCTTAGAGAAAACTGTGATGTCATCAAGGTACACAAGTACCGATTTATAAAGCAAACCTTTAAAAGCCATATCCATAGCTCTCTAAAAAGTAGATCCAGCATTTGCAGACCAAAAGGCATCCTTTTGTAGGTCATGGTGCCCCATTTGGTGGTAAAAGTAGTTTTAAACTGATCTTCCTCCTTGCCTAATACTTGATTATAACTGGAATATCCATCAAGTAAGGAGAATCTTTCTGAACAAGCCACTACTTGCAGAATTTACTCCATTGACGACAGTGGGTAAGGGAGGCTCTGTTAAGGTCTCTAAAGTCAATGAATAGCCTAATCTATCCATTCTTTTTCCTCACAGGAACAAGATTCAAGACCCAAGAAGTATGCTTGATCAGAAAAATGATATTTCCCTCGATCAGCTTGGTTAATTCCTTAATCATCAGAGGCTCAAGTTTTGGATTTAAAGGTCTTTGTTTCTGCCTTACAGGTTTCACACTTGGCTCTAACTCTATAGTATGTTGGTCAATATGAGGGTCAAACCTCTTTAAGTCTGAGTATTCCCGAGAAAACACAGCCTCAAATTCTTGACAAAGAGCAATAAAAGCTTTCCTATCCTTAGGTGAACAAATTTTACCAATTTTGAGAAGCTTACCTTGAAAATTTCTAGCTCCTCATAATGTTCATCTTTGACCTACATGTTGGTTTTACTCTTTTTAAGCTGATCATTAGTACCAAAAATGGATTCCAAGGTTACCAACCCTCTGGGTAGCTTATTAGTCTTTAACTGAACAACTTGATCATCACCATATTGTTGTTCAAGTTTGTTCTGATTCATCACAAAGAACTCATCCTCTTCCAACAGGAAACGCAAAACCTACTCATCACTCTCAAAAACCTACCAATGAATGTTATTGTCAGGGATAGAGGGCCTATCAACTATTTTCACATGAGGCTGTACCTTTTCTCTTTGAATATCACCGGGGATATCAAACTGAGCCCCAATCGCAGCTAACCTATCTGCATGATAGTTCTGATTTCTTAGAATAGAGATTAGATTGAAAGCGTCAAACTCCTCGATCATATCCCATACCCTATGTTTATAGCATTTCAAAGCATCATTCTTTGTAATATGCAGTCTCCTCACCTAATTTACAATAAGTTTGTTGTCCCCATACACCTGTAAACAACCAATTTTCCTCTTCCTTGCCCACTGCAAACCTTCAATCAACCCTTCATATTCAGCAGTGTTATTTGTACATGAAAAAGCAAAACGGAAAGTAGAATAATATCTGTCACCTTGTGGAGACACAAGCATTGCACCACCATTAAATCCATTCCTATTCCTAGAGCCATCAAAGTACATTTTCCATACCTCATCTTGTTGTTCTACATTCTTTACAAGGTTTGGAATTGTTGTTTCGGGTTCGTGTAGTATGTAAGCCCACATACCAGTTTCTTGAATGTGTCCCTCAGGATCATCTACAATATTTTCTAAGGCCCACTCTTTTAACAACACTTCTGGGATACTCTCAACTTGCAGTTCTTGAGCAACAACAAGCTCAGGATCATTAGAAATAATGCAATTTGCATTAACAACACTTGGGACATAAGGCTCTATGTGATCTTTGGCAAGTAATTCAGATTTTATGGTCACTTTTGTGCCATATCAGGTTCTAAAAAACATGTGGGAGCAATCTAAGGATAAATATCCTCCTATCTTGGCTGTGAAATCCCTTGACAAACACATGAAAAAATAAGGAGTTAAATCTATGATGAACACTTCTTGAGAAATGGAAACATTTGGACAGGTATGCAAAGTGAGACCTAGACCTTTTATCACACCTACAGTGTTAACAGCTATGCCATCTAGCTAGAGCACACCCTTCTCAAAGGGCTAGTATTTCAATCCTAATTGGTCTACAATCTGTTTTGGCATTACAGAACTACTTGCACCACTATCCACCATGTAGTTATGTACCTATTATTAATGATACATAAAATGGAAGTGACTTAGCACTCTTATTTGGCTGTTTATTGTTGTCCTAGGATGAATTGGTAAGAACAACCCTAGCTGGGTCAATCGTTGCCTCATTTGACACTTTTAAATCAGACAAGGCATATTGTAACATGTTCTTTTGACCTGGGATGACTAAGGAATCCCACATAGATATTGTCACATTCATTTTCTTATATTTTCAATGATATTAAAAGGTGGAGTGATGTTTACCTTCTGATGTGACTTTGCAGCAGTAATATTAGCCTGCAAATGAGGTTGTTCCCTGGCAGTTGCTTAAGTATTCCTTTACAAAATATGGGGAATCTGGGATGTAGAAAGATCAGCATGACCTTTTCCTTTATTTGCTGCTTGATACATCTAATAACTCCTCTTTTTAGCTCTCGTATTTGCTACAACTAGAGTATTATCTTTGTTTATGCCACAAAAGTCATCTTCCTGCCAGTTTAGGAAGGCAGTATCATTCTGAGGTTATTCTTGTTGTTGCATAGCCCCATCATTTAGTGTGTTTGGCTGTGAAACTGCAACATTTTGTACCATTAGAGCCTGATTTATCGCTCCATTTGAACAGGTTGCCTGACTGTGTGGCTGATGGCATGGAAAACACCATTCATACTTGGCTGCAAGGTTATTCTAAACAGGGACAAGGTCTCTAACTGCATTAATGGGTACGAGATTGTAAGGCTAGAAAGGCCTTTGGTTTACATTCTACCTGGCACCCTAATAATTGCTTTGATATGGAGGCCTATTGGCTTGATATGGTTAGTTTTGCCCCTGATAGGGTTGATTTTGCCCTTGGTTGTGTGGCTGATAAGGTTGTCTGTTCTGGGATTGCTATTTTTTGATGTTCACCAGCTCATTCCCAAAAGTTTGAAAGATATTCTCTATCTTCTGTTGGTTGTTTTTTATCTCTCTTAACTCTTGTGATGAGCTAGAAACAACAGTCTCAGGATTGGTAGTACTTGGCAATGTTGCTGTAGCAAGTAAAGGGGCAAAATATGGAATCAGCAAAGGTATTGAAGCTTGAATCTCAGGAAAAATGGGCATTGGTGGTCTAGGTGCTATTTTCTGAGCCTGAATCAAGTTGTTTTCTGCTCTAATAGCCATTTCATATGCATTAAGTAAACTTGTACGTCCCAACGATTGTATCATTACTAAAATGTCACTATTTAGAGCTTTCAAAAAATAAAAAAAATTGCATATTCTGATGAAGGCCTTACCGTGGTAGGAATTATGTTCCATGTCTTCTAAAACTAGAAATTGAAATCCATCATTTGCTCCTCGGGAGCTCTCTTTATTGTAGTCAGCTATTCAACCAGCGATAAGTTATCTAACTTATCTTGAAATTGCTTATTCAACTTATCACCCAGATCATCCCAAGTTTCAATGGTTTGCACTGGTAAACCCCTGAACCACTGTAATGCTTTTCCTTTAAACAAGGCAGCCAATAGCCTGATGCCTACATTTTCTTGAGTTACATGATGAATACCACATAGAGAAGCTACGTCTCTAATGTGCTCGATTGGGGTAGTTTGATCCTCCCCAGTGAAATGGGGCAGGCTCTTCAAAGCTGCCATGGGTAGATTATCATGCATTGTCAAATTCAAAGGGTTGCCCTATCAAAAGCCACAAATGGTTGATTTCTTGCCATTGGAACAGCTGGCGGTAGGTTTACTTGAACCAGTATAGGAACTGCAGGTACTACAGGCCTGAAACTTGGTGGGGTTGATTGTATTCTTTTTGAAACCAGTGTCCTTACCACTGTTCTACTCTGTCTTCTAGGCAGAGATAGTTGCAAATAATCAAAGGAACTCAAACTTTGAGTTTGTATTTTTCTCATAAAATGTAACAGCACTGATCTACTTGTCCTTTCTCAGTATGAGTCACCAGATATGTAGAAAACTACCTCTTAAGAGCCTTATAATGGTGGTAGCATATCATAACTAGCAATATGATTGTAAAGTCCCACCGGGTGTGCCATAAACTGTTATCTCTCAGATTTGCTCCCTTGCTGAGTTGTAAAACTTGGCAATCTGGAGAAACATGGGATCTTTCCAGGTCTGTGGGTCACCTGAGTTGGAAAGAACCTCTAGAGAAGGTCGGCTTCCTAGCTGGTTATCACCTAAAATCTACTGGATTTTCAAAGGAAAGAGGAGGAGTGCTTTTTTTTTAAAAGAAAGATAAAAATGAAAAGGAAATAAGGGTGATGCACCAGATTCATTGAGCGATGGTGATCTTGGTGTAGACACAACCATGATTTCAATGATGAAGGGGATTCACACAGACTTATGAGACTAATTTTAGGCTTCTGTAAGAAGGTCAAACCTACAGAGGAGCCATTTTACTCACAGAATAGACTATAACTCTAATTAAAACATAGAAATCAGGACACAAGAGACGCAAGAAATCATGCATATATTAATCATGAAGGTCAAAAACTGTTACAATACAGAATATTCAGTAGTAGAAATAGACACAGCATAGCTAATCACATTCATTGGTGGATAAACAGGAAGACAGTAGAGGCCAGATTCAGGCACAGTGAGTCGCATTCCCTTATCTTGTAATTACACTAAGAGGTCTGACTACCAGAAATATGGTAGCATAACAGCCCAAAAATAAAACCATCCTCCCAAAATAATGAGGTTACATTGCATTTTATAGGTCAAGCTCTTGCACAGAAGGCATTGAAGTTGCTCCACAAGATCCAAGGTCATCAATGTAGGAACACAGCGTAGAGATAGGGGCATGGTGAAAAGATAGGAACCATGTCACTGGCAGGTCCACACCATCAGAAAATAGTTTCCCAAACGCAAGATAGGATAGGGCATTGAAGAGAAGAGCCCCAAAGTCATCGCTAAACACATGAAGACCTGCCAACAAGACACAGAGCCCATACGCATTGAAGAGTGAAGCCATCTGCCATGAATCCACCCACAAAGCTCACCAACCAGAGTTACTATGAAAATATCAGCCTCTGCACACGCCAAATCGGTCGCTGAGATGTCCTATCAGCCGAGTATGCAAATCTAGATCATACTTTGAAAGTGAGAATATTCCCCTCAAAAGTCTGCCAGATGAAAGAGGAGACAAAAATAAACACTTTTGCCTTTTGAAGAATGTTGAAATTCACCAGAATGAGGGAGATATCTATGGTCAAAGCTACGGTCAACTGCACCCTGCACTTGTATATCGCTTTGCATATGTAATTGTATATGCACTTTACACCGCTAGGTTCACTTTATGCATTTATGCAATTTCTTTCCTTCCGCCTTTTGCATCTTCAAATCACTTTGCATGTCTTTGAAACTCCCCTTGTATATATTTTTTGTATGTGCAATTGTATATACAATACAATGGCCAACATACAAAAGCGGGCCCCTTTACCTTTTGTATCACCTTTTGTACATATGCCCCTGCCACGTGTCATCACTCCATTAGTTGTTGAGCTGAATCTGAGACCCATCACTGAACATTTGCATGCTTTATCAGCCATTGGAGAGACCTCAAACTGAGCCATCGATAAGCCAAAGTCTCACCGATGACCCTTTGTATGTGACTTTGTATATGCGATTGTATATGAGATACAATTGCATGTACATACAATTGAGGGACTCAAAGGATTATCAACCATATTGGATCATTGAAAAAGGTTCGGCCTTGTATCTTTTCTTTTTTGCATATTGGCATATACATGCACTTCAACATACAACTGTGGACCCCACCGTTGAGTTTGCCGAATTTAATTTCCCAGTCGAGTTTGCATTGTATATCCTTGTTGTATCTAACCTTTTGTATATCACATATACAAATGTGAATATACAAACAAAACTGCATATAATCACTTGTACATACAAACATTGTATCTGACCTTTGCATGTGATTTTGTATATGACCTTGTATCTTCTCTTTGTATTTGCAAACATACAATGTGAACATACATACAAAGATGCATACAATCGCATCTGCCTTTATAAACCAAATTGCATATTCTTTCAGGTCCGGGATTGTATCTTAGAAATGTATATTGCCTTGTATATAAGTTTGTATGTGCAAAGATACAATCGCATATACATACAAAAACGGACCCACCTTTTGTACCTCCCCCTTGTATATTGCCTTGTATATGCGCTCCTATATTGAATTGCATATACAAAGATAAACCGATTCCCTTTTGCATCCTACCTTGTATATTGTCTTTGCATCTTCCTTTGCATATATAGATGTATGTGCAATTGTATATGAGATACAACATATATACATACAATGATACATACAATTGTATATGCATATGAAAATGACTAAGTATAAAATTGAGAACTATCTGCAATAGAAGGCGCTTAAGGGCAAAAGATTTCTGGGTTTTTCTGAGTTTTTTGCAAGGATTCTCTAAGCAAGAGTTTGGGATTTTTGGCAAGGTAGAGCATGGGTAATTGAAGGATTTAAGCTTTGCAGGGTCATTTTCTAAAGGATATTCAAGGATTATACAAGGTGAATTATTTAAATCTGGACAGAGGAAAATAGGTCAACAGTGACTTCATGAAAGTAGGAAATTGTCAACCATAGAAGAAGACATGCCACCATTTCCAATTGAAGAGGAACATGAATCATCTAATCAAGCTAAGAGAGATAAAATTGACGGCACAAAGGGAATGAACAAAAAACCTCTATTCAATGAGAAAATTGAATCTCAAAGTTAGAGGCACTCCATCTTACACAGGTCAAGTTGAAGGCACTCCATTTTTTTCTCAAAGTGGAGGCACTCCATCTTTCATAGGTGAAGTTGGAGGTACATCTTCATTCTCTTCTCAAGTTGGAGGCACGCCATCATTCAAATGTGACGTTGAAGGTACACCATATTCTCCATCTCAACTTCAAGGTTTTTCATCTTTTCCATCTCCAATTGAAGGTACATCATCTATCCCATCTCAAGTAAATATTGAAGAAAATCCTAATACTAAGTCAACTTTACCATTGAAAACACCTCCTAGAATTTTGCATAGAAAGCCTAAGTTTCTAATTGGTATCGATGAGAATGTTTTGAAGCCCATGTAGGATAACATTCCCAATCATACTTGCCAAAGATATGCCAATAAGATATGTAAATAATTCTTTGAGAAGTTAAATGAAACTAGAAGATGTCAAATATTTGTTGAATTGATGACAAATTTAAAATTTAGGCCCATTATGCAGATTCTCAGCCTAAGAACATTAGATGCTTCAAGTGAAAAATCAATTGTAAAGAATCTAATGAGTGCATATGAGAGTGTGGGTTCCACCTCACACACCAAGGATAATAATGTTACATGACGTGTCATTACATCGACAATAGTAAGCTAACAAACAAAGAAATATTGCCTCATTAGAAAGATAAGCCAAGCATTGAAAATAAGTAGAAAAACTCTAATGACAGCTATTGGAAGGCATGAAAGAGTTGAGGATCCAAATACCAATTAATTGTGGGCATTCTCTGGGAGACTCCCATAGAAAGATAAAGTTGTTATTGAAGCCTTGAGATCCCTCATTAAAGAATTTTGGAAAATAACACAAGGGTATCTCCTGATGCAAGAGATGTTCTAAGAAGGAGAATTGGTTGTTGAAACCATGAGCCACATCCAAAGCATTTTTTGGATGTGACTCAAACACAAATTTTCAAGAAATTTCAAGAGATGTGTTCTCAAATCAAAATTAGTCAAACATATTTTGAAATGGTAAAGCCTTTTTATGTCAAAATAAATCAGACACAGACAACTTGTTGTTGTAGAGTACATATTGAGTTTTCTAATCATTATGATGTTTATAGATATATATGTGTAGATTTGCATACTAAGGATGTTTTGTAGGAGTGTAATATAAATTGTCCACCTAGATCTTCAAGAGATTTCATATCAAGCATCCTATGTCAAAGAGTGGATGGTCAATTATTCTACAAGAACTTATGCTTGGATAGCACGTGTGACCATTGTGGTGGGTTCTAATATTTGCCAATTTGTGAACATATGGAGAACACACATGCAATTGGGAATGAACTAGTAAGTTTTGGCAAATATAAGATAGTGGCATATAGTATGAAAGATGGTACAAAGAAGCAAAAAGGTGTGAATTGGTCATTGAAAAGATTCTAGTGTATTAGTTTATCACTATTTTCCTAGATAATATAGTTTATGAGTATGCAAGGCATACCCATAAAGCTCAATGGTTAGACTTACAATTCAAGTTATGCAAGGACACGTTTCCACTTTCTACCATCATTTCATTTGTTGACTTTGCAAAGAACTACACACTATAGCCACATAATGAGGTGCAACCATAGTATTACAACTCTATGCATGTTGCTATATTTGTGCATATAACATTCATTCATGCAAATGACAGTATAGAGGATGACATGAAGATCTTGAGGGAGTATCATTTTTATATCAGTGATGATTGCACACATTCTACAGAGTTCATGCAAGGATGCTTTCAGATGTTCTACCATGATTTGGCTAGAAGAAGCATATCATTTGATCAACATATCATATAATCAGATAATTGTGCATCATAATTCAAGAACTCAAGGATATTGTATTGGTTGAGTAGGATGCATAGGATGAATGGTGTTCAACATATGTGGAATTTTTTGTGAGGTCGAGCACAGAAAGGGGGAGCATGATGGTGACAGAGCATGTATCAAAAGAGAATTAGCACAAGAAGAGTTAAAGGACAAATACAATACAAAGTTGATAGATGCAAGATCTATTGTCAAATGGTGTAATGCTACAATGGGTCCAAGTAATCAATGTAAGTCTATAGTTCATAGATATTTTTGGTAGGTTGATGATACTAACATTGTAAAATATGAGGATTGTTATACATTGGAAGGATCGAGTGAGCTACACTCTTTTAGAAGCTCTAATGTAGGTTCATGGACTATTCATATGCGGCAGATGATATGCTTTTGTTCTTCATGTACATATCAAGCTTGGTATGATTGTGAGTCAAAGGATTGGTTCGATGAATGGTCTACAAGAAACCTAAGCCTGGTTGACACATATCAACTCCCGACAACACTACAACTCACACAGACTGAATCATCAGTTGTCTTTAACCATGTTTCATATCTAGTTCAACCAAGTATTATTAGCATTCAAATTTAATAAAATTTAATATTCCATCTTATTTTGTAGTTTTTTTGTATTGTGACTATATTCATCGAATTGAATGCACATATCAATGTAGGGCATGCATGTTTATACAATTATTGCAGTTGAAGACAATGAATAAGGAATAGATTATTATTTATGTCATTGTGTTGAGGCAAAAAAGAAATTAGATGCCCTTGTTATAGATGGAGAAAATGTTGAGTATCCTATAGGATTAGTGGTTGTTACTGGAACATGGCTTAGAAGGTACCCACTGAAGAAGTCTGATGTGTCCAGTTGTTTGAGGACTTTGATACACATAGGAAGAGTCTTCATTATTCTAACCTTGTTGTGGCATCAAACGTCCATTTGATCAAATATGGGGTTAGAACATTGAATAGGACCTTGTGGAAGGTTCGTGAGTCTGATCATGAGGCAATACTCAACACAATAAAGAGTAGAGAAGACCTGGATGGTTCATTAGATTGAATCAGTGGAATGACAGAAAGGTATGCTATTTTTCTTTGCTATCCTCATTTCACCTTCTATATTTTTGACACCTATCTTACCTTCTTATAAGTGATCTTTGGTCTGTTGGCAAGAGACACTATATGGATTCATGGTTGTTGTCATTGATGGCAACAAAGGTCATCCCACATATCCGCAAGTCATGGTGTGTCTCTACCGGAAGTCAGAATGAAGATTGTTGTGGTCCGGTGAACAAGAACAGAGCATGTGGCAAGGTCCGACAGATTGGTCCGGATCTCTCAGAGGAAGTGTCTTGGTACAGTGCGGATTTGGGGAAGTCAAGAGGACTACCTTGAGTAGTATATTCCAAGGATTTAGCCTCCGGTGATGAACAAAGAAAAAGATATGAATAGTTGAGTACCGGATTCCTGAGAGACAGTGAGAACAGAGGAAGAACTGACTGACAGAGTATTAGACTATTTTCCGGATGTGCTACTGTTGATGGTAAAGGTTGTGAAGGCATGAATCATGTTTGGCCGACATGATTAATGATATCTACAAGTATATGCTTGATCCGCATTGCTTGGTGAGCAAGGATTCAGCCGACAGAACAGAGTTTGTAAGAAACTAGACTGTTCCGGATGCCGACTAGAAAGGTGATGAAATTACTTGTGCGGATATATATAGAGGATGGATTTAGTTGTGAAGATATGAAGTTGTGTGATGGTGTATGCGAATAAGTGCAGAACAAAGCAGAAGTAGTAAGAAAGATCCGGTATGTGAAAGGATAGCAGAATAAAGAACAGAGGAAAGATGAAGTGCAGCAAATCAGTGTACTAAGCCTAACTGGAACTGAACTCCAGCATATGTAGATGCTTCCAATCAGTTCAAGACTGTGATTCTTATCACTTTGTAGACAGTGTGTCTCCTTGTAGGCAGTGGGCCTCTTTGTGAGCAGTGTGCTCGGGCAGTGAGCCCTAATTGGCAAGTGCCATTTTTGTAATTCCTTATTCTTCTAACAGAGAATAATCTTTGGGTTAATCACCCCGTGGTTTTCTCCCTTAACAGGGTTTCCACGTCAAAAATATTGTGTCATGTGTTTTTTCATTTCATGGTAATGTTTGTTTGTTTGATTCAATGCTGCATTGATTAATAAGAAAGTTCAAAAGAAGAAATAATTAGGATAACTGATTCACCCCCCTCCTCAGTTATCAACAATTGGTATCAGAGCCAAGTTCCTCCTAATAGAGCCTAACAGCTTGAGGAAGATCTGGGAGTTCAAATGGATGCATATGGTTTAAGGGAGCAACTCAAGACTGCCCTTGAGGATCTTGAACAGTCAAATTTTGAAGTCAATGAATTAAAGGAAAGACTCAAACAGGCTGATGAATTCATGAGAGAATTAAAGGACAAATTAAGTCTCTCTATGAAAAAGAGAAAGGAGCTGCTCCAACAATTGGCAAGACAAAGTGAAGAAAGCAATACAAATGAAGAATTGACTGAGCAAACCAAGTTATGTGAAAAGTTATCAAAAGAAGTCATTATGTTAAGACATGAAATGGAATCAGGAACTATAAAGTTTACTCAAGAGATTGAAGAAAAAAGAAAAGCTGAAGACAATCTAAGACAATCTCTTAAAGAAAAATTAGAAGAATGCCACCAGATGGACAGGATTATCAGACATCTTGAATCTGATCTTGAAGATGCCAAAGATAATGAAGAAAAACTTGAGGATCAAATTGCCTCTCTCAAAAGAGATCTTCAAACAGCAAATGAATATAAAGAAAAATTCAAGATAAGTTCTGCCCAACTTGAAGTACTTCTTGGAAGTCAAAAGAGGACAGATGACAAGTATGGTTTGGGATATGAGAAAGGAGAAAGCTCCGGATCCGGTCAAAAGAATTTTGGATCAGAAAATCCAAGGAATAGGCCTAGAAGACCTCCGGTAAGACAGCCCAATGCTCAAAGATATCCATCTTTCAATGGATACTGCCATAGCTGCAACCACTTTGGTCACAAAGCTAATCAGTGCAGAAAGAGAATGAATCAGATTAATTCATCCTTCTCCGGACAGTGCTTTAACTGCAAAAGGTATGGACACAAATCCCATGAATGCAGAAATATGCAAGTAAACAAATCATTCAAAGGTAGATGCTTTACATGCAATAGAGTAGGTCATATGGCTAATCAATGCAGATCAAGAGGTTATTAGTCAAATATGCAAAGAAATGTTATTTGCCAAATCTGTAATAGGTCCGGTCATAATGCTAAAGTCTGCAGAAGCAAGAATCAAGACAAAAGAGGTCCAGTGTATAATCAGAATCAAGACAAGGGTAAACAAAAGATGAATGCGGATGAAGTTAGGAATCAGATGAGCAAGATTTGGGCGAAGAAAAGTTTAGAGAATGTAGAGGTTGGATCCGCACCAGACTCTGGTGCTGATATTTCTTCCAGAAATTAAAAAGTGAGCTCTGGCTCAGGGGGAGACTCAAAGAAAATCCTGTTCCCCCAGCCAATCAAGTGGTGCCGGATGTGGCACAAGATGCGGAGTAAAGGGTTTGAAGATACCAGTCCTGAGATGATCCAGACAAGATTTCAGAGGTTTGCATGAAGATATAAAGAAGTTGTGATCGATCAAGTAAAGACTTGTTCCGGGAGATGCTCCGGAATGACAGAGGACTACAAAAGAGTCCGGAGAGATCCGGAAGTACATTATTTTACTCTGCGGACTGGACAGGATGTTTGGGATGTTCTTGTAATGTGTCATCTTGATTTATTCATGATTGAAAGATCCGCATGATGTTCATAGATCAGGACTGATCCGGGATACTCCAAGCTATCCGGACAAGGCAAACCGGAATAATATAGGTGAAGCATTTATTGCAAACAGATATTAGGGTTTGCGAAATGATATAAGGGATTTCTCAACAATCATTTGATCATTCCACATCCAAGAAGAAGCGAAAAGCGGAGCTCTGAAACAAAATTCATCAAGATCACCGAAGATCTCCTGCCAAAGTCATTTCATACAGAAATCAATCCAGCTACTCCGTGCAACCAAAGACACAAAAGGTATTTTCCACTTTCGATATCTTGCTACAAATCTTTTGAAGAAATGGCTACTCCAAATATAGTAAAAATCTCAGATAGGCCCTGACCTGAATTTAAGAAACATCCATACAAGTCATTGGAGGTAGATCCCTTAGGAGCATTTTCTAGTGTTCCTCACGGAGTTTTACACACAGAAGACATTAGGGTTTACATACATGCAAGCATTGAGGAATTTGGGGAATTCAAATTGAGAGATCTCTATCACAAACAACTGATAGACAATGCTTTTGAGCTTAAACTAGAGTATAAGGGTATCCAGAAGAAACAATTTGATCAATTTATTCATTTCCCCTGCTTTGAAGAAGATGAATGGGTCCGGTATGTACTGAGCAGGATGCATGACAACTTCCTATGGCTGGATAGACCCTGCAAGATCACAAAAGAGGCAATTAGAGCAGTAACTGGTCTATACTCTTCCGGAGGGATACCTATCCTCAAATCTGTCAAAAATAACATTGTAACTGAGGCCACCGGATCAAAATTTGATAAGAGGGCAATGACCATTGAAGATATTTCAGATCCGGATATCAAGTATGCGTCCATGATAATAGGATACAAGATCTATCACTCCAGCAGGGAGAATTCTGTATCCGGAACTGCAGTGTATACTGCCTATGAAATGCTAAGGAAGAATGCAGAATATGATCTCTGCGAACTGCTCTTAAGCCAATTAATGGAAAATATATAGAAAATCAAGAAGGACAAGAAGAATTCCTTTAAGTATGGTACTCTTATATTATGTCTATTCTTCTACTTCATGAATGAGCTGCCCGGATCAAGTGGATGGGCATGGCAGAATGACAAACCTGTTGCAGTACAAATAAGAGACTATCTACATGGGCTTGGGGATGCCAAAGCAAGAAATACAGCCCTATGGGGATACTTCAAAAACTTCCAAAGCATGATGCAAGCAAGAGAAAGAATTCCCCAGTCTCTTGTTGAAAAATACAAAGACTCAGTGTGCTTTATGGTGGACACTGATCAGTGCCTAATGGAGGCAGTGGAGCCAAGGACTGTCTGGATCATGCCCGTGGGGTATGAAGTGGATGAACAGATAGTGGAGCTGCATGTTCAACACATGCTAAGTCAGCCCAAAGATCCAAAGGCAGAAAGGTTTGGAACCTTTGAGGAGATGAGTGTAAAGATCCATGTAGAACTCAGGGAACCTAAGATAAAGAGGAAGGTGAGAAAAGAAGTAGAGCATATTGCTCAAGGCCTAGGCATCTCAAAAGAGGCACTTGATGCCAGCTGGGAAAAGAGAAGAAAATCTGAGGAAGAAAAGAAAGAGGCAGAAAAGAAAAGCAAGAAAAGTGCTCCGGTGGAATCCTCAACCCGGACCAGATCATCAAAAGGATCCACACCTATCAAAACCAAAAGCTCAAAACCAAAAGTCCAGGGATCCGGTAAGAGATCCAAGACAAAAGCCTCAAGAGCTTATCAAAGCCAAAAGGATGAAGAAGAAACTGAGTCAGATGAGGGAGTGAAAGAAATAAAGAAACAGAAAAAGAAAGGATCCGGTAAACCATCTTCTGGCTGAGACAAGGAAGAAATGACAGAAGAATTTTCTGAAAAGCCCACCCTGTCTCTAGACAGTGTAGTCAAATCAGTCACTGTGGATGGGAACCTTCAACCGGTGGCTGAATTCTATGATGACTACAATGAGGCAGATCAAAAGATCCTGCAAGAAGCTATAATAAGGTACTTGAACATCTACAATAAAGCTTTTATTGAGATTATCTCTGAAATCCCAAAGAGCCTAGAAATGGAATTAGAGATAAGAAAGAACAATGCCATGGCAAAAGACCTTGAGATCAGGGAACAGATAGCTATTCAGCTATATCCTTCAATTGATCACAAAACAATGAACATGATATTCAAGGACTGCAAGGATGAATTTAGAAGCAAAGCAAGGATGAATCAGCTTATGCTTGGTGAAATTGACAAAGTAGCCAAGGACACTGAAGAGATCCTCCGGAATACATTCAAAAGGTTCAACATTCCTATTACAGAGGACTTAGGTGCAGAAATAGCTGCATCATCTGCTCCGAAAGAAGTGCCACTAGAACAGACTAACATCTCTTCTCCGGCTTCTCCTACAATCTCCGGATCCCAAGAAGAAGAGAAATTTTAGGAGAAAGAAGCAGTAGAAAAAGAAAAAGAGGTTGACAGCACCAAGGATACAGAGAAAGAGAAGAATCCAACAGAGAAAACCACAACTGTAAGTGGTAAGAATGTGGAAGGAGATAAGACTCCTAAGGACAAAACTGCAGAAGAAAAGAAACATCTGTCTCCAGCAAGAGACACTACACAAACTGTCCAAAAGTTTCTAAGCCAAGAAACTTTAGAGATTGATGAACCAGAGCTTCTAAAAGGCCCATTCGACTTTGACTCTCTCTCTCTGGTACAAACAATGAAGATAGCTTCATTTGCAAATGCCAAGGCAAATGAAAAACTCCTAAAGTCTCATATGGAAGATTGTGAGTTGATAGAGGCTGCTTCTGGAGTACTTGTAAAGATTATGCCATCAATCTAGATAGATCCGACAGCCTCCTCTTCCGGTAATCTAAAAACCTTAGTCAGCAGTGTTGATACACATTTTGATTCTCTAGAAAAATCAGCTGAAGAAAAGGTCCGGAAGGAATTTTTGGATAAAAGATTTTCAGAAGTATTAGGATTAATCTCTAACGATAGGAGAAATATGAGTATTGGAATAAAGAGCTTAGAAAATGCTCTTAAGGATGGCGGTGATATTTACAAATTTTGTATCTCCTGGTCAAAGGCAACAGTTGAAATAGATAAGAAAATAAAAGCGGAACAGGACAAACTACACAGTTTGTCTCAAAGTTTTGATCCTCTCTCTTCCATAGTAAATCAAGAATGTCAAACTATTGCAATCACAAATGCAATAAAGAACTTTGAGAAGGAAAGGAAGAATATTACTAACCGGATGGGAGAACTTAGAAGGATTATAATCCCTAAGTTAGAAACTATGCATGAGGCCATCAGTGATGCTCAGACCATCGCCCAAACAAATGATCCGACAGATCTCAAGAGGGCAGAAGCTTTTGCATTTTTGTTGAGTGGTCACGTTTCAATTTTGGATAGAATGAAGCAAAGTTGGGCTACAGAACTGATCCAATTGAAGACATCCTTTGCAGACATTCTTCAGTATATGTGAGTATGTAAATATGCGGCTATGTATAGAAAATTTTTGAAAATTTTGGTGTGCAGACCCTACCCTTTTCCATTGATGTCAAAGGGGGAGTGAGGAGCAGTGAGAAATGAGGAATCCAACTAAGGGGGAGTTCCAGAAATTGTATATAAAGATAGAGCATCAGCCAAGGGGGAGCATAGTGTAAACACTTAGTCATTTTTCACTAAGTGTTGCCATCAATGCCAAAGGGGGAGATTGTTGGCAAGAGACACTATATGGATTCATGGTTGTTGTCATTGATGGCAACAAAGGTCATCCCACATATCCGCAAGTCATGGTGTGTCTCTACCGGAAGTCAGAATGAAGATTGTTGTGGTCCGGTGAACAAGAACAGAGCATGTGGCAAGGTCCGACAGATTGGTCCGGATCTCTCAGAGGAAGTGTCTTGGTGCAGTGCGGATTTGGGGAAGTCAAGAGGACTACCTTGAGTAGTATATTCCAAGGATTTAGCCTCCGGTGATGAACAAAGAAAAATATATGAATAGTTGAGTACCGGATTCCTAAGAGACAGTGAGAACAGAGAAAGAACTGACTGACAGAGTATCAGACTATTTTCTGGATGTGCTACTGTTGATGGTAAAGGTTGTGAAGGCATGAATCATGTTTGGCCGACATGATTAATGATATCTACAAGTATATGCTTGATCCGCATTTCTTGGTGAGCAAGGATTCAGCCGACAGAATAGAGTTTGTAAGAAACTAGACTGTTCGGGATGCCGACTAGAAAGGTGATGAAATTACTTGTGCGGATATATATAGAGGATGGATTTAGTTGTGAAGATATGAAGTTGTGTGATGGTGTATGCGAATAAGTGCAGAACAAAGCAGAAGTAGTAAGAAAGATATGGTATGTGAAAGGATAGCAGAATAAAGAACAAAGGAAAGATGAAGTGCAGCAGATCAGTGTACTAAGCCTAACCGGAACTGAACTCCAGCATATGTAGATGCTTCCAATCAGTTCAAGACTGTGATTCTTATCACTTTGTAGATAGTGTGTCTCCTTGTAGGCAGTGGGCCTCTTTGTGAGCAGTGTGCTCGGGTAGTGAGCCCTAATTGGCAAGTGCCATTTTTGTAATTCCTTATTCTTCTAACAGAGAATAATCTTTGGGTTAATCACCCCGTGGTTTTCTGCCTTAACAGGGTTTCCACGTCAAAAATACTGTGTCATGTGTTTTTTCATTTCATGGTAATGTTTGTTTGTTTGATTCAATGCTGCATTGATTAATAAGAAAGTTCAAAAGAAGAAATAATTAGGATAACTGATTCACCCCCCCCCTCTCAGTTATCAACATGGTCCTGGTTGATTAGATTCGTTTCATTATAGAGTTCATTGGTATACTCATTTTAGCTAATTTGCATGCAGGATTTGAGTATGATGGAGGTAGGTATAATCCTTATGAAGTTGCCTTTGGAAGGAAAGTAAGGTAAGTTTTCATGATTATTTCACGATGATATGTCCTTTAGTTACTATTCATAATGAGTTTTAATGACAAACCCTCATTTGTTTTTTCACATTTAGTTCTAAAAATTGATAGCAATGGTAAGAGCAGCCTTAATTGATGCCTTACAACACATTGGATCAAGTGAGAACACCTTTATAGTATTGAATTTTCATCTACTAGGAAGGTATTAGAACCGAATATTTACATTCGACATCTCTTGGGGCCAAACAGATAGTGCTAACATGTCTAGGTGGGTGGGTAAATTCTAGGGGAGATGTCTTTTTGGTGGTGAAGCCTCCTGGTAGTTATCGACTATGTTGGATAGAGACAGTCTCTGAAAAGCCCTAATACATAAAAGGTGTCAAACTTTGGACCGACTGTTCTATCAAACCATGACACCTAGGAACATCTTCTTTGCATGTACAAGTGGATGTTAGGTCCACCCACAAAAACCTACCTTGGTTTTATAAATTAATTTTATTTGCCTCTGGTGGCCATGAATGTGTTGTTCCAAAATGCTTCAATTTCATGTAGTGGAAAGGTGTTAGGAGTCATATTTTACATTCCACAACTCATGTGGCTGAACCAATAGTGTCAATGCATCAGAGTGGGTGGGTAAATGCTAGGGGAGGTCTCATTTGGTACACCAAGTGTCACAGTCCTTTGGGGCAGCAAGCTATCGACAAAGTCACTTAAGATCCCTAAGAGCAAAAAACTACCAAACTTTGACAGAGCAGTTTTCAAAACTTGTGGCAGCTGGAAATGTTCCATTTAGATCTATAGGTACACGTGGGGTCCATCCACAATAACCTCTCCCAGTTTTGGTCAACTCCAATTTATTTGATCGTGCCAAAATCAAATGCATTCTTGCAAAATGCTTTAGTTTCATGTAGTGGAAAGGTGTTAGGAGTGAAATTTTGCATTCCACAACTCGTGGGGATGAACCAATAGCACCAATGCATCGGGGTAAGTGGGTAAATTATAGGGGAGGTCTTGTTTGGTGCACCAAGTGTCGTAGTCGTTTGAGGCACCAGGCTACCGACAAAGTCACTTAAGATCTTAAGAGCAAAAAACTGCCAAACTTTGACAAAGTAGTTCTCAAAAGATGTGGTAGCTGCGAATGATCCATTTGGACCTATAGGTGTACATGGAATCCATACAAAATAACCCCTCTTATTTTTAGTCAACTCCAAATTGTTTGACCATGCGGAAATCAAATGCATTCTTGCAAAATGCTTCAGTTTCATATAGCACAACCTTGTTAGGACCCATATTTTTTGTTCTCCTTATCGTGTGGTGGAACTAATACCACCAACGTGTCAGGGTCGGTGAGTAAATGCCAGGGGAGGTATCATTTTGTGTGCCAAGTGTCGTAGTCGTTTGGGGCAGCAGGTGATGTAGAGGTAAGTTGGATAGGAGAAGATGGACAAACAAGACAAGGTTCTACTACACCTACAAGCCCCAAATCAAATATCTTTACACAAAAGTGGGAACAGCAAAAAGAAACTCATGGATCATCATGGAAATGTTGGTTTTGGATGTTAGGGGACCCATTCCATCCATTGGTCAAGGCAGATTAGACTCAGGATTGGTACTTCCTTCACAAACCCCCAAAATGGTTTGTAGCCCTCCAAAATGAGAACAGTCCTAATAACTTTTGACTCAGACCTTCAAATGAAAATCTTAGACAATCAGTAGATACCCATTATGGCCCCCTATCACATATCCCAAACTTGGCATAGGTTGTTTTGGACAGAATATCTCAACCAATAGCCCCTCTTGATGCCTTAAAGCTCCAATTAGGCCAAAAATACAAAGAGACTACTATAGAATGCAAGCCCAGAACTCAACCAAGGGTTTGAACACTTAGTATGCATGATAAAACAAAGGATTTTGTGGGTTTTGTACTTCTACTCTCTATTGTTCCAAGAATTACCTCTTAGGTTCCTCCAAATGGCTTAATACATGGTCTTATTAAGCCTTTTCTAGTAAACCCTGTACACACTAACTCTCCCACTCCTGTAAACATCCAAATCACTCAACATACAAGAAAATACATCCATCCCATTGGTCTTATGGCCTTGAAAGATAGTGGGATGGTCAATACCCCATCGTTGCAAACCAACCTTTAACTAGGCTTTAGTAGACTGTTTTGAAAGAAACACTTATATATCCCAACAATTCAACTTTCAAAACACTAAAACCACTTTAGATGTCAAGTGAATCAACCTACCACTCAATCAAAACATGAGGGAGTGAGAACAATTCTGTACCTTCCTGTTGTACGGCCTGTAGCAGCACTTTTCTTTAAGAAAATAGAAATTTCAAAAAAATAGTCCAATATCAAATGACAATAACTTGCTTCTAATCCAATGTCATGGGCCCAAACTGATTCTAGGTGATAGATATTTCACCAAACTTTATTTCCAAACATCCTTGGTTTCATGACAGTGCCGTACTATTGAATGGTACTGACTATTTCTACAGGAAATTCATAAAAAATGCAGAAAATGCAGAAAATGGTGTTTGTATTGCTTTAGAACTTCTCCCTTCTCCTCCAATCAGCTTATTCAAGGTGTTATTAAACTTGTCTCCACCTTGCCAACCTCCTTGAAATTAGTTTGGATTCATGAAAAGGTTTACAACCACTCTTCCCATTGAACTTCCTTGGGTAGTTTGAAAACTACAACTACTTACATGTTTTGTCTTTATATGTTTAGGCTTAACAAGTGCCCTCAAATAGTTTACAATGCAATTAGGCCTTGAACAAGGCTTTAGACCCTTTGACATCATTTTAGACTTCTTGACATGCCTTGACAAGGCTTATAATCATGCTTATTGTTTCTACATGCCTTAGGAAGGCTTACAAAAATGACTAACTTCTACAAGACAGCAATAGATACTTGGACATAGTCCTTATTACATGAATGAGAATGGTCTTCAAGACCTTATGAAATCAACAAACAAAGGTTTTTTTTTTTTTAAAAGCTAATGCACCTGGTAAACTTTTTTACGTGACCAGTGCCGCTGGCGCGACACGCCCTCCGGCTCCACACTAACACTTTTGCCTGGAGCGATGAATCGGTGAGGCCACAACACATGGGACCTCATGCCCAAGAAGGAACACTTCAAACCCACGAGCTCGTTATCCCAGCGAAGGCGTAAAGTCTGCGAGCTCGTTGGCCTAGCGGGGGTTTGAACTCTGGTGGCCGCCACTACAATGGAGCGACTTAACCACCAAACCACTCCCTTAACGGCTGAAATCAACAAACAAAGTGAATCATCAATACAAGATATAATTCTTTAGATCTCCTTGGCGCTCCTGCACCATCTAGCACATCTGGAGAGAGAAATTCTAGGACTTTTAAGAAGAGATCCAACTCTTTGTTGCACATTATTAATAAGGTAGAGGTACCCATCTCTGAAAAGGTGATGCCTTCTATTATTGGCTTATCTCATACAAATTCTTTCTTCTCTTCCTGGGATCAATCAGTTCTTAGTAGATGTTCTTTTTTAAAGCCTCCTCCTGTTGCTGGGTCTATTGTTATCTCTCCTAAACTTGATAGAAAATATGCTAGTTGGGTTCCACCCTCAGATTCTCTCATCAATGGTGATTATAAATGCTTTATAAAAGAAGGAATTATGTTCTTGGCATCCCAAATATCTGATGGAACTAGCTTGGGAAATGGTGGTCAATTTGGACTATTTTGAGTGTAGTCATTACTTTCAAGAGGCTAACGAGTTAGCAGACAAATTAGCCAACTGGGCAATTGATAATTCTTGTGACTTGGTTAGTGCTTCTCTGCTTGATTGGTGTGATTCAAAGTTGATTGAGATTTCAAATTTAGATTCTTCTCACTCTTAATTCCTTGGTGTCAGCATCTTGGTTGAGTCCACATGGGTTTGTGATGTGGAGTTTGCTGACTTGGTTTAGTGAGATGAATTGGTTTGGGTTACTTTTTTGGATGAAGTGTATGTTGATGTTGGATTTGTCCTTCCTATTCATGCCAGTCTTTTCTGATCCCCCAATGCACATGTGGGCTTGAGGCTAAGATTCCCTTGAGGACATCTCATCTTTTTTTGACTAACTATTTCTTGTTTTGCAGGTACTTAATATAATTATTGGTTCTACTTCCAAAGTTTTAGCTTGCTCTTAGCTCATCTCTATTATACACTTGGACTCCATCCGTGAGTTGCCTATGTGTAACCTTATTTCACATCTCCCATCTGCTGTGAAACATGCTCTATTTGGCTGACGCATCCTCTACATGATTTTGATGCATTTGTAATAATTTGATGTTATTATGGAGAAGTCCTTTGGCATGATTGGGATGCCTATATTTTGTAATTTCCAAATGGTTTTCTTCATCTTTCATTTTGCTTTCTTTCTGCTTGTCACTCTTGGTTTTTGCCTATGTGGTTTGATGGCTTCCAATTGGAGGATTCTACTTCTGAGGCTATTATGGGAGAAGACCATGGAATCTCACCCCTTTGACAGAGAAAAATTGGCTAAAGTTTTTTGTGGTTTTATGTCCACCTGTCGATGAATCTATTAGGTTTGTGATTGGTAATTCTTGGTTAAGGGATAATTGATCTGCGCTCTTTTCTCAAGTGGCCTCCGTGTTCCTTTCTCATGTAATGGATGTTCTTTTCAATAAAGATCTGGTTCTTCTTTTGGCTTCGCATTATCTCCAGTCGATGGTGTTCTCTTTCTTAGAGTTGGAATCTGCTTTAGATTCCTATTCTATGGATGCAAACGATATGCCACTGGGTGGTCTTTTTGGAAAATATGAACTTCTTATATCTCCTATCAAGATGTTGGCATTTCAAACCATTCGAAGGGGTCAACTGTTGGATGATATAGAGTCTACTTGGAATTCTCTGCTTACTCTTAAGGATGATTTGGGGATGAGGTCTTATTCAAAGGTACTCAACTTCTTTAATTTTGTCCACTACCTCTTAAAGCATGCTCAAGAAGAACATTTTCTTCATCGTCGTTCATCAGTTGTTGATCTGAGGTCTTCTGAAGCTGCAAGTTCATCTAGTAGTAGTGATGACTAAGTTTATGTTGTTCTTCTTGCATATGTTAATATGTAATAGTGGCCTTTTTGTTATGTATGGCCTTCGTTGTTGAACTGTGGCATTTTGTTTCTACCCAATTCCCTTATACTAGTTGATCCGGCTTGTTGATGTAATCTTTTTATTAATATAATCTAGGTGAATATATCACCCCTGATTTATCAAAAAAAACAACAATAAACTTTCAAATGCTAATTCACAACCCAGAAAAAAATTATTTCAATAATGACATGGAAAAAATAATATAAAATGACACTAAAGCTTCAAACCCTAGTGCTCAACCCACAAAAAATATTTGAAAGAATGAACTACAAAGAACAACTATATAAAATGATAGTAGACCTTCAAACCCACACTGTGCAAATATGCAAACTTGCCTTCTGGACCATCCACCACTCTTGCATCTTACAAAAATAGAATCAACACTTATAGTTTTCTTTTTATTGGGCATTAGGGTTTCAAGGTTTACTATCATTTTATATGATTGTTCTATACATGCCATGTTTAGAAATTATTTGTTATTTTATACAGTTGTTCTTTCCATGTTATTGTTGCAAATGCTTAAAAGAAAAAAGATGAGAAAAAATACTTACAACATTAAAATGGAAAGAACAACTATATAAAATGACATTAAATGATCAAATCCTCAACATGAAAATCTTGAATGTTTGAAATGTAAACCTTCAAATGATCATTGTGTGAAGCCACAAACTTGCACTCCAGACCAACTACTACTTCTACACCATGAAATTACAAGATTTTGCACTCTACACCAATAATGCATAAAACAAAAAATACAAGCATAAATAGACATAGGAAAGCATCTCTCACTAACAGTTGAACAACATGGAATTTAAAAAATAAACACAAATACTTGTGGGTACAATTACAACACTTGAAGAAAATGCATCTTCTAGTTGTAATTCCAGTCTCCTACATGCCTCCACACTTTGTATTCATGTCTACCAAGGTTATGCAAACTATGACTCGTATAATATGAAGTAGAACTTAAACAAAAACACTAAATTCCTAAGTTATCCCTTATCTAGGTTGTCAATGACATGGACACATGTAAGCATTACAAAACACTTCAATTCTTTTTTTAAATCACATTTAATTTCCTCAACATTAGAGAAAACTTTAGTTTTGTAGACGACCATGGACATTACAAAAAAAAATAGAACATATTTTAATTTTCTAATATATGTCATTTGATTGGCTTTGTTTATTTTCATTGCATCTACCTCTTTTTTTGCATTAATATTTTTATTTTATTTTGAATTTTCATTTATATTCAAAGAAATAAATGTGAATTGATTCTCCCAATAAAAATCACGAGGAGAATGGAAAACATCTTTACCTACATTTACATTTGATGATGGGAGTCCTTGAAAATAAGATGACTTCTTGGTTGCTAGATACATACACATGTAGATTGATATTGACCTCACCTATGTTTTTATTGGAGTGGTAGGGTTCTATATGTCAAAAAATATGCATAGCAAGGCACAAGCTCTAGATCATAAACATAATGGAACATGCTTAACTATGTATTATCACCCATTGATGCTTTTCCTTGTATAAATTTGTTTTGAGGATTATGTTTGCATTTTGGTCACAAAAACTAGGTAGCACTAGTAGATTAGTGAACAGGATTAAACATGATTGAATGCAATAAAACTATAATCGTGACTATTGAACTGGAGGTCTTCCGAGTGTAGTGAAGAATTGTGCATTTGTCTAGGTTTTGTGTTTATCTCTGTTAGCACAGTTCAAACTATGGCATGTATGTAAACTAATGTAAATTGCATAAATGTGCATGAATTGACACAAGTGTTAAGTATTTACACAAGTACATGGTCAATTTTGAGGGCTAAAAGCAACCCATCAATATTTCAACCAAAAAAAATTATAAAAAGATAATAATCACAGAGCTTGAAGGAAGTGCATCTTTTACCCATAGTTCTAGCCTATATGTGCCTACATAGTTTGCATTCATGTGTACTACGACAATGCAAACTATGTCACATGTGATATAAAGTAGATATTAAATAAAAACATTAATTTCATGAGCAATGCCTAATTCTGTTGCAATCCCAAGTAGAATATGGTCTTGTGCTTGTGGAAAAAAAAAAATGAAGACAACTTAATTGTTTGGAACATAAAATGATTTTGATAGATGCTATGATCAATGTTGTACTAGAAATTATGGTGTGCTTGTGATATGACATAGAGAGAACAACTGTATAAAATGACAGTGAATGTTTAGCAAATTTGATGTGAACATACATGTGCATGTAATTCATCTATGTTGGTGGTATTATAGTGACATTATGGCATTTTTATTTTTTCTTCAAGTTGGGCTATGCATATTTTCTAGAATAAATATATGTTATGTATGTAAGCATTTGTTATCTATCCTTCCATCATTATATTATAAAAATATTTACTCTCAAACTAGATGTCTTATTGTTAAGCACTTGCATTTTTTAAAAATATTATGATTTATTAACTTATTTACATTAATGTTTTGAAGTTTGTACATACATTTGGTTACATTAGTCCAATTTTTAATCACATTGTGTGGAAATAAACTAGGAACAATAGTTAGTGATATTGACCTTTTCAATACACCTTAATCAACTGATTTTATTTAACTCGAGGATCAATAGTTAGTGATACCAAGAAGCTTTAGAATTTTTTCTCAACACATGAATTTATCTTGAATGTAAACTTTATCAACCAACTTTGTTTTACTCCAACAAAAAAATTAGTGATACCCAAGAAGTCCACAATAGTGTTATTATTTTTTAAAGATGGTTTTTTTTGGTCACAGCCATGATTTCGTCTAACTATATAGATATAAGAGTAAGTAACAAGGAATGTCTATTAGCACTCTACACTTGTCATGCCTAGGTCACGAGTTATGGATAATCTTAATAATTTGCATGATTGAGGGCTTTAGAGTATATTATTCTATGGAACAAATGAAATGGGATTGACAAATATGTGGTCCTTTATTCTATAAAGCATTATAGTCAGTTCATTCTTACACTTCATTACATTGTTAGGCTTCATTATTGTTTCTTTTCAATCACATCCAAGCCTGCTTTGTTCACTTAAAATACATAATCTATGTATGTAGTGCCTTGAGGATAGTGAAATATAATTCCTGATTAGGAAACTCAGAAATTCATTGAAATGATTGTGCAATTTGTCAATCCTTAATATACTAAAAGTACAATGTGAAGCACAACACCTGGAAGAATCCCTCTATCTTTTAAGCTTTCATAGAGGCCCACATCACAACATGTTCCAAAGCTTCCACTATGCTAGTGGCTAGAACTGCAATTTACCAATTTTAGTTATGGATAATCTTAATAGTTTTCATGATCTAGGGATTTAGAGTATATGATTCTATGGAACAAAACGAAATAGTATTGACAAATATGTCATCCTTTATTATATAAACAATTATAGTCATTTCATTCTTAGACTTCATCTTTGTTAGGCCTAATCATTGGTTATTTTTAGTCACATCTGAGCCTACTCTATTCAATTGAAATATATATTATATGCTAATCATGCTAAAGTTACACAATTACCGTTTAGAGAATACATGGCTCTTGTAGCATAACTTTTTTTTGCAAACTAGGCCAACCCACACTTCCTACATAAAATTTAAAAAAATCATAATTTTAAATTTCTAGAATATTTGTTATCTCACATAACTAGGACATAGAAAGTTTTGAGACCCTCAAAAGTCTATTCACAAATGTAATTTTTTAACTTTTTCAAAATAATGCTATGTGTAGTTGGAAATATAAAGAGAATTAGAATGCTAAGAGGCCTAAATAGAATCTGCATTCCAAACTAGCTATGATTATAGTTTTTAGTTATAGCAAACATTATTTATTTTTAAAAAATTAGAATGCATAATTGTTTATGCAGCAAAGGAAGGCATTTTGTGTGAAGTTTGTAAATAAAATAATGGTTAATTTTTTTGGTGTGCTAATGCTCACCTTGTTGTGCTTCGTAGATGTTGCTGGTGTGCTTTTTTAGAGTATATATTAGCAACTTCTCATGGTGAGATTTCAATAGGTTTTTTAAAGATTTATATTTGATGTCAAAAAATGGCTAAATATTTCTATTCATGAAAACTTAAAGTGCAAATTTATTTATACAATAAGTGAAAGCGTATTGTGTAAAGTTTCTAAACTAAAATTTGGTTGGGTTTGCAAGTGTGCTAATGCTTGGTTTGTTGTACTTGATAGTGATTGGGAGTGTGTTTTATGTGTGATGTTTAGTTATGGATTTATATTATATGGCTTTATAAAAGTTGTTAAACATCTACATAGTTGGCTTGTGACATTTTGATTGAGAAAAGTAGATTATTGAATATCTACAATCTTGATCATTTTTTTGAGTTGGTTTATGTTCATTTTGGGTAGTATATTTGGCTATAATATATTTCTAAATTTAAATTGTAAGTGCTTTAAAGAGAAACATAAAGAGCACTAGAATGCAACAAAGCTTAAACACTATTTTATTTTGAAGCTTCACAGTAAATTTCATTATTTGGTTGCAAAATTTTACAATGAGAAGAATTAAAGAACTTTTATGATGTTGTAAATTTTGCATTATTTCCTTTTCTCAAAAATAGGTGTATTTGGTTTTTTGCAATATGCCTATTGGAATTCTATTTGTTGCATTTATAGTTTTTATCTATGTTAATCACAATTATTTTATGAAATATTGGTATGCAATATTGCTCCAATGCTGGAACAAGGCATTTGGTGTGAAGCTTGTAAAACATATCATGGTTAAGAATCTTAGTGTTTAGTTGCTTGATTTGTTGTGATTGGTAGTAGTTGGGTGGGTTCTTATAACTCTTATATCTACTAGAGTTGTTTAATTTTGTAACCATGGGTTGTCGAAGAAGAGTGAAAAAGGCATTAAAAGAGTAGTTGTCTCCACCTAAAGTTGTGACTAGTTTTGTAGAGTTTGATGCAGTGTACCAAATTAAAAGTTAAATGTAGTCTTATGTTCTCACTTACTTCATATCTGTTGGTATCATCATAGAAGTTGAACAAAATGCACTACCCTAGTATACATGAATGCAAAGTGTGGAGGCATGCAAAAGGCTATAATGGCATGCAAGAGACTAGAATTGTAAGAAAAAAATGCATTTTGTTAAAGGTCTATGATTGTACCTATAGGTGTTTGTGTTTAATTTTCATTTCATCCCATGCTATTTGGCTCTTCCTGATAGAGGATTTCCTATGATTATTTATGGTTGTGTTTTTCTATTTTGTGTGTGGTTGGTGTGGAGTGCAATTTTTTTAACGGTGTAGTAGTGGCACTTGGTCCAGAGTGCAATTTTGTGTCTTTGCATAGTGAGGGATTGAAGCTTTACATTTAAGTGTTAATATTTTGCTTGGTGAGAGGAAGCGTTGATTGTTTTAGAGTGAAAATTCTATTTTTTATGGTACAAGAGTAGCAAGACGTTTGTAGGGCAAGTTTGCAAGTTTGCTCAGTGAACATTTGAAGGTCTCACAACATTTAAAAAATGTATGCTCTAGACCAATGACATGTAAAAAAAGACCATAAATACACTATAGGTAATACCCAATACTCTAGAAACTCCCCTCATATGAAATGGAATTAAGGTCCAATTATGAAAACCTTGAAAAAAGAGGATAAATTGAAAAAACGTTGCTACACCAAAACTAGGTGCAAAAAACCAACCAGACTGGCATAATGGATAGATCAAGAATAAGGGAACAAAAATAGAAATTAGGGTGGAGAATGCAATTGCACATTGATCTATAGAAAAACTTGTTTATGTTCATCACAATGTAGCAAAAAATTAAAAAATATTCTAATGCTATGCAAATCAAATGTGATGGAGAAAATAATTAAAGTATTATGTAATTTTTACATGTGTCCACGCTAGTGGCAAGTTGGCATGGGACCAACTCCTGAATTTAATGTTTTTGTTTAAGTTCTATTTTATATTGTATGTACCATAGTTTGCATTGTGCTAGTAGACATGAATGCAAAGTGTGGAGGCACATAGAAGGATGAAATGGCACACGTGAGGCTAGAATTGCAAGCAAAAGATACATTTTCTTCAAGTTCTATGATTGTGCCTATTGGTATTTGTGTTTAATTTTTGTTTAAGTGCATCTTGTTCAACTCTTTGTGAGAGATTTTCTCCTATGTCTATTTATGGTTGTGTTCTTTTGTTTTGTACATTATTGGTGTGGCATGCAAACTTTGTAATTTTGTGGTCAGTAGTAGCAATTGGTTTGAAGGGTGGTTTTGTGCCTTTGCATAGTGAGCATTTAAAGTTTTACATTTTAGTGTTGAAGCTTTGCACAATGAGGGTCTGATGGTTTAGTATCATTTTATATAGTTTTCTTTCCATTTCAATGTTGTAAATATTTTTTTCCTAGCTATGTGCTAGGCACTTTGTGTGATAGGGTTTTTCTTTGTTTGTATTTATAGTTTTTTTTTTTATTTTGTGAAGAAAGTGGGTGTTGTTCTGGAACTAAAATTCTAACATGCGATTGGTAGTTCCCATAAAATGACTTCTACAAGATAGCTACATATTTACATGTATGTTCAAAAACCTTAAAATTTAGATTTTTACTCCATACTTCTTAACTTTCATTTACTTGTCAATTGTATTTTCTTTGACAATAGAATCTATTCAAATGTTTGTTGCAATAACGCTTCATTTCTTTTGAGTTCCCATTACAAAAATCTTTTTGAAATTTCTTTAGTTATTTGTATATAATAATAATTTATTTGAAATTCCTTTGATTGTCGGCTAATGCACCTGATTTGTTTACATTGTGTGGCCTATATGGTGACATAAATACTAATTCTCTAAATAGTGCAAAGTGCATTAAGACACAAATGTTACATGTTATTGCAAGTTAGATAATTGAGCAATGTTTTATCTTTTCTCTTTAGCATACATTGACATGGGTTATGTAAACACATATCTCACTTTTCAAGTTGTCATTATTACATTGAACTATAACAGTTGATGAATAACCCCATAGGAGCCAAGGATCACCTATAACCAAAACAACCTTCCACACAAGAGAGAAGAAATGAAAATGCTATGAAGCCAAAAAATAGATTAGATGCATAAAAAATGGTACATTGATACAATGATGAAACCCTAAGTCAAACTAAGATCACTACAAGTGTCATAATCCTATGACATAAGACACAAATAATAAGAGACCTAAGTAAGCTCAAGTATACAAGTGTGAATAGGACCTAATATGAAACTAGTTAGGTAATACAACTTGTTCACACCAACAACCCCCTTTAATTGCAACCCAATAAGAATATGCAAAGATGAAATTATAGTTCCCAGCTACAAGGACATGTTAGGTATCCATGTACAAACAAATCTCTCACAAAAAGAGTAAAGGAGAAAATCCTTTGGGAAAGAACTCTCCAAAAGAGATAAACTAATAAAGTGAAAAAAGGAAGACTCAACATGACCATCCAAGGACTACTTATGTCAACAATATACAATCAATGCCCTCTGCATAGGAGAGAAAAAGAGAGACTATGTAGCTCCCACACAATATATAATCTCCTACAATAATGGTGGATGCTTTGTAACAAAGGATGATGATGAAGGTCCAAGAATGTCAAACAACATTCCTCCCCTTGGGAAGAAACAAAATTAAGTGGTGTAATGCCCCTCCATTCTCATCTTGGATGTGCAGATAGTCTGGCTAAGGAGCATAAAGATGAAGGTAAAATAATAGGAATATTTAGGGTATGTTAGACAGTTGATGTTGTACATTATATGATGTTGGTAGATGCTACATTCATGTTGGTGACATTCCTGATTATCCTCATGCGTGGTTTCATATGACAGTTAGCATGTTTTATTGATAATCCTTGTTGCGACACTGATAATTCATATGCTCTGACATTGTTTTACATTCAGGTGATTATGATGTTGATCTTACTATGATTGTCATATGTTAGAATTGATTTTTTATGCAACTGAGTTTTGATCTGATTATGGTGTGGTGTGAAAAGAGACAATGTCATACCACTCATTGGTGAGTGTCTGGCGACGTGATTCTCTTTCACTCCGTGACTGTTTTATATTTATTATACTTGTGCATAGACTGTGTTGTGTGATGCAAGTTACAGGTACCAGGCATCAACTCCACCTGAATTGATAGGTCTAAGCATGCCTTAAACCCAATGGAAACTGTTGAACAGAGATAACATTTGGTCCCCGAGTTAGCCATCATCCTTGAAATGGATGAGTACATCCAGTTTTGCACCCAGTCAGTGTTGTCTGTATGGGCATAATGGTCAATCACTGTCATTGTGGTCATGCTTTCGATCATACATAGTGGTCAGGTATTGTTCAGCATTTGGATTATTGAGTTTGAAATTGTTTGATTAATGCTTTGGTTAGTTGTTGCATTAAAATAAAATTATTAAGTCAAGAGGGCACTTTGATAAATAAATATAGATGCTTTTATGTAAATTATAGTTGTGGGAAAATATGTATTATTATGTCTGAAAAATATTCTTTCTTTATTATTATTGCCTTGAGTAATTATTTTCTATTTTGGTCACTTGGAAGAAGTGGCAGTTACGCACCTCAAGAGGGAATCTTAGAAATAATTGTTTCTTTTGTGTAAGAGACTAATTTTAGAAAGTAGAAAGAAACTATTTTTATTTGGTTGTAAATGAAATAAATAGCAAAATCTAAAATAAATAAAATCAGAGAGAAATTATTGTTTGGTTAAAAATAGCAAATTGTAAGAAAGTAATAAAAGAGAATCTTCTAGAATAAATTGTGGGGGTGGTTATGCATGTTTAACTTTATTTTGAAATCTCAAGACATAATTTGGTGGGAGCGTGCATTTCAAATAGAGAATATATTTTATGTTTTGGGGATTTCTCTCTCTGGAAGTTTTTATTTTTCTTTTGGCACCATAAACCATAGTTTCCAGAAGAAAAGACTTGGGGGAAAATGGATGTGAGCTAGGAATTTTGTGAAGATGTGATAGAAGTAATATTCCAGGTATGGACTGAGATATGAATCTGATTTATTGTTGCATTAGATTTAGTAAAATATTCTGTGAATTCTCTTCTACATTTTTTGAAGTCAGTCTATTGCATTAGCCACAACTTTATTTTACGAACTGGGTTTCTCTAATTTTTTTATATATGGTGCATAGCCTGGATATCTAAATCATATCCGAAATCAGCCATACCCAGTTTGTCGTTTTTGAGATATGAATATTTTCTGACTGTCTACCTCTCACCCATTTCGTCAACTCTATTTTAGCAATCTGTTGCGTTAGCCATAAATTTATTTTTACAAACTGGGTTTCTCTAATTTTTTTATATATAGTGCATGGACTAGATATCTAAATTATATATGAAAATCCGCCGTACCCAGTTTCTCATTTTTGAGATATGAATATTTTTTCACTGTCCACCTCTCACCCATTTCATCTCTATTTTAGCAATCTATTACGTTAGCCATAACTTTATTTTTATGAATTGGGTTTCACTAATTTTTTTATATGTGGTACATGGTCTGGATATCTAAATTGTATTAAAAAATCAGCCATACCCAGTTTGTCAGTTTTGATATATAAATATTTTGTGACTGTCTACCTCTCACCTGTTTCGTCTCTATTAAAACAGTTAGTTGCATCACCAATAACTATATTTTTTAACGGGGTTTCTCTGAGATTTTTCAACAAATTCATTTTGTGCATATCCTATGATCATTACTTTCCATCATATGACTTCTTTGAGGCATTCTACTAATCAGTCAGCGTGCCCTATCTATGCTTTCACATTTTGCATTGTTGGTAGCTTCTAAAGCCTTCTCAACAAATTCATTGTGTTGATCCTATCATATGCATGTGGTTAAAAGTGTGGTAGATTTGATGAATATGTTAGATCTATAGGAATGTTTTGTTGTTATGTATTCCTTTCCTCTCAAGCTAACCTTAGACCAAGGTTCTTTTATTGTAGCTCCAAGTTTTGTATCTTGTGATTCTATCTAGTGTAAGATATTTATAGCATTCTAATATTATAGGCTTTTAGCTTTGCTTATACAGTTATATTTAATAGTATTTACAGAATTGTCTAGATTATTAATGAAATCTACATAAGTGTAAATAGTGTAAATAATTGTTGTGTTTAATTTGCATGCCTTAGGGTTATTTGCATGTTGTCCACAATCATTTTAATTAAGTCTTGAGAATTATTAGTTAAAATATTGTTGCTCGTGGACACTTATATCTTATGATCATATTGTAACTGCTATTGGTGATTAGAAAGTTACAGTTCTATATTATTGAGATAGATTCACTTTATATTTCTTAGATGATTGATCATGCTTGGATTAATGTTATATTCCTTTAAAATATTGTTGAAGGGTATTAGTTTATGATGTGCATTTGAGAGTGAATGTGATGCGAGACCATAGTGTTTAGTGTGTCAAGTGTTTGTGTCATTTGGGAAAGTTGACTCCAAAGGCCAAGAGGGGTAGTCGTGTGTATGATTCATGTGATTATGTAATCTTGCTAATGGTTGAATATGTATTGGTTATACGTTGATTCCCCTCTGTTTATGGATTCATGTGGTTATGATGATTGTGAAAGATGGATAATGCCTTGCTCAGTGTACCTATTCATGTGGTTATGATGACTATGCCAGATGGATAATGCCTTGCTTAGTGTACCTATTCATGTGGTTATAATGACTGTGCAAGATGGATAATGCCTTGCTTAGTGTACCTATTCATGTGGTTATGATAACTATACAAGATGAGTAATGCCTTGCTCTGTGTAATGTGAAATGATGTATATTTTGTGTTGTAAATGTATCATGACGAGAAATGTGATAGCTCATGCTTGGGCTTTGTTTTGGGCTTTGAGAATCTAGATGTAGTGAAAGGGGAGTGGCTTCCAATGTGGGGCCGGCGTCCAAAGTGTCTTGTTAGGGCAACCCATTGGAAGTTGTTAATCTAGTGATAACTTAATAATAAATTTAGAGGGTTGAGTAGTTTTCACACTAATCAAGATATTTGAATGCCTCATCCATGTTTGTAGTGCTCATTCAGGCTAAGGATGAGATGAGAAGGCCGTGGTTAGCAAAATCAACTTCCTTGTCCTCATGAAAGGAATGTTGGTTCAGCATGTGTCACCCCATGGGGCCGGCGTCTAGTGAAAGACTGTCAAGGTAACCATAGATGGGGGTCAGTGCCTAGCGAGAGACTGTCAGGGTAACCCATGGATAGGGGCCGGCATCTAGCTAGAGACTGTCAGGGTAACCCATGCTAGGACCATGCGATGACATTCATCCCTACTACAGTCTAGCATTCTCTAGTTGTGTTCTCCCCTTTATTTTGCGAATGCCTCTGGAAGTGATGTTTGAGTTACTTGTGATGTCCTTATTGACTGGTGTTGTTTTGGAGTCATGTGTAGTCCTTGCACCTATTAGTCTATTGTCTTTTTGACTATTGGAGGAAGTGGTGACTCTATTGTGAATGTCATGTGTATTTGTATGTTGGATTCATGTTAGCCTTTTATGTTGTGTTCCTATCTTCTTAACTATTTCATGTTATAGGACCTTATTGTTATCTCCTAGCATGGGGGGTGGACCTTAGGGTTCCACATGGTTGGGTGGTTGTGCTTTTATCTCCATTGGTTTCCCTTGCTATTGTTCATGTGCAAGAAGGATATACCTCATGTGGAAAGTTTTAGATCTTGTTCTAGCTTGAGGAGACAGATACTTATGATCATGTTCCAGTCTTGTATGTCAGTTGAATCATGTACTATTATCTTAATGTATGTACTCTAATGTAATCTGGATAGCGATATTGTAAACAATGTAATGTTGTACTCTCTTGTAAAGGAACTTGTTTATGTACTTGTGATCCTATGTGCAGGATCTTGATGCTTACTTATCTGATGATATAATATGGAATTGTATGTGTTTATTCATCTGATGCAATTAGACTTAGAATGAACTGTGGTTGCTAGTTAATTCATAATGTTGGTTAGATCTTGTTTTAGTTCATTAGTAATGCAGCCATGGAACCCTAGAGGATAAATCTTAATTTAAATGTTATGAATAAATATTTGATTGTTATTATTTCTTTCATTTTAAAAAAAATATTTATCTTTTTTGTAAGTTTAGTTGTGTTATCCTCTGGGTTCCTTGGCGGGGCGTTACAAGTGGATATGTAGAATGTCTTCCCATTATGAATAGGAATATGAAGGAAGAAAGCTAATGAAGTATGGTGATGGTGTCTCTAAACTCTACTCAAGTGTCACCATGTTGGTATGAAAGAATGCCATAATCAAATCAAGTACAAGCCCAACAAATTAAGAAGGTGACAAGCCAAGACTAAGTGGAAACAGATGAAGAACAAGATCCAAAGACATAGATGATGGTAGGACAACAACTATGATGGGGTTGTTATCAAAGAGGAGATGAATGTCCTCAAGTGTGGCTACCAAATATGTAATATGGGACTCACAAAACAAACCTACAATATCTCAAGTACTCATCCCAATAAATAAATCTAGAAGACTATGATGTACTTGCTACAAAGAACCACGCAAAGCAACAAGTGATGGAGATGTGATCTTAATGTATGTCATCCAACTATACTAGCTATCCCATGATGATGTGTCCACACAAAATGTCTAAATATGAAAACCTGGAGATGAATCTAAAGCAAGAGTTCTCAGCCTCAGGATCTTGACTCTTAGACAAAGAAGATGATGCCTCTAAATCTAGATTAGGAGTCATAGAAGCCAAAGAACCAATGGATGTTTTTGTAGGAGGAGAAAGAGCATTAGGAGAAGCCTCAATATCATCACAACAATCAAGACCTAGCAAATAATCAAGCTCCTCTTTTGTATCATCATCATATGGTAGGTTTTCACAATCAACAAGCAGTATAAGACAATTTATAATAGGATCACCTAGGAATGGAAAGAGATGTGGGTCTCCATAGATCTCCCAAATTCTGGTTCAAATTGTGCATGAACACTTAGTCTTGGAATAATATATGAGATCTCCCAAAAAGTATCACCATCAATAATAGAACTAATCAATCCAAGGTCATGATCATTCCTATAAGTCCATGCTTTCTTCTGATAGGGAGTATCTAGATTAGGGACAAGTCCATAGAGATGGGGCAAGAGATGAAGCCACTTGATATGTTTCAAGATGGTGTATTTCCAAGGCTTATAGTTCCCTTGTGTTAGGGTGATTACAGAAGGATGAATTACAATATACATTATTTACAATGATATACTCCTCATATACTAGTTAGAGATCAAAACATATGAAATTGGAACCCTTGCAGCATAAAAAAACTTGGTCCATATTTTACAAAATATCTAAAGTACAAGTCAAAATAGAAAAATGACTTCAAACTAAAATAAAAGGTACTTGGGGAAAATATGAAAAACCAAGTAGATGGTTTCCTAATGCCTGAGACTAGCTTTTCGGTGCTTGTAAGAACGTGAAAATCTAATATTGTGGCAAAAGGTTATGGCTCTCAAAAAATAACTCTTTTAAGGCTCAGCAAAGCAGTTGGTATTATTTTAGTGGTGTCATCGGCCTGGGTAGACTGTTAGTGGTGAACATTGCTAGAGTAGTGACTAGCCAACACAGAAGTTGTGTGGTAGTGGTGGTGGAGGTTTTACCTACTCCTAGGCAGTGTAGCTAGATTGGAGTAGTGAATCTTGGCACTCAACTTTAATCCCCTTTCAAGTTGGCCAAATCTAGGAGGTGAAGCCCCAACATGAGCAGGGGCTCACATTACCCTCAACTAATGTCATCCCTATGGTATCTTGTACCCACCGTACCTACAAACAATTAAGAAACTACACACCATACCTAATGACACTAGTTGATGACTACTATATTTTTTGATACGCTACATGGAGCTCAAGAGTGTTGATAGTATTTTAATGGCAGCAATATGGATCCATAGAATATGCAGATTAATATAGTGGCAGTATGGTCAACCTAAAAAAAATTAATTTTTTTATTGCCAAACCCTATCGTGCCTTATATGGATTTATAGGTTTTTGGGCCTTTTGAACTCAAATGTGAGGTCTATTTTGCACTAGGCTACACCATATAAAAGATCTTGTCTAAAACTCCAAAAAAAAGAGGGAAGGGAACTATAGATCTAAAAGCTTTGATACCATGTAAGAGTCGATGAATAACCCCACATGAGTCAATTATCACCTACAATCAAAACAACCTTCCACACAAGAAAGAAGCAATGGAAATGCTATGAAGCCAAAGGAATGATTAAATGCATACAAAATGGTACACTGATACAATGATGAAACCTCTCTTATAAAGACAAGGATGAAACTCTAAGTCAAACTAAGATCATGACAAGTGTCTTAATTCTATGACATGAGACACAAATAATAAGTGACCTAAGTAGGCTTAAGTATGTAAGTATGAATAGGACTTAATATGAAACAAGTTAAGTAATTTGTACCTAGTTCACACCAACATGAACAACTTTTTATACTATAGATTACTAAATTTGCTTAAGACACACAATATGCATTCTCTTCCTTAAATAAGAGGACTTGAATTCAATGGTATATTATACAATAATGCAAAAGATTAGAGTACTTATAGTATATGGAAATTTTCAAAAATGATGTGTATACATTTATATATTTTTTATAAGAATTTATTTTGGGGCTTGTAAAATAATTATTGAAAACACATTAATTGTTTACAAGCTAGACTAGGTTTGACAAACATTGTGTCTAATGCTATAGTTGTAGAGATGGATGCAGAATTACAATTCTAGTATGCTCATTCATTTGAAGCTTTATTGTCATTTGTCAATTCATGTCCACTAGAGAAATGTAAATGAACTTATATGTGCAATGTTCATATCTATACACATTGAAATTAGCAAATTGTAGTTCCAACCACTAGCAAAGTGGAAGCTTTGGAACATGTTGTGGACATCTATGAAAGCATCTAAGAAATTTTTCTTTAACTTGGTGTTGTTTGGCTCTTTGTGAGACAAGTTTTCCTATGTCTATTTATGGTTGTGTCTTTTTGTTTTGAGCATCATTGGCCTAAGACATTTTTTTTTTAATAATACAACTATTGTGATTGGTCTAAAAAGGAAATTTGGACCTTTGCACATTAATAGTTTGAAGAATTATTATCATTTCATACATATTTTCTTTTTATTTTTTAGTGTTGGGGATTTGTACATTGACACTTTTATCATTTAGTGTCATTTATAGATTTGTTCTTTCCCTTTCACCGCTAAGGCTTTGCACATTGAGGGTTTGAAGGTTTGGTGTCATTTTATAGAGTTCTTTCCATTTCACTATTGTAGATAATTTTTTGTGGCTTTTTGTTGAGCACTCTGAACCAAAGCCAATCAAATGACAATAAACCTTTCAGCCTTCAAAACTCATAGTGTAAGTGCAAATACTTGACACTTCTGTCAAATCAATCAAAGGGATAATGCTAAAAAATTAGCATAGTAGCATTGGTCATAACATCTTTGGAAATCACTCTAAGTTGTACTAACTAATACTATAGACCTTTAGAGCCTCACTTTACAAACATAAAAACTTGCCCTCTAGACCACCCACCACTCTTGCACCATAAAAAAATAGAATTTAGGCTCTAGACCAAACAACACTTCCTACAAAAAATCTTTAAAAAACCATAAATACAAACAACAAAATTTCTCACACAAAGTGCTCAACACACACCCAAAAAAAGAAATGCAACACTGCAATGGAAAGAAAAACCATCAAACGCTCACCATGCAAAGATTTTGCACTAAAATGTAAACCTTCAAACACTCAATGTGCACCACAAACTTTTCCTCCAAACTAATCACCATTGTTGCACCATAAAATTACAAATTTTACACTCCACACCAATGACACACAAATCAAAATAACATAACCATAAATAGACACATGTAAACCTCTATCACAAAGAGCTAAACACAAATACCTATAGGTGCAATCATAAAACTTGATGAAAATGCATCTTCTACTAGAAATTCTAGCCTCTTGTGTGCCTCCACACATTGCATTCATGTTTAGGTTCTATAGTGATTCCATGTATCCATGTGATATGAAATAGAACCTAAACAGAATATTAAATTCCTGAGCTAACCCCTAGCCAAGTTGCCACCAACATGGATACATGGAATCACTATAAAACACTTCAATTCTTTTCTAAATCGCATTTGATTTCCACAACATTAGAGAACACTTTAATTTTTTGGATAACAAAAAACATTAAATAACATTAGAAAATATTTTAATTTTTTTATATGCCATTTGATTGACCATATTTTTTCTTCATATTTTCTTAATCAAGAATTATTTTTCACCTAAGTTTAGCAAAATTAGCATGGACCAATCAAGTCAAAAACTCGCTATTTAAAAAAATGCAAGAATACAACATAACATAAACTTTACAAAATCTCATTAATTTTTGCATTCAGACATATTCCAAGATAGATTAATGTTAAAAGATGACATAAATCATGAGTCTCTATTTTATACATTTGGTCTTTCCATTTGAGTGTTGCAAATATTTTTTTTGGGGTGTGCATTGAGCACTCTGTGTGACAAAAGTTTACTTTTTACTTCTTTTTTTTTCTAATTTTCTACAAGAAGCATGGGTTGGTCTAGAGATAAAATTCCTTTTTTTATGGTGCAAGAGTGGTGGGTGGTCTAGAGGGTAAGTTTCCAGGTTAGCATAGTGAGGGTTTGAAGGTCTACTGTCATTTTATATAATTGTTGTTTACATTTCATTGTTTGAAATATTTTTTTGGGGGTTGAGAATTAGGGTTTGAAGGTTTAGTGTCATTTTATACTCTCTTTTTTTTCATGTCCTTGTTGCATATAATTTTTCTAGGTTGAGCATTAGGGTTTGAAGGTTTACTATCATTTTATAGAGTTGTGTGTTGCCAATTTGTTTCATAAATGTGTAAAAAGCACTCTGTGTGATAGAGGTTTTGTTGTTTGTATTTATGCTTTTAGTAATTTTGTATAGGAAGCATGGCTTGGTCTAGAGCTCAAATTCTACTTTTTTATGTTGAAAAAGTTTTAGGTGATCTAGAGGGAAAATTTACAACTTTGCATAGTGAGTGCTTGAATGTTTAGTATCATTTTATATAGTTGTTGTTTGCATTTCATTGTTTGAAATATTTTTTTCTAGGTTGAGCATTAGGATTTGAGGGATTACTATTATTTTAAATAGTTGTTCTTTCAATGTCATGTTTCAAAGTTATTTGTTATTTAACGCGCGTGTTCTTTCCATGTCATTGTGCGAGATGTTTTTTGTCATAAATTATACATCTACTTTATAATTTTGTGGTGCAAAAATGGTGATCGATTTGGAGGAAAAGTTTGTTTTTTTATGCATTGAGCATTTGAAGGTTTACATTTCAGTGTTGAAGCTTTGCATGGTGAGGATTTGATGGTTTAGTTTCATTTTATATAGTTTTTTTTCCATTTCAATATTTTAAATATTTTCTTCTAGGTGTGTGTTGAGCACTCTATGTGAGAGGTTTCATTGTTTGTATTTATTGTCTTTTTATGATTATTTGTAATAAGTGTGGGTTGGTTTAGAGACCAAATTATATTTTTTATGGTGTAAGATTGGTGGGTGGTCTAGAGGGCAAGTTTGCATAATGAGGCTTTGAAGGTCTACTATTAGTTTGCATAGTTGTCGTTTGTATTTCATTGTTTGAAATAATTATTTTTGGGTTGAGCATTAGGGTTTGAAAATTTTGTGTCATTTTATATAGTTATTTTTTCCATGTCATTGTTGCAAATAATATTTTTTGGGTTGAGCATTAGGATTTGAAGGTTTATTGTCATTTTACAGATTTGTGTGTTGTAAAACCTTCAAACCCTAATGATCAACCCAAAAAAAAATATTTACAACAATGACATGGAAAAAACAATAGTATAAAATGATACTAAACCTTCAAACCCTAATGGTCAATCCAAAAAATTATTTCAAACAATGAAATGCAAACAACAACTATATAAAATGATAGTAGACCTTCAAAGCCTCATTGTGTAACGCTACAAGCCTGCTCTCTAGACCACCCATCACTCTTGCACCATAAAAAGTAGAATTTGGGCTCTAGACCAACTCACACTTCCTACAAAAAATCATACAAAAACTCCATTAATACAAACAACAAAACCTCTCACACACAATGCTCAACACACACCCATAAAAAATATTTGCAACAATGCAATGGAAAGAAAATATATATAATGGTTTAGTTTCATTTTATATAGTTTTACTTTTCATTGCAATGTTACAAATATTTTTTTTTGGGTGTGTGTTGATCACTCTGTGTGAGAGGTTCTTTTGTTTGTATTTATGTTTTTTTAATGAATTTTTGTAGGAAGTGTGGATTGGTCTAGAGCCCAAATTTTATTTTTTTATGGTGCAAGAGTGGTTGGTGGTGTAGAGGACAAGTTTGTAGGTTTTCACAGAGAGGCTTTGAAGGTCTACTATCACTTTATACAGTTGTTGTTTGCATTTCATTGTTTGAAATAATTATTTTTTGGTTGAACATTAGGGTTTGAAGGTTTAGTGTCATTTTATACTATTATTTTTTCCATGTCTATTGAAAATAACTTTTTTGGGTTGAACATTAGGGTTTTAAGGTTTTACAACACACAACTCTATAAAATGACAGTAAACCTTCAAAACCTAATGCTCGACACAAAAATAATATTTGCTATAATGACATGGAAAAAATAACAGTATAAAATGCCACTAGAAACCTCAAACCCTTTAATTCTCAAACCCTAAAAGTTATTTCAAAAAATGAAATGCAACAATAATTGTATTAAATGATAGTAGACCTTCAAAGCCTCACTATGCAAAGCTAATAACTTTCCCTCTAGATCACCCATCATTCTTGCACAATAATAAATAGAATTTGATCTCTAGACCAACTTGCACTTGCTACAAAAAATCATAAAAAACCATAAATACAAGCAACAAAATATCTCACACAAAGTGCTTAACATACCCCAAAAAAATTGCAACATTGTAATGGAAAAAAAACTATATAAAATGACACTAAACCATCAAATCCTCACCATGTAAAGCTTCAACACTGAAATATAAGCCTTCAAACGCTCAATGTGCAAAGCCACAATTTTTTTCTCCAAACCAATCACCATTGTTGCACCACAAAGTTTGTACTCCACACCAATAGCACACAAAACAAAATAACACAACCATAAATAGACACATGCAAACCTCTCTCACAAAGAGCTTAACAACACATACTTAAACACAAACTAAATACAAATATCTATAGGTACAATCATAACACCTAATGAAAATACATCTTCTACTCACAATTCTAGCATCTTACATGCCTCCACACTTTGTATTCATGTCTACTAGGGTAGTGCAAACTAAAACACATGTGATATGAAATAGAACTTAAACAAAAATATAAAATTTCTAAGCTGATGCCTAGCCAAGTTTCCACCAACATGGATACATCTAAATATTATAAAACACTTCAATTCTTTTCTAAATCGCATTTGATTTCCACAAAATTAGAAAACACTTTAATTTTTTGGACAACAAAAAACATGTAACATTAGAAAAAGCATGGACCAATCATCAAGTCAAAAACTAACCATTTTAAAAAATGCAAAAATACAACATAACATAAACTTTACAAAATCTCATTGATTTTTGCATTTACACATATTCCAAGATAGATTAATGCTAAAAGGTGACATAAATCATGGGCCCATATTTTATTCATTTGTTATTTCCATTTCAGTGTTCCAAATAGTTTTTCTAGGTGTGTATTGAGCACTCTATGTGATAGAGGCTTTACATTTATTTTTATGATTTTTTGCAGGAAGTGTGGGTTGGTCTAGAGCCCAAATTCTATCTTTTATGGTGCAACAATGGTGGATGCTCTGGAGTGAAAGTTTACAAGTTTGGATAGTGAGTGTTTGGAGGTCTACTATCATTTTATTGGCAACTTGTGTATGATGTCTGAAGATGTTGTCATTGATGGCAACAAGCAAAGGAACAAGATTGGAACAATGTTTTGATCTGGAGAAGAAGACTTAGCTATTTTGCCTAAGTGTTAGTAGTATACAGGAGATAGTGATAGAGAAACAATATAATGGATGACATTGGTCCGCAGTAGAAGATCATATCATGTGGATCAAGTATGTTGTTCACAGTCCTCAGATGATTAATTGTCCAAGATTTCAATCTTTGATGAGTACCAGAAGTTCATCTTCAAGAAGCCTAAGTCTGGTAGTGAAGTGAGCAGAGGAAATGATAACAGAACACTCAACTGTTTTGATCCACATTTCTCTGCTATTACATCTCTTGCTATGCAAAGTTGAGGTGTTGTAAAAACTTGTTTGAAGCATCCAAATCTAGAGTTGTAATTTCTTATCTCCACCAGAGAGAGTTAGGACTATCTGAGTAACACTAATTGATATGGTACAGTTTGACTGTGACAAAGCATATGTTCTAGTGGTTTGCATTCTACCGTAGAAGAATATTTTGCTTTGTGGTTCTGGAGGTGTGATTTATGACTTGTGAGGAGTCTCTGATATGGATTTGAGTAGGTCTTGTGGTTTGTAGTGGAAGATAATGTCTAATAGTTGAACTAATCCAGTGAACAATCTATGGATAAGGCCGACATGACAATATGATGTGTGTGCGGTAAGTCTTGGTGTTTGATACTTAATTCTAAGTGATGAAATACTTGAGGCTGACATGTGAGAAGGTGTTTCAAATATTTTTTGGCTCCGCTATAGATTTTGGAGAATGAATGTGGCCAATAGAGTATATAATGTATGACTACATGGTACACCTTATCTAGCCGACCTAGTATAAAGTTTTTGTTTATTACGGATATAAATATGAGATTGAATTTGATGTTTGAGGTGTGATGTGCAATAGTGTGTATGTAGTATATGTGAGAGTGCAGAGTAGGCGACAAGAGCAGAAGAAGAGAGATCTTGTCTAATGTAAAGACAGAGCAATGAAACAGAGCAGTCAAGATGAAGAGTTTTGAGACAGTGTTTTGAGCATTCGTTGGATCTGCTTCCATGCATGAGTAGATGTAATATGAGTAGTTCAAATTGGTAGTAAGCCACCCCTCTTTCTTTCTCTAAGTAGTGAGCCTCCTTGAAGTGAGCACTTCTTTTGGGCAGTGAGCCCTAAGGCAATGAGTCTTTATTGTAATTTGGTATTGATCCTACATAATATATTGTGAGCTAACACTCACCGTGGTTTTTCCCAGTTTTGGGTTTTCCACATAAAAATCCTAGTGTTCATGTGTGATGGAGTTTGGTTGTTTATTTTATGCTTAATTTTCTTTGTTATTGTATGTGGTAAATGGATTGTTAGTTCAATAAGTAAGAAGTTTAATAAAGTACTAATTCACCCCCCCTCTCAGTACTTTGGGTGTTCAACAATTGGTATCAGATCCAAGTTCCTTGGAAGAAGGCTAACAACTTGAGGAAGATCTTGGGAAGTGAACACATGGTAGTTAAAAAATGTCCTACTCCTCCTGAAGAAATTGATGCAACTAAGACTGAAGAAGAATGCACACTTGTCAATGAAGAACTTAAACTTGCACTAGAAGATCTTGAAAAAGTTGAATTGGAAAACATAGGGATCTGAAAGATAATGTCAAGGAAGCAGATGAGTGTATAAAGAAATTAAGGGAGCAAGTCAAGAGACTTAAAGAAAAATAAAAGGATGTTAGTGAACAATGATTTCTATAGAAGACAACTTGAGTAATCTAAAAGTGGAAGTTGTAAAAAGAGAAAAGACAGAAGAAGACCTAAATCAGTTGGTGAAAAGCAAAACTGAAGACTACATAAAGCTTGAAAAGGAAGTTGGGAACCTGAAATCTGATTTGGAAAAAGCAAAAAGTTATGAAGAAAAATTTAAGATAAGCTTTACAAAACTTGATGAGATGATTGCAAGCCAGAAGAGTCTTGATGACAAAGAAGGTTTGGGATTTGAGAAAGGTGAAAGCTCCAAAACTGGTCAAGAAAAGAATGCTGGGATCAAAAGGAACAAAGGCAAACAGATTCAAAATCAAAGGAACAGACCTAGAAGACCACTGTTCAGGAAACCAAATGCTCAAAAGTACCCTTCTTTCAATGGCTATTGTAATGTATGCAATAAATTTAGTCATAAGGCTACTCAGTGTAGGAGCAGAGTAAATCAAAATGTTCCATCATTCTCTGGTTTATGTTTCACTTGCAACAAAGTAGGTCACAAGGCTAATGATTGTAGAAGTTAGATAAGGAATGACAATAGAATGAATGCTCAAACCTTCAAAGGTAACTACTTTATATGTAAGAGGTTTGGTCACAAAGCTAGTGAATGTAGAAGTCAAATAAGGTACAACTATAATGGAAGGAATGCTCAATCTTTCAATGGGAATTGTTTTGCATGCAATAAATATGGTCACAAGGCTAACCAATGCAGATCAAGGATGAATCAGAGAAACAATGTTGTATGCTTCAATTGCAATAGGCTTAAACATTTTGCAAGATTCTACAAAAGCAGGAATATGAAGAAGGATAATCAGAATGAAATGAAGAAACTGGTACAAAAGATAGATCTAATAGAAATCAAGAAAGGTGTACAAGAAGTCAAGGATGTGTCTGCACCAGACTCTGGTGCTGGTACTTCCTCTAGGAAGTAAATTGAGAGCCCTAACTCAGGGGGAGATTAATGCAAAATCCTACTCCCCCAGCTAGAATTGTGGTGTTGATATCTAGCACAAAGAGATAAGGGTATAAGACTAAATGACAGAGCTTACAAAGAAGGTTTTGGCAGAAAAGAAGTTAATGCGATAAATTGTAGAGCAATCTTGATCGACTGGGAACAACAGAGAATGGGTTTGACATCTTTTTGAATGAAGCATATATTGTGATTAAATCCTGATGAAAAGAGAATATAAGGGATTCATTTGAAAGAAAAATCATTCTTCTTTCAAACCTTTGAGTGACTAGAGAGACCTAAGAAGCAAGTTAGGGAAAATTCAAGAATCCAGTGAAGAAACCCTAATAGAGGCAAAAGGTATTTATTGTTATCTCTCTCAAAAAATTCTCTGTGTTGAAATTGGAAAGATGAATATTCCTCAAGTACTTGATATTACTGAAAGGCCCCACCCTAAATTCAAGAAACATCCTTTTAAATCAACATTGACTGTTCCGAATGGCCCATTTTCTGAAGTTCCATATAGTGTTATGGATATGGAAGATGTTAGGGTATACATTCATGCTAACCTAGAATAATATGATCACATGAAATTAGGAAAATTGTACTTGGATGAACTAACTATTGTTAATCTTGAATTGAAAAAAGAATACAAAGTTCTAAATGAGAAGAAATTAGATACCTCGTTGGATTTTCCTATGATCCTGAATGATGTCTGGGTTAGGTATATCTTGAGCAAGGTTCATGATGAGTTTCTATGGCTTGATGAACCATACATGATAACAAAAGAAGCCATCACTGTAACTGGTATGTGCTCCACCGAAAAGGGTCCAGCTTTGAAGAAAATGAAGAACAATGGGATAATGCAGCTAATAGGAGCTAAATTTGATAAGAGAGCTCTCATCTTAAATGACATTGAGGATCCAGCAGTCAGGTTTCCATCAATGGTCAATGGATACAAAGTGTACTTCTCCAACAGAGAGAATTTTGTTTCTACAATTGCTATATACACAACATATGACATGGTCAAAAATAACACAGATTATGACCTATGTGAATTGCTTCGGGGTGAACTAATGGAGAATTTGAAAAGAACAAAGGAAATAAAATATCCTTTCAAATATGGAACTTTGGTCACTTGCCTATTCTTCTACTTCCTGAAAGAGCTACCTAGCATGGGGAACATTGGTTGGCTTGATCATGCACTTGTAGCTACACAAATTAGAAATCGCCTGAGCAGTTTGGGAAATGCAGACAAATAAAATGTAGCCTTATGGGGATATTTCAAGAATTTTCAAAAGAAAATGTAGAATAGGGCCCAGATCCCTAAAAATGTTGTAAAGAAGTATGAGAAGAAAATAGTGTTCATGGTAGATAAGGACAAATGCCTCATGGAGGTTGTTAAACCCAGAATAGTTTGGGTCCCACCTATCGGTTATGAGGTGATAGAAGAAGTCCTGATTGGTTTGGCATATCTAATGTTGAGCAAACCTAGGGATCACAAGGAAGAAAGGTTCAACACTTTTGAGGAACTATCTCTTAGAATGCACATGGAATAGAAACAACTTGAAATAAAGAAGAATGCAAGAAAGATGGTAGAGGAGTTTTCTAAAAGCAAAGGATTTACATATGAAGAAATAAGTGAAGCAAGAGCCAAAGCAGAGGCCTCAAAAGCTGCAAGTGCTCTGGTACAAAAGGCATCAAATGTTTAGAAAGGGCAAACATCAAAGACTCCAGAAAATAAATTGGAGAAATCTGAGCAAGAAAAACCTACAACAAGGTCTAGAAGAAGAACAAGATCTTCCACCATTGCAGAAACTACTTCCAAGAGCTCCAGACCTAAGAAAGAAAAGATAGAAGAGTAGGAACCAAAGAAGAAAACAAAAGAGAAGAAGAAAAGAAAGAAAGCAAAGGCCACCAAAAGAGTATATGTGAGCCTTGGAAAGGGTGAAGAAGAAGAGGAAACAAAAATAGATGAGGAAGTCAAAACAAAAAGGACAAAAACAAATGAAGCCACTACTGAGAAGTCCTCTGGAAAAGCTAAGGGGAAGAAGAAGAATAAACAAGGCAAAGCACTGAAGTCCCTGATACAAAGAAGAAAGAAGAAGACTTGGTGTCCTAAATTAATGGGCACATACTAATGTTGAGTGATTCTAAGACTAGTTGGGATAAAGAAATGGTGCAGCTGAAGACAATCTATAAAGATATTCTCCTAGAACAACAACAATAGTAAACAATTTTTTACATCATTTGTATATATATGGTAGAGTAGAAAAATAGTTTTTGGCAACTTGTACATATCCTTGTATCATACACCTTTGCCATTGATGTCAAAGGGGGAGAAGAACTGAAGCATGTGAAAAATAATTTTGAAAAATAATAAAGGAACAGTGTATAAAGAGATAGGGGGAGTTGTAACAATTTTTTCACATCAAGTGTTGCCATCAATGCCAAAGGAGGAGATTGTTGGCAAATTGTGTATGATGTCTGAAGATATTGTCATTGATGGAAATAAGCAAAGGAACAAGATTGGAACAGTTTTTGATCCAGAGAAGAAGACTTAGCTATTTTGGCTAAGTGTTAGCAGTATACAAGAGATAGCGATAGAGCAGCAATATAATGGATGACATTGGTCTGTAGTAGAAGATCATATCATGTGGATCAAGTATGTTGTTCACAATCCTTAGATGATCAATTGTCCAAGATTTCAATCTTTGATTCAAGTATCGGAAGTTCATCTTCAAGAAGCCTAAGTCTAGCAATGTAGTGAGTAGAGGAAATGATAGCAAAACACTCAACTATTTTGGTTCATATTTCTCTGCTATTACATATCTTGCTATGCAGAGTTGAGGTGTTGTAAACACTTGTTTGAAGTATCCAAATCCAAAGTTGTAAGTTCTTAGCTCCACTAGAGAGTCAGTTAGGACAATCTGAGTATCACTACTTGATATGGTACAGTTTGATTGTGACAGAGCATGTGTTCTAGTGGTCCACATTCTACCGCAAAAGAATATTTTGCTCTGCGGTTCTAGAGGTGTGATCTATGACATGTGAGGAGTCTCTGATATGGATTTGAGCAGGTCTTGTGGTCCGCAGTGGAAGATGTTGTCTGATGGTTGAACTAATCCAGTGAACAGTCTGTGGATAAGGCTGACATGATAGTATGATGTGTGTGTGGTAAGTCTTGGTGTTTGAAACTTAATTCTAAGTGATGAAATAGTTGAGGCCAACATGTGAGAAGGTGTTTCAAATATTGTTTGGGTCTGCTATAGATTTTGGAGAATGAATTTGGCCGACAGACTATATAATGTATGACTACATGGTACACCTTGTCTGTGTTAGAAATTACGATCTTAGGATACTAATCATTATAAAAATAAAATAAAATAAATAAATGAGCATTATAAAAGCATAGATTTAACACATTACACAAGATATACATGGGAAAAACCCTTTTGGGTAAAAACCCCATAAAGCATCATTTTATTAAAACACTTACAAAATATAGTCTATTAAAGAATAGATTGAACTTGGGAATATACTCCTCTACATACTTCCACATGGCCAATAATACCTCATGTGCATAGTGATATGATTCACTATAAAACTCCAAATTCACACACTCTCAAATGAGAGAGAACCTCCTTATATAAAGAAGGGGTGGCATAATACCTAAAGGGGTATTAGTCACACCCATTCAAAGTGACCATTTGTAAATAATTAATAATCTAATAGTTATTAGATTATTAATTATTAAATGGTATATGCTTTATAACATAAGGTTTTATAACCTTATATTAGAACATTAAATAAATGTTATAAGGGTATGACCCCTAATAACATTATGTTCTAACACTCCCCCTTAATGTTTGTAGGGAGCATCACATGTCAATTTTTATAAAAGAAAAAATGAAGTACTCTAGTATTGTAGGTCTTCTTTGATAGTGATAAATAAGGACACAAATATATGCCAAAATGAGGATCATGTATTCCAGACTACATGAAGATCATCTTGTCATAATTTATAATCCCAGTGTTCTTAAAAGATGCTATATACGAGGTCTTATAAGATTTCTATTGGAGCCCAGAACTCCTCAAACTGGCCTCCCCCAGGTTCATTACATAGTGCTCGTAGGTCTTATTTAATACAATGCTCTTACAAGTGGAAGATTTATAGAGAAGAATTTTCAATATGCCCATAGGGATTACATATAATACAAGGAGTTAAACCATATATAATGCCTCAAGGTCTTACTTATTGCCTTATAGAGCTGCCATTGTTAGACACACTCTTTCCCCCTCAATGGCAACTCCTTACATGCTGAGGCGTTAAAATGCCTAAGGTCTTAATTTATGCCTTTGGTCTTACATCTAGAGGTGCTAAAATCATGCACACTCCCCCTCAAATTTGGAGGTGTTAGAATGCCTAAGGTCTTATTTTATGCCTTAGGTCTTACATCTAGAGGTGTCAATATCATGCACACTCCCCCTCGATGGCCAAGCATTGATTTGAATTTGGAGAATTTTCTATTGCACAGAGGTTTGATGCTATATTGTACATATATAATTTTTATGATTACTAGGAGCCTAGTCTAGATCTTCTTGACATAGTATATTTGCCATCTGATAATTAGTCTTATAGAACTAAATAATAATATTAGGATGGAAGGACTTTCCTTTGAAGGCAATACCCATGAACTTCAAATGTGCTTTATTTTTGGAAATAGGATTCTTTGAGTAAGAGTAAATAGCTTTATCATATAATAAAGTGGGACTTGCAATAGCACCGAGATGAAAATTATTTCCAATAATCCCCTAAGCACAATGATTCTTTTGTAGTGACTTTGTAGTCAACTTTTTATTAAAGAGCTATAGAAGATAGCTTTTTAGATTTACTCCATCCATGTGATAGCAGCTACACCATATTTTGATGACATAGATTGAGGTATATGTCCTATCAATAAGGTTACCAACATAATTAGTAATATAGTAATCAAATAAAATTTATTTTTGATGCAAAAATAATAAAATCCCATAATTAAATAAGTAAGTCAACATATAATATGCTATGACAATACTTAAAAATGATCTAACAATATTATTAAGGAGATCATATGGGATTTTCATATGTAAAATTTACCATGTTTATACAAGGAAAATAATGTCATTAAACATATAGTAATGATCCATAAAAAATTAAAGCAACGGGTGAGCTATCATTTGTAGGCTTGCTCCCCAGACAGTGTATTAGGGCGATAGCCACCCATTACAAGTAGGTGCTTTTATAACCAATAAGATTAAAGGATATGAAGTTAATAAAAATGTTAGATGCATGCAAAAATAACCCTTTTTTGTTGGATATGAAGAATATGTAAATACTAAACAAATGTTGCAACTAATAATTCTGGCATTACCAAATGATATCACAATGTCTATTTGTCTAGGCCTTAATAATATTAAATTCATTATTCCAAATAAATGGAATAGAAAAGAGGTGATAATAATATAATGTACAAAGTAAAATACCATTTATGAACTCTTATCCATACATCCATACCTTTTGAAGAAGGAATTAAATGTGGACTATTTGTCGATTTTAATATATATTGAGAATGAGAAGTCTTGGAGAGTAATACTAACCTCCTTAGATGGTTGTGAAATCACCTATGTTCTTTATCAATATGTCATCCCCTTGGATCTCTTTATCCATTTGGACATACCTTTTTAACTTGTAAATTTTGTGCTTCTTGATTATGTTAGTTGTAATATAAGTTATCAATAGCCATGCAAAACTCATTCAAGGTTCTCATCAACTTATTTCAGATACAAGGTAGTTATATAGACATGTGATAAGGGTTTTGAATGCAAATTATATGTTATCTCTTACTTTAGAGGTGATGATTTTATTAATATCCAAGACAAAAGCATTCTCTAAGGTTACAAAAGAAATATTACAGAAGTTGTGATTTAGGGTCCAAGTTGTTCCAAGGTAGTATATATATATATATATATATATATATATATATATATATATATATATATATATATATATATATATATATATATATATATATATATATATATATATATATATATAAGATTAATGAAGTTTTCCTATTCTTTATCGAGCATGGTTGCCAACCCACAATAATTATCTACCAATGGACAAGGTTGTCATTTAGTGCTCCACAATTAAAAATAATATCACAAGATTTCCTACCATTTAAGATTATAGGTTGTCACAATGATGGATATGACAAAGTAAAAGTGATAAATTAGTGAGCCCATATTCCAAATAGGTGGAATGCTAATATGTGGCACATTCCAAATATTTCCATCATATATTTAGTGATGGATGTACCTTAATACTTAGCCTAAGGATTTGAAGGGATCCTTTATGTATTTGTTTCCTCTTTAAAACAATTAGGTTAAATTACTATATATTTTTCATTTTTCTAACCAAATAGGTTACATTACACACTAACTATCGAGATCGATTAGGTATGAATGTGTTCTTTACCAACAGAACTTATAAAGAATGTTGTGACGTTGACTTGAGGTAGTTATGGTTAGCATTCTTGTATTAAGGATGATAAAATACTTAAAACTATTGGCAGTTTTATTAAATAGGTCCATAGTCTAGTAAGAATTATCAATAAAATCCATCAACTATAATTATAATATCTTACTTATATTGATATTTCAAGTAGAACATGAAACAAAGACAAGAGAGAGGGTTTAAATGAGGATAATATGTGAAGCCAAAAGACACAAAATTGGTAACAACATCCTATAATGTTGACAATATTTATACTGAATGGTGTATTGCACTCCAAGCTCTCAGAATGTTGCTTTGATGTTGAGAAATTCAAACAACTCCTACCAAATCTAAATGACCTGGGAAAGTTGGCTCTTATTTATACTCATTAAATAAAGCATTGTGGTAAAATGTTATAAAAATACCACATCAAAAATTTCTTGTTGAGAAGGATTTGAATGAGACCGAGAATAATAGATAAGCAAGTTACAATAATAAAAGAGAACAATTTTAAAAAAAAATTGCCAAAAATAATAATAATAATTACTGACATCTTCCCATACTTATTCGCCCATATTTTGTGAACACATCATTAAACATCATCATAGAAAAAATAACTCTTAAAAATGAATCATAAAAATAAAAAACTTTTAATTTTTTTAGTCTTATTTTTTATTAATTCTTACTTTCTTAATATTTCTAATTAATCTTAATCTTTATTAACTTACTTTTATTAAACTCCCTTTTTAAAAGAAAATAACTCATTGTTTTTAAATATCTAATTTCTTTTAATATAATATTATTTACCTTTTATAAGTGATATGAATGATATGATTTTTTTTTTAACCATATATATCCTCCTAAAAAATGATACGAATCTCTTCCCTCAAATTATAGACTTTCCCTATATACTCACTTCACATAAGAGATTCAATATTTTCATGAAAGGTTGCGACTTATATAATAGAAGGATGCAAATTTATTTTAAGGTTGTGACTTTCTATTAAAACTGCCCTTTTATCATTCGATTTTCTTAAAACATGATTATGTCCTTTATTTTAAGATAAGATAAGGTCGACATTTTGGGTCGTGACTTTAGGAATTAGGAAGGGTGCGACTTATTTGAAAGATAACGAATCTTCTATAAAAGTCGCTAAAGTTTGTAAAATAAAATGTTTGACTTCCCTTTGTAAATGGTCGACCTCCTTTTAGAAACGGCTTCCATGTAAAATATTATATGGTGCTTTAGTATCGATCTGCATGTAAAAGGTATTCGATTTAAATGGCAAGAGAAAAATCAGTGAGGAGGTGAGCGACATAACGTATATGTCAATATGGTAATGTAAATTTGAATGTCAATTTGATATTTTGATAATATTAGTAATAATGTTTCAAATTTAATTTGATGTTGATGTATTATATGATATCGTTGAGGTGGGCATGAACTTACATGGTTGTGGTTTTAGTTAAAATTGAATGATGGTGGTGACGGGGTTGTGAAGGTTTTGAATTTAGCAAAAGACGGTTGCCACAAGAATTTCATAGTAGAATGTACTGTAATGAGAAATATTCATCATTGATGTGGCTAAAATTATGACCACTTGTTACATTACCTTCGAAGGTTTAATATTTGAGTTTATGTGTATTGAAAACTTCAAAAAAATATTTGTATCCCAAATCATTCTTGATGGAATACTATATGATTGTTGGGAAATGAATTTGAATAAGATGGGTGACAAATGTCACAATTTATGACTATTTCTCTCAAGTTAAAAGACACGTCTTTTGACTTTTATAAAGGACTTTGATTTATTAAAAGAAGCACAACTTGATATATAATAGACACGAAAAGGTTTTGTGATAATGTAATCTTGTTATAATGGAATAAGTTGAATTAGATGATGAAATATAATACTTCAAAAATTACATTACTTACCAATCAAATACTTGGCAATCACAATCCTATGCTATATGAATATGTTAGAAAAAGAGATTAGTATGACAATTCTCTAAAATATCACCTTAAAAAAAAAATTAACCTACTTTTAGTGAAAAAAAACAAACCAAATGTCTTGCACAAATTGCCTTGCATATGTGTTGATTGAGCATAAAGAGGTTTCCCATCAAGTTCTACATGGCTTATAGAATAACCTGTAAAAATGATTAGTATAGCCTAATCTGCTATGATACCATGTTAGAAATTAGGATCTTAGGATACTAATTATTATAAACAAAATATAAAATAAATAAATGAGCATTATACAAGCATAGATTTAACACATTACACAAGATATACATGGGGAAAACCCTTTCGGGTAAAAAACCCCATAAAGCATCATTTTATTAAAACACTTACAAAATATAGTATATTAAAGAATAGATTGAACCTAGGAATATACTCCTCTACATACTTCCACATGGCCAATAATACCTCATGTGCATAGTGATATGATTCACTATAAAACTCCAAATTCACACACTCTCAAATGAGAGAGAACCTCCTTATATAAAGGAGAAGGGGTGGCATAATACCTAAAGGACACCCATTCAAAGCAACCATTTGTAAATAATTAATAATTTAATAGTTATTAGATTATTAATTATTAAATGGTATATGATTTATAACATAAGGTTTTATAACCTTATATTAGAACATTAAATAAATGTTATAAGGGTATGACCCCTAATAACATTATGTTCTAACAATCTGACCGACCTAGTATAAAGTTTTTGTTTGTTGCAGATATAAATATGAGATTGAATTCAATGTTTGAGGTGCAATGTGTGATAGTGTGTATGTAGTATATGTGAAAGTACAGAGCAGGCGACAAGAGCAGAAGAAGAGAGATCTTGTTTAATGTAATGACAGAGCAGTAAAGATGAAGAGTTTTGAGACAGTGTTTTGAGCATTCATTGGAGCTGCATCCATGCATGAGTAGATGTAATCTGAGCAGTTCAAATTAGTAGTGAGCCACTACTCTTCTTTCTTTCCTTCTCTAGGCAGTGAGCACTTCTTTTGGGCAGTGAGCCCTAAGGCAATGAGGCTTTATTGTAATTCAGTATTGATCCTACATAATATATTGTGAGCTAACACTCACCGTGGTTTTTCTCAGTTTTGAGTTTTCCACGTAAAAATCCCAGTGTTCATGTGAGATGGACTTTGGTTGTTTATTCTATGCTTAATTTGCTTTGTTATTGTATTGGATAAATGGATTGTTAGTTCAATAAGTAAGAAGTTTAATAAAGTACCGATTCACCCCCCCTCTCAGTACTTTGGGTGTTCAACACATTTTATATATTTGTTGTTTACATTTCATTGTTTGAAATAATTTTTTCTAGGTTAAGCATTAGGGTTTGAAGGTTTAGTGCAATTTTATACTCTTTTTTTTTCCATGTCATTGTTGCAAATATATTTCTTAGGTTAAGAATAAAGGTTTGAAGGTTTCTTGTCATTTTATAGAGTTGTGTGTTGCAAATTTTTTTTTTCTAAATGTGTGTTAAGCACTCTATGTGATAGAGGACTCACTATTTGTATTTATGGCTTTTTTAGTAATTTTATGTAAGAAGAATGGGTGATCTAGAGGGTAAGTTTGCAAATTTAGACGATGAGTGTTTGAATGCCTACTAAAGTTGTAAGAAGGCTCAAAATGTTTGACAAGAAGTTTTGAGAATTATCCTTGGAGTTCTAATATGGTGGGTTTGTAATGATATTTCAACTTGCTCCTACTGATAAGAAGTCTGATAATGTATCAATGAGGCTTTGGCAATTGATAAGTGAGCAAAGTTATAGAAAATTAATGAAATTTGCAAATCATTTAATTTATGATTTGCAAGTTGCAATTCGTACTTTGTAGTTTCACATAACCAGTCATAATGCTTATTTAAATTTGCAATAAAAATCAAAGGATTAGGTGAATTCGTTGACATAAGTTCAAAGTTTACTTACATGTTAATAGGTTATAAAAAGGTACAAAATGAATTAAATCTAGTAAATATATGGTTTTTGTAAACATAGAAAGCATTCTCTTAGTGCAAGTGATTTGTGAGGTCATGTATTTAAAGAGACTCTAATGCTTCCATTTAACATGGTATAAATTTGAAACTCCTACAGAAATTTGCAATTTGTGAATTACATTTGAACCTCCCATTTCCACAAGTTTTGTATTGGTGGATTTTGGAACCTACATGTAGTCACACATTTTTTGCAAATTGCATCTCAACCTCCCATGCTTGTCAGTTTTACCCTAAGGAACCTTGAAGTTTATGCATAACTAGGCAATTTCTCTCTGCCTTTGAAATCTTGTTGTTGATGTTCAAATTTACACTCTTGTGCAAACCTGTGCTCGTATGAACACCATAAATAGGACGTGGTTTGTAGAAGAACTTCCAAGATTTTAGAAGCAAACTCTTCAAAAGATTTTAAATAAGTTCTCAAAAACACTTTGCAAGGGAAAAGGGAGGGAAAACTAAAGAAAATATAGAGAAAACAAAACTAATCTCAGTGAATAGCTAAGAGATACTTACTGAATGAGATAAATGTTTTCTAATCATATTATTTGCACATCAATCATTAACAGAATTAAAACTTAAGTATTCATAACACATATAAGAAGAATTTTAAATGATTAACTAGAAGGCCATGTTTATTGACAAAAACAACATCTACTAAACTTCATAAATCTAGAACATCTTAAGACCATTGTTTCTTTGTTTGAGGCAATTATAATGACCAACATCTACTAAAATTCCTCTTTCCTTGATGCTTTGAATGATAAACATGTCTATTTCACATCTCCCATTTAGTGCAGGTAGTGAGGATGCTGGAAAATTTATTAAATCTAATTTTTCATCTACGTATGTCATGCCTTACCTATGAATGAACATTTCTAGAAGCATTTTGTTGAACAATTTTCTTGAAAAATTAGAATGCCTTAAACAACTAGTGAGTTGTAAACCTAGCTGACATGGCAAGTGGAGCCCTCCAAACAATCAAAGTATTCTCTTCTTTCTTTTTATTAACTTTTATGTTACAACTCCTCACACAGTTAATGTAATTTTTTATTCTTTTCCATTACAACTCCTTGTGCGGTTAATGTAACATCATTTGCTAACAGTCCCACTTAGTGAATGAGGGCAAGGAATTTAAGAAATAAAGATTTCAAGAAATCACTTTTAGTAGTCTCTATTCTTTTCTCAGCTACCTCTACTCTGGCTATAAATCCTCTAGCTAGTTGGAGCAAGCGATCGACCAAGTGTATCTAGGAAGTTAAGCTAGATAGTTAGTTAGCCCTACCATCTCTAGAGAAGTTTTGTGATGCTAGATCAAATCCTTAGTTGCTATTGAGAGGATGATAGAAACTCTCTCATGTATGCACATCACAAATAGCATAAAAATATTATACAAATGTAATTAGCAGGTGTAAAGATAAATTCTACAACCATTGCCAACTTTCTTTGAGTTGTTTGACAAACAACTGAAAGAAATGTCATCTCATGGATATAGTGATTGCAAGAAGTGCATAAAATGAATTTGTTGAAGAGGTTTTAAATTCTTCCATGCCAATGTAGTCATCTTTGATAGCTTCCTCCCTACCTATGCTATGATGAGAGTTTTGGAAAATAATTTAAACATAAATAAAGGAATTTAGTCAAATGTTACGATGAACACATTATGTTGAATATGGAATTTTAAATAATGATGTGCTCATAATGAATTTATTGAAAAAGCTCTAGCACATTTCAAGCAAATGCAATTGGTAGATATAGAGATAAATTCCATGCCTTTGCCAATATACTCTTTGCCTCTGCTAGAATAAGCACCTTTGGAATAGGGTAAAGACATCCATCAAAGCATAATAGAAGAGGGATTTCATGTCAAATATTATAGTATGTAAAACTCCACAAACAGAGACGAGACAGTGAGTTGTTTGATTGAATGTCTCTAAGAAATGTGGTCTTTGGATGCCATAATTGTAGGGGATTCTATGATACATAATTTTTTTAATATCATCCTTGCGGATGCTAGAATCTAACTTCAATAGTTATATGGAGGAAGATTATTACCAATTCTTCCTATAAAGGGTACTGGGTGTATGAGTTCTAAAGAAACAACAACAGAGAATTTGGAACCAAATGTGATGATCGGATAGAGTAAGAAACTTCAAAGGCCATGCCTAAATATTGGAAAAGGGTGGTTTCACTCAATTTAATCGACATTATATGATATGGTGCTCCTAAGAAATCCTTATTTTGAATAAACAATGTGTATCATAATGTATCAATTATGGAAGGTTTTGTTCTACAAATCAAGATCAATACTTAAATGAAGATCATGAGGGAAAGGATATTGTAATAGAAAATTTGAGAGGACTTGTTGTTAACAAAGGCAACAAACCTTTGATTTGGTGGGACTTTATTACAAACTTACACATTGGATGCCCTGTGAAAGATTAAAAAATACAACAAAAAGTATATTGAGGGCCAAATCTTTAAGCTTCTCATAGACAAGGTATAAGAATACATGCGTGACCCACAAGCTAATGCAGAAAACCTTGTATTAAAGGTAGCACAAGATGCTCATGTGTAATAACCCTGCTATTTTCAACCCAAATATTAAAAAAAAAGGTCAAACCCTACTAGACAATCACATTTATTTTACATGACTACACTAAAACACAAATAAAGAAAAATTGAAGAGACATTAATATTCCTTAGGCATTCACAAGAAGGTTTGAAATTAAGACATTTACAACCCATCTCAAAAATAGCAATAAGATAACATGATAGAAATTCATAACAACAATAAGGAAATCCCAATAATTCATTTATGTTCATCAGACAACCAACAACATGAGATAAGACCATTTCATTTACAAGTCCATTTATCCACCAGTTGTATCCCATGAGCCAATTTACATCCTTGTAACCTAGAAACTAAGTATACATGTTTAATGCATTAGCCATAATTCTCCTTTCCTATTCTCCATAGAAAGCATAATCTGAAATATATGTGATTACACAACAATTCTACAACAATATTAAGGAATTACAAATAATGAACAATACTTACAAGAGTGTTACCTTAATAGAGTTAGCATGCAAGAAGATGATTGTTCATAGCATAGAATCAATCACGCTCCAACATCTAGGGTGCATTGTGAACCGACCTTATGGATAAGAATTCCCTATCCACCCCACCAAATGGACTCTGGGATCCGTAGAGAGAGATACTTCATGCCAAATCTTTTAGAAACTAGCTAACTACTAACCCACAGTAATTAGCTTCCCCAAAAGGCTTCTTAGGACTAGATTAGCACATCTAGACCAACAACTACATAAGGTAAGAAAATTTAAGGACTTGCACCTGAAATAACTTGGTCTTCTATTTAATTTCAACCTATGCTAGTATAATTTTTCCACTATCCTTAAAAGCTATAGAATAGTAAGTAATGGCATCCTTCACTTGCATGCCACTAGTTCTAGAACCTACATGCTACTGGTGAAATCCATTCAAGCCTAACAAGTTCCTGGCATCCTTCACTAGTATACCTAGGTGATAGCCTACTATCTCTAGATACAACTATACCACTTTACATGCAGAGCACACTCCCTAACTACTATCAAGTTAGAGAATCATGAAGCTTATCTCTGATGCAGGTTATGGGATTTACAATATGGGTGATCACCACAAAATGAGCAGAACATCTACATTATAGGAGTAATACATTCCTCCTACCTATGCCCTCATAGAGCCCATACTCCAACAGTTAAGTGTTTCCATAGGGGTCATCATCTATATCTAGCTTGGTTCTATAAGTGAACTAAGTCATCCTAAAGCTAGATAAACAAGACCAACCATATAGTTTACCTGATTATGGTCTTGACCTATGACTTATGGAGTCTAGATGAATATTAGGAGTGGATAAAAATTTTATTTTTCATAGAGAGACATCTTCCTAATGGTACTAAGTCTAGGAAAGGATTCATTCTTAGATGGATATATAGATATATACATATCATTATTTATATGCTACATAATTCAACCAACTCCTACTTACACAAGTATCTAACTGAATTCTCTTTGCATCACAAGGGATTGGTATGTTTTTAGCCTATTAATATTCATGATAAAGAATTAAGCATTAATTCTAACCTGGTTGTCCTAATTTTAGCTAGCATACCCATACACAAATAAGAAATTGAGATAGGTTTGGCTAATATGGATAATCCCTCAGGAATTCACAAATAAAGGTCTCTTATTTAATGAGGACAACCCATAGCTTAAGTTATCAATGGTAAGGAAAGGTTGAATACCTTAAAGAGAAGAATCCAGAAAAGGAAACTACACTTTTAATGATAGTCTATATGTATGCATATTTATCCAGTATTAACAGCCTAAGTTTTATTTGCAACCGCATAGACAATTATTGCTACATGATGCTTAAATTCTAGTGATGGGCAACATGAAATTTTACTACAAGATCGTAACACTCTTCCATCCCAATGTGGAGTATTAAGGGCTGCAAGGAACTCTATTCCATCATGTCAAGTGTTTGATTACTCTTTGCAGTAATGGGTTGTTAACAAACCATTCTTGGTTGTGCATGTTGACTGCACGAAATGTAGTGTGAATACCCGAAATTGGATATAGGGTTGGAATATTTTATCTAAACTTCTATTAAATCTATCATCACTATATTGGACCTTTATATTTACTTATGGACTCTATAGCATCCATTCTTATTCTACCCATGGAACCTATAGGTTAAATCTTAAAAGTTAAAACTTTCTTTAAGTTTAAAAGTATAACCCTTAATGGGCCTAACTCTCTTCTTTGGAAACCCTAGTGTTTTGATCTAATCAACAACTAATATATATAAATATTCTCTCTAATAGTATTGTGGATACATGTTAAAAACCACTAAAAACTTTCAAGACACGCAGGAGAAAGCATATCAATGGTGTATGAATGAGATATGTTCGTACGCAAGTATGAACATATTTTATTCATACACTTAAATAGAGTAAGCAATAACACTATGAAGGAAATCCATTCATGCAACCTAACAGAGGATAATAGCACTAAGTATATAATCCATGACACAATATCAAGCAATAACAATTAGCAATAACTAACCCTTTTTTTGCCTTCAAAACTTAGCATCCTTGTTGCAAGGGTTAATTCAACATACCAAAGAAAGCTTAAAAAAATCATGGAAAATCTTTATGATTAATGAAGTAGGTTGATCCAAGCTCCCTCTTTAAGCTTTCTTCCTTGGGCGATAAGATTCAGTATAGGCGTTTGTGAGAATGAGGCCAACATCTCCCACTCAGCCCAATGACCTCCAAACTCAAACTCTTTCTCTCAACATGCCCCTTTCTACTCTCCCAAAATGAAAACTGGTCCAAAACACCCTCAACACACCTCTTTATTTCCACTTTCATGTCCTCCATTCCAGTCTTTTCCGTTAATTCATCCTCTTGTTACAAGGCACGCTTAGGCACATGATTTATTGCAAGAGTATGGCACCTAGGTTCTTCATTCATGAGGGTCAACCAAACATTGAATGTTGGTCGCCCTCCACTCCTTTCTTGGTCATAGCATTTGACTTGTACAAACCCTACATCCCTCTTTCCTCTAATATTTCTTCTTTTTTACTCTTGCTATTCTTTTTGTTGGTCCACCTTTATTCTTTTTTGCATCAATTTCTTTTGTTATAACTAATTATTCATAGCCTTTAGGAAGGAGCATTGGGTAAAATCCTAAAGGTAATAATAATAATAATTTAATAACAATAATAGTAATAATAATAATAATACTTCCCTCAAAATTATACACACACACACAGATATATATATATATATAATTTATTCTGTAATACAAATTTTGTTACCACTAGTACTAACTATTATCCCCAGTAAATCAGAAACTCATAATTGTAGGGAAGCTAAGGTAGTAGAACAACTTTCTACTCTAATCTTGAGGGGAGGGATATGCAGAACTTTTCAGATCTTTACAATAGTTATAGAAATAAACACAAATATCAACCATACCATGACATAGTAATTACATGGGGAAACCCTTTCAGGAGAAAACCCTACACTCCAAAGCCGCCCAATATATCATTCAGGAATCAAGAAGATTACAATATACTTGTAGAGCAAGCTTTCACAAGAGTATAACCAACCAAAGATCTGGAGGAAACTCAACATCTATAAGACTCTTACACACAACCTCCATCTTAAGCGCTTGATATATAAAAGATACAATATAGTAAACTGTCAACTGTAATTACAAAACCATGAGCCAAAACCATCCAAAAGTGGCACCCAAATTATCTTCAATCAAAGATGCCTAGTGATGTGCCAAATCACACACCAACATGTGTAACTCTCCCCTTTACAACTATTTTAAGTGTCCAACACATTTTCACATTTCTCAAAATAGGAGGTCCAACTTCTGAAGGCCATAACTTTTGATATGGATGTCTGATTGATGAACCATTTGATATGTCAAAAATCTTGTGAAGATATATATCAAGCTATAACCCACTTCACTAGTTACAAAAACTTTCAAGGCATTTAGGGACCTCTAAGTGCCTCAAATACGAGTTTGAAACTTTTTTCAGGAATTTCAAAAAATAGAAACTTTAGTATCTTGCAATCCAGGTATGATCTTGAGTCAAAACTCACCCAAGATATTTACTTAGAAGTTCCACACCTTTTGGGAAAATTTTGGCTCCATCCAAGCTCAAAGGTAGAGTTACTAAAAATAGTAAGACCTGCCATTTTTAGCCCCTTCTAGAAACTTTGAAAGTTTTAAACCATTCTTCAAGATAAAGAGTATTCGAAAAGACCAAAACTAGGAAGAATAGGAACCTTTTGTAGTTGCAAGGTTGAGACACCTTTCCTAACAACAATTTGATCTCAGACTAATGTTACGAAAAGTCATGCTTGACTGAAAGGCATTCAACAAATAATATGCAATGAGGTATCGATTGCCTAACAGGTGGACTCAACTAGGACCTATAGACTCGACAATTAGTGGATGAGACCAACTAGAGGTTGGAATGAACATACCAAATTCCTATTCCAGATGAGCCTCAGGTTAAACCAATGTTTTAGCAAGGTTTGGCATTAAAGTCATTCTCAATTTATGGATCCACAGAGTCCACTCCACCACGCACCCTGTCACCTACACATAGAACATTATTTCTCACATCATTCACAATTGAGTCAGTCCAAGTTAGTCAAAATGTAATCCAGTATATGTATTTATGAATTAATGAAAAATGCAACTAGATTTTCATTCCATGTTTATCATTGGTAACCATAAGAATTCATAAACATACACCAACACACACAAACACACACATAGATACACATACATAGAGTTAAACATTAAGTTTATAATAGACATTAGATTTCCACAGTCCATGATAATGTAAATGAGTGCTTCTGGATTAAACTGTGTGAGTATTTTTCCTCAAGATTAAAATAACATTTCAGATCATACTCCATGATCCATCATCAGTAGAAAAGAAAGCAAGAGAAGAGAATTGTAATGGATAATTTGCAGACCAGGTAGATTAAATAGAAGAAAGAGGCACGGGTGCCAAGGTACCAAAGGTGAAAGACAAAAAAATGAATAATATCTAAACACTTAAGAATAAAGAGCCAACTCATGCACAAGATCCACCATAAACAAACAAGCAATGAATTAAAAAGAAAATAAGTGATAAAGGAGGACAAGAAAAAAGAACCAACCACTATATATATACACATGTATGAAATTAAATGAATAAAAAGGTAAATATGAAATTAAGAAAAAGGAGAAGAATATATACATGTAATTGCTTGAGATGAAAGAGGATGCATAAATAGAAATATATAAAAATATATAATATATATATATATATGCACATTTGTAAGTATCTATATGTGTAATGCATAATAATAACGGAATAACCAACAATAAGAAACAAACCCCGCAAAAAGGTTCTTAATAAGTAAAGAACAAAGTAAGAATAAGGAAAGAGATTATATAAGGGTAAAAATAGAAAAGAACTAACGAACATAACAAAAGAAGGAAAACAAAGATCAAATGGAAATGAAAGAATGTACAATGGAATGGAGAACACCTAAAACAAAAATTCTAAAAAAATAAGGACCAGAAACAAAAGCACAAAAAGGGAAAAAACAACGATATAAAAACTAAAGCATATCAATAAAAAACCATAACACACATCAAGGTCCAAAACACAAAAAGAGCTAAGTAAAAGGAAAATGACAAAATATAGGTTGAATAAAGATGGGAACCAACAAGAAATAGCAATAGAAAAAAATAAGGATCCAAAAAGGAAAAGAAAGAAGGGGCAAAGAGAGGGGGAAAACCTAAAACAATAAACTCATATAATAAAATAGGGGCCAAAACCAGAAGCACAAAAAAAAAGATGAAGGAACAAAAGAGAAAAAAGAGAAAAAAACAACAATAAGAAAGCGAAAGGGCATCAAGGAAGAAGAGGAAGGAAAAAACAAGACAAAACCAACTATAGAATACAAAAAAATAAGCAAATAGGATATTTAAATACTCACACAATTTAATCCAAAAGCACTCATTTACATTGAGTTTATGTTTCCCACCCCTAGTCCAAATTACATCGAGACTATGGGACCTTAGAATAGGTTCATACAAGGATGTGACATCATGTTAGACAAGATCCTCATGGTGATGTAACTATCCTATGAACTCTAGCCATTAACAATATGCAATGTTGAGGCAAGATAGAGAGAAATGCTATATTGAAGGCCATAGGTTTAGAATTTAAAGAAACTACTAAACCACTAATTTATTTCAATGGAAATATAAAGACAAATGAATGCTTAGCAAATAATGGTCATTGTTGTCAAAAGGTTAAATTAAAATCCTTGTACTTTCTTGCAACCATTTACACCAAAGAGGTTTATAATAGGGGCATTCTTTCTTGTCATTTACCTAGATTTGGGAACATAATTAAACCATAAATTATAAAGAGAATCAAAGAAACAACTTGTCACCATCTTTTCATCCTCCTCCTCAACAATGCTTTCACCCATAGAGAACAAATTGTGAGTAGCCTTGGACAAGTGGTTTTCATTGTATTTATATTGTTGATTATGTTGGAAATCTGAAAATTGAAAAGCATTGCTACTGTTGATAATGTTGGAAATCTGAAAATAGGGAATAGCATTGAATTTGTTGAGCCAGATATATTTATGACAATGGAAAAGCATTGATAGATTTATTGTATTAACTTGTAAAATCAAAGTGCGGAAAGATATTGCATCACTCAACATTTTGGGTTACTAAACAATTTACCCAAAGTATGCTTATGGAATGCTTTGCTTAAGATACTACTTCTTCAAAAGCACCACCTAATGATGATCTCAATAGGTGTAATTTCCAAGACACTCATCAAATATGCATCTCCAAACAAACACTTTTAAAAAAATTATAGAAGTGCATTTTTCATGATAACACGAATTTATTATTATAAAAATATCATGCTTTAATTATATGATGTGATGGGTCATAATTTGACTCACAAGCATTGAAGATAACTTGCCTTGAAGGAAATATATGGATTTTTAACTAATCAAAATTATTTAAATTTATCAATGCAAATTAAATTCATATAATTATGGTGAATAGATCAATGCAACAATACATAAATCTAAGTTCATAACTTGTTTTTCATGCATCATAACTTTAAATGTATTTCCAATTCCACATATAAACAACCTTTGAAATTATTGAATATTTACAATTATTACAACCCATAATAAGTACTATCCAACTTCATGCAATCAAGAAAGTGATACAAATGAGTCTCTTTATTGGTTTTAGTTATTTATAAACACAATGTTCTACCCTCCTAAAATATCTTGTAAATAAAAATCAAAATTATAAACAAAATCAATTTGCACTGTTACGAAACACAAACATATTCCTTTCTCACATGGAAACATTAGAAGCATATACTTGTACTAATCCATTTGCATTGCATCCTTTCCTTTCCTAACATCTAAAATTTGTTGGAATGAAACCTGCTTGGTCTTGCCTCTAAGTTTGAAGGAAAAGATGTAGAATCGGTTGTTAATTGAGGATGCATTTTTCCAATATTTTCTATGAAATCCCTCTCTCATGTTAGAGTACTCCCATAACCATCTTTGACTTGCTAAAATGGATGGGTTGGAGAACAACTCTCTCCAAGAGTGTTAAACATTACTCTTCCCCTAAATGGATTACAAGCATGTTTGATCATTTTTTCCAAATAATCCAAACTTGATTTGTTAGTTGTAAATGACAAAGCCCTATCTACAATAGCATGGATCCTGATGACTTGGGAGTCATTTGGATTCCTCACATCACTTGGCCTAATGTATTCTTGCACATCATTGTCTTGATTCATGTTTGTAGTGTTGTCATCAAATAAATCAACTTTTCCCTATGTACAAAAACAAATAAATGTCAAATTCCTTAAATTTGAATGCTAACTTTTCCCTATGTACAAAAACAAATAACTATAAATTATCTTCCCGATATGAGGTCATCAATGTTACCTTGTTCTTCGGCGGTTCCTGAACTTTTCTCCCTGATCTTTTTTCTCTTTCTGACACTCGTGTCAGGCAGTTCCTCTCTTTTTTATATTCGTTTGTGCATAGTTACCTTTGGATAGACTTTGTTCTTTAACATGGGAGTAACATCACCGAGACTTCACATTGTCGGAGATATTTTAAATTTTTTCTCCGATGTGTCTCTCTCCCCGATGATCATTGGTTTAGCTAGTTATTTAGGTATCTTGATAAGAGTCTTCTTTGAACCTTTGATGAACCTTTGAACCTTCTGACTTTTGACCCTTCGTTGAGAGTCCTTTCTAGTCTTGGCAACACATTGTCTGTCGGCCTCTTCAAAACTTTTCTCTCTGAAGTCTTGAGTCCTTCTGACTCTTTTTCTTTGATCAACTTGACTTTTCTATTGCCAAGACTTCTTTTATCGGCCAGTTTAGAATATGCTTTGCCGATACACCGATGACCCTGCCTTTGGTATATCTTAGTTTTGTCTGGCTGATGTATCATTAAGGACTTTGATGTCGATGAGAGTCAACATTTTTGGCACACTAAATCTTATATCTACCAATATGCTGATACACCATCATCACTTTGACTTCATTGACTTCGGCAAGACAATTTCTATCAGCGGTTCCTAAACTTTTCTCCCCAATCATATTTCTCTTACCAATAATTTTTTATGGGTCTTATTTTTGTTTTTGTTTTTTTCTTTCTCTACTTACCGCTGAGGGAGTAACACTTTACCACAATTTCTAAAGTGTTGCTATTGTAGTTGTCAGTAGGATTTTTATCACTGAGACTTCTCAAAGTCAGAGATACTTCAAATTTTCTTTTCGATGTGCATCTCTCCCCGATGTTCTTTGGTTTCACTGGTCCCATAGACTGTTTTGGTAAAGACTTAAGAAATATGGATGTTATTTTTGAGTTATATTTGAAAGGTTAGAAGACTAGATATTTGATTTTTAGCTCAGAGATCTTAAATATATTTCTGGTTCCCATATCAGCTTTTTAGAGCTTTATAACAGGTATGATTTGACAGGTATTATCCTTCTTTATGTCTGGATTGAGATTTTGAGTTGTTTTTTCATTTGAGTCAAATTTGTGCAAACACCTATGATAAGTTTGCAAAGTGTAAGTATTTTATTCTTATTTTTCAGGCTCACTGATAAAAGAACTATAATAAGTTTAAGATGGAATATGATTTTTTCCTTTGTTTGGCTAATATGAAAAAAAGTTGGAAGTATGTCTTTCTATTTTCAAGTAAAATAGGTTTATGGCTAAAAGTAACTCAGGAGAAGCTCTCTAACAAGGACCTGTTGTGATGGAGTTCGAAGTTCTTGTAGATTTCTAAGTTATCTTTTGATCTGCCTTTCTGCGACTTTTGTATTGTAATTGAATTTTTTCCAGTCTGTAGATATCAAACATGGAGAATTTTTGTTCATGGCACTATTTCCTGTTGTGTTTGTCATAACATTCTTGTTATGTAGCTAGGTTGTAGTTAGGTTTCTCAGGGCTATAACCGGAGGTTTTCTTCCCCTGGTTCTTTCCTGCCAGTATACCCCTTCCGAACTAGGTTTTTGTAAATCTTTTTTATATTTTAAATAAAATGTTTAGTGGCTTTGCCACTTTTTAAAAAAAAAAAACAAAATGCTAACTTACAAAGTAAGTGAAGGAAGAAAAATTACATCAGAAGCTGCAAAGCCTTTTCTGTTCACCTTTCCCAACTTTTTCTTTACATCATTGACCTTTATCACATGTTTACACATAAATCCTTGTATGGACCAGTCACATTCACATATGGAGAAGACCTCACTTACTTGAACAAATTTATAATGTTAATTAGGATTTGTTTGGCTTTGAACCCAAACAAGATCATTATCTATGCCATGAAAAAACACATGATTGTCGAGGATGGATAGTGATTTATCCATGACTTGTTTTCAATATTTTCAAGCTTGAAATTCCTATAAAAAACATTGTCTTTGCTGATTTGACTCCACTAATAATATATGCAAATTTCTGTTGTAAGCTTCTTGACTAACCAATCAATCCTTCTACTTGAAGATTATCATTGAGAAATAAGTTCTTCAAATGTGAGTGATAAACCTCTATGGACGTATTTGTCTCTTGTCCAACGTAAGGAAGAGTATGACAGTATTTGGACCACATTCCTATATGGTCAAACCAATGTTGTTTCCAATAACTAATATAGGATGGTTGCTCTTTATACTCTTTCATGAACATAGTCCGTCTTGTGTTGGCTTGTGCATTATTTCACCAAGGTGTTTGAACATAGTCTATCTTGTTTCATGATCCTTGACCCTGGCAAAAAGTTGCTTGAGCCATGCCCTCCTAACATGCCAAGTACATAGATAAACCTCACATTGAAACACTTCCATGAAAACACATAAACATTATGAGAAATTCAATTTAGTGGTGCATCTTTATCAATTATCAAATCAATAAAATTTGTTGATCATACCTAATTGCACAAATTTCTGCACATGCATCATCAACTATGAAAGCATTTAACTTCCATTCTAGCATATGGATGTGTGCAAAAATGAGCAAATGATGCATAAACTTAGTCAAGTCATTTCTCTAGACATCAGCACCCATGCAACAAGAAGTCCATTGTGCTTTTGATCAAATGCTAAAAGAGTATACAACATAAATTGTGTACATTTCACAACTTCAATTATATTAAAAGGCATGTAATACTAAAAAAAGAAGAATTTTTAGTGTCTAGGTTTACCTTCATATTGTTTGTTCCAAAATTTAAGTCCATTGCAAGAAGGCTATTATGAGCATATTTTAGCATCTAATCCCTTTTTTGGGGGATTTGGATTCCAAGAACAAATGGATTTTCAATCATGCTTCCATACTCTGTAAAAAAAGCATTTATCATTATTATTTTCTTCCCACATACGAACACTTTATGCATCATTCTCATCATATTTGCATGATGCCTCCATCAACTTCTTGGCAACATTAAGAATGTCATCATGAGTGAGAAAATCTTGTTATGTTTGACCCTTAAATAATGTCACTTTCACATTTACCATCTCACGATGCTTTATGTGTATAAGATTTGGTGACATTCCCAACAACAACAACCTTTCCACCCAATCTTTAATTCATCACTAATTCTTGGAGTATAGAAAGCTCAAGTGCCTCTAAAATTCTCTATCTCCTGACCATGGCAAAGCCTACCATTGATATCAACATGTTGCTTCACATTGTATGTTATTAGAGCTTGTTGATCCTTCTTAATAAGAACATGAATAGTAAAGTGGTACCTACAACCACATCTAAGGTGATTTCTACCAACTCGATTACCCTTACCATTCTTCGACTTCTTAGTGCACTCATAATGCTCCAAGTCCACATATCAAAAGTCATCTAGCCCATATGAACACTAATGTTTGATAGAAAAATTAATGTTAAATTGATTTTTTCAAATGTATGAAATGTTTAAAAGGAAAAAAAATCAATAAGATGAAGTAACATTAAATTTAGGAAGACTAAACTATGCAAAATTTCATGCTCAATATAAATAAAAACTTATTGTGCGTAGAGAAGAGGCTTGTCAATTCTAGCCCCTCTAAGGTTAGATGGAGATTCATTGGAATGACTATCTTCAATATGAAATCTCATGGGAAAACATGGTCTATTGCACTCACCTTTGATGAAGTCATTAATTCTATCTCTTGGTATCCAAGAAACACAATAAAAAATTTGCCCATTGTTGTCCTCAACAGTGCTACACTTCAAATCATTAGAAGAAAAGTGTCTAAGTTGTGGGCATTGAATAGGAAGAGCTAGTAAACGTTGCCACTTTTTCATGTTTCTTTACTTATGAATACATTTAGTGTGGTGTTAAAAAGTGCACATAAGAAAATCTGAACTTGATCAAAATTGTAGAAAGCATTAGATGTATTTATGTCTAAAAACATAACCATTGTTAAATACATGATATTATTTGAAAAAAATTCATACAAGATAGAAAAATGGTCATAAAAAATTGTATTTATGTTTCATATTATTGTAAAAACATTATTACACCATTTTGCATTTGTTATTTTATACATGGCAATGCATATTTCAAATAGATCTCTTCAAACATCTTTTGCATCAACTCCTACATTATTCTACTCCTTGCCAACAAGACTAACATTTTACCCACATAAAACATGTAGCTAACATAGCCATTACAATTAGAGGTTTTTGGGAGATATTTAAGGCACAAACACATCTACAAACTATATTTCGGTTTGCCTTCTGAAAAATTGAGCTTTGAATTATATCATTTGTGACCGTTGAAAATGGTAGGAAATTAAGTGAATGTGGAAGTTCTATTGTACCATCTGCTTCATAGGATGGGCCCCATTTTGCCATTTGGTTCACATCAATCACATCTTGGGTGAATAAATTATCTTCACTTCTACAAACTTTTTGATAGATTTTTCAGCAATATCATGAAGTTTACTCAATTTCTCCATCAACACATTTCATTTACTTGCATAGTAGTTGAAAATTAGTTTCTACCCATAGCCCTATAGCCCTACAAGAATAAGTCATTGGAAGGCCATCAATAAGTTACAAGGAAATATATAGTGTTGAGTGCACTACCACCAAATACACATTTTCCTTTCATTATTATTTCATCTCTAGTAAACCTATAAAAAATGAAAGTATACCTCATGTTATGCTGGAATATGGCTTAGGGGAAGTAGTTGTATGTAGTATGAATTTCATCTCCATATTACAAATCATATAAACAAACTGCCATTACACAAGAAACAAGTAATATAAAGCATACTTCTAATACCCTAGATGTTGATCATACTTATAAGTAAAAACATACCTGGTATATATTGATTGTAACTATTTTTGATCCATGAAAACTCAACTCGACAAGGCTGAATGAGTGGTGTTCAAGATGAAAAAATAAAATCTGCACAAAATTTCATAATGCCAATGAGAAGTGGGCGAGGATTAAATACATAAACATAGACTGAACAAATTAACACAGACAAAGGAGATTCAAGGAAGAGAGAAGATTCCATGTTAGAAATTAAATTTCATGTGTAACCGCCCTTTAATGACATGTCTCCCGATACTCGTTAGTTCCTTTGTTTGAGTTAGCTTTGGAATTTTGGTTGTAGTTGTCATTAGTGGCTATTGTTGTGGTCTTTTTAGGTGCTTTTCCTTTTCTATTTTGGAGGGAGTTTTCTTAGGGAAATATTCAATTTTTTATTTAGAGGAGATAGTAGCTATGCTATAGGATTTTTTTTACTATTGAAAATCTTCCTATAAGTTGCATTCATTTTTATCTATCTATATGATCATGAAATAAAACATTGTTGTGTTTTGCTTTGGCATAACCTTAACATGGTTCGTCCTCACTAGCTTTTGTTGTTTTGGTATTGATCGTAGTCTTGAGTATTAACGATAGGAATAGGGTATCCATGAAGAATTTTACTTGTAGGAGTAGAGGCTTGTTTACATTAGTTTTTGGTATTCAAGAAATCAATGATGGCCTAGAGGGGAGTCTGCATAAACTAGGGAGGAAGGGGTAGGGGAAGGGAAGAGTTTAGAGTTAAGGGATGAGGATGAAAATCTTTAATAGATTGGAATCCCTTGAGATGTTTCATATGTAATGAAGCCCATAACGCCATAGACTGCCCTCAAAACCCCAAGAGGGCGATGGTGACCTAGGAAGAAGAAGAACCTCTAACAAAAGAACTCAAAACAAGGACAAGAGAGAACTTGATGTTGTGAAGAACCTTGGTATCTAGGAACTTGACGAAACGCCAAAAGATAATTAGAATAGAAAGGGCATCTTCCATATAAAATTTAAGTATAAGGAGAAAGTGTGCAATATGCTTATAGATGGTGGATCTAGTGACAATATGGTGAATATAAATGGTTAACAAATTACAACTTGCTTGCATTCCTAAATGAGAAAAATTATCAATGCTATCAACAATCCTATTGTTGCAAGTAATGAATTCTATAATAAATACTTATTGGTAGATGAATTTGTATTTAAAGGACTCCAACTTTGTATTCCCAGAGGTTCTAGGAGAGAAATTTTGATTAGGGAAGTGTATTCAAATGGCTCAGAGGGACACATTAGAGGGGACAAAACTTGCAACTTGGTAACTGAGAAGTTTTTTGGCTAGAATTAAGAAAAGATATAACTAAATTTATTTCTACATGTAGAGTTTTTCAAGTTTCTAAGGGTGGACAACAAAACATGGGTTTGTATAGACTATTACATATACTTGATGGACTCTAGATTGACATTTCCATGGATTTTGTGTTGGGGTTAACTCATACTCAAAGAGGTAATGATTCTATTTTTGTTGTTGTGGACCAATTCTCTAAGATGACCCACTTCATTCCATGCAAGAAGATTACTTATGCAAGTAATATTAATGATTCATTTTTTTAAGAGATTGTCGGCTTGCATGGGTTACCCAAGATTATCACTTGTGACTGGGCTACAAGATTTCTAAGTCACTTTTGAAGGAATTTTTAGAGAAAGCTTGACTATAAATTGCAATATAGCTATCACCCTCAAATTGATGGGAAAAATAGAGGTGATGAATACAAGTTTGGATAATTTTCTTCAACACCTAGTTGGTAATAATTCCATCTAGAGTTTTCATCTTCTCTAATTGCCTTGTAAAGTCTATGAATTAGGGTGTTGTATGTAATAATATGAGCTTAGCATTGAACATTACTCATTTTAGTTGCACAAAAGTTAATCCTCTTCAATTGGAACTAAGTTGCACAAAGATTAATTACCATCACATTAAAATGTTTGGAACAATTCCTATCTAGTGTTAGACACACCAGGATATTGAGAGGGGAGGTGAAATAGTATCTAAACAATTCTTCAAATTTAACAATTACAACTTATCTGAAGCAGATCAGAACTTAAGCATCACAACATTAACATGAAGATGAAAGATTATCACAATGCACAGAAACGCATAACACCAGATATATGTGCAAAACCCTAGAAGGGAAAACCCATGGTGAGGATTAACTCACAATATATTAAGCTCAAATAATAACATTGTTTTAGGGGCTTTAACCCAAGGAAGCTACTACTCACTAAGTAACTTTGATTTAGGGTCACTCCCAAGGAAGCTTCTACTCCCTGATGACTTTGTTTTAGGGGCTTCAACCCAAGGAAGCAACTACTTCCTAATCTGAGAACAAACTAAGAAATGATTATAGTATGACAATCTTTCAACTATCTGAAAATTGCCTTTGAAGCTCACACATGATGATTGCACTTATGTCTCTTCACACACTATCTTCTGAAGATCTAATCAGTTAGGCACACTCTATACTTGATCATTGTCTTAAATGAGTCTTCAAGACGAATCCAGACAGCATCAACAACATCTTCTCTTTCTCCCACTGTCACACACTAAAATGTAATTTATTATGTTATATTCTACTTGTGAACATCTTCTATCTTTTTGCAATCATATCCTCCGCATTCAATTTGATCTACTATTTATACATGATATTACATTGATTACAGAGCTTGTCAGCCAGATTAAACATGAAAAATACATTTACAAGTCGGCCATACAATACACAATATGAAACATGTAGAAGATAGGTCTAATTAGGACAACACGTTGCACCAACAGAAGACTCAAGCCTTGCAGACTCCAACACTTGCTTAATCAGGTCCAAAACATCCTTCACAGCTTCAAGCATCAAGGAATTACCTCCGCACACTTTGTTCATTTGAAAATAAGATAAAGTTTTAAGGTAAGCTCATGAAAACTTGAAGAGAAACAGCCATATCAACTAGAGAACCTTGTGCGGTACTGGAAACAAGAAAGATCTTTATGAAACTCTTCCAGATGAGTCTACATGACTCATACAGCATCCCCAACCACTTCTTTGCCACTGTACATCAAAGAATTATGCCGCACACCTTCAATCATTAACTCTGAGAGCATACTATTATCTAGAACACACTGCAACCTACTGTCAATTGAAAAACTAAGCTGCAGACCACCAAGAAGCTTGAAATAAAGAAGAAACATGAAGTGTACATTCAGGAACATGTTCACCAATTCACAAGGTTAATCATTTACTTCTAGAGGAATGCAGAGGATTCCAGTAGGTCTTCAACACTACTTCACTCTGCTAGGGCACATACCAGTACTTTATCAATCATAACTTTCACAGCGTAGGGAGAAATGACCTAATACTTTGGAAACACCATCTTCACTATACTCTAGGCACAATTCCATAACTGTGTAGCCAAATCTATAATAGAGGAAGAATGCAGAGCATTCCATTACCCTGCTGGGAATACCTTCACAAAACCAACATTGTCTTCAAACTATCAACAAAAAACATCCTTTCGGTGATCAAAACATCATGAAACTTGGAACATACATAAAATGTCATTGTATGAAGCTATGCTCCAAACTGCAAAAGTTCAATGCTAATATTATGAAAATGCGAAGTAATCTCTCAGATAGTCTTCAAAGAATAGTTGTCCTAAAACAGAGACAATCACCAACTTTTGGAGGCCAAATCTTCTTTGTATCAACACATGCAACTCAAGAATAGTAAGATAGATCATGCAGGAACACACTAGTAAAATATCTTGTCCTTTTATTCTTATGATAGTGTTGACATTAGTGTATGCTACTATGTTGACATCAATGACAACACATATGGCCAACAATCTCCCCCTTTGTCATTGATGGCAACATATTCTCCCCCTTTGACAACAAGGACAAAGGGATCCAGTACCTTCTCATTCTCACTCTTTCATCAATAATCATATATCTATGAACTTTTTCTTGCAAGATCCCCCTATCATCAGTCACCACTACCTGCTTCCCCTGAGAAGTAGCCATCATCAATCTAGGATAAAGATATAGCATGAACTCCCCCTGGACAGATGCATCATTTTGCATCTTAGCAAGAAGGAGGAGGGGTAATGACCCCTAACCTTTGCTAGAGATTCTCAAAAGTGTCCTTTGCAAGAGCCTTTATGAATATATCTACAATTTGATCCTTAGTTGGGACATATTCCAATCTCACTTCCTTATCTACAACCTTCTCTCTCAAAAAGTGATACCTAATTTCTATGTTGTTGGTTCTTGAATGCATCACTGGATTCTTGGAAATATTGATAGCACTTGTATTATCACACAAGATAGGAATAGGCTCATCATACAATATCTTGATATCCTTCAGAGTTTGTTTCATCCACAATACTTGAGTGCAACAAGAGGCTACTGCAATATATTATGCCTCTATAGTTGATAAGGACATTGAATCTTGCTTCTTGCTCTACCATGAAACCAATCTGCTTCCTGAAAAGAAAGCACTACCACTTGTAATTCTTCTATCATCAACACAACCAACTTAGTCAGCATCAGTGTATGCACTCAAATCAAAGTCATTACATTTTGGATACCATAGACCATAGTCAGGAGTTCCTTTCAAGTATCTAAATATCCTTTACAATGCCTTCTCATGTGTTTTCTTGGGATTGGTTTTATATTTGGAAACCACACATATTGCATGCATAATGTCAGGTTTGGAAGTAGTTAAGTACAATAGTGCTCTAATCATAGACCTATAAACAGTCTGATCTACCTCCAGAGACTCGTCATCTTTGCTCAAATGACATCCAGTGACCATGGGAGTAATTACTAGCTTTGAATCCTCCATGCCAAACCTTTTCAACAATTCTTTAACATACTTATCTTGAGAAATAAAGATACCACCATCTAGCTGGGAAATTTGAAGACCAAGGAAGAATGGCATTTCACCAATCATGGACATTTCAATTTTTTTTTGCATCTCATCTGCAAACCTCTTACACATATCATCATTTCCTCCAAAAATAATATCATCAACATAAACTACAACTATCAAGATCATGTCTCCTTCTTCCTTTATGTAAAGATTGCTATTTGTAGTACCTTTCTTGAAGCCCTACTGAAGTAGGTACTTGTCTAATCTTGCATACCAAGCCTTGGGTGCTTGCTTGAGCCCATACAAAGCCTTCTTGAGTCTGCATACGATGTCTAAATCTTCTAATATCTAAAAACCATTTGGTTTCTCAATGTACACCTCCTCGTTTAGATCACCATTCAAAAATGTTGACTTGACATCCATCTGATACACTTTGAAGTTCTTGTGAGTAGTAAGAGCAAGGAACATTCTGATTGCCTCCATCTTGGCTACTGGAGCAAAAGTTTCTTCAAAATCAATGCCTTCTACTTAAGTATATCATTTGCATACTAATCTTGCTTTGTTCCTTAAAACTTAACCTTCTTCATTTAGTTTGTTCCAGAATACCCATTTTGTTCCTATGATGTTCTTATTTTCTAGTCTAGGAACCAATTCCCATGTTTTATTTTTCTCAATCTAATCCAATTCTTCTTCCAGAGCTTTTATCCATCCATCATCCTTATTGGCTTCAGCAAAGGTCTTAGGTTTTGTTTGAGATAGCAAACACAAGTGTGCCTGTGCATGAGTCTTGGCAAAGCTTCTTCTTATATGTACTCCTTTATTCTTATCTCCAATGATCTATTCTACTGAATGATTCTTCTGAACATACCTTGCTAGAGTCTTGGGAAATTACTTTGGTTCTTGTTCCTTTACTTCTTCCTCTTCATCTTCAATGGTCTGATCTACTGAATGATCCTTTGTTGAGATCTTGGATAACTGCTCTGCTTCTTGTTCCTTTTCTTCTTTCACTTCTTCTTCTACATATTCAATGCAAGGGAAGATATCAGATTCGATGTCTTCTAAATCCTGTGAGAACTGATACAAGTCTTCATCTACTTTAACATTTGTGCTTTCAATCATCTTTCCCAATCTTTTGTTATAGCACCTTATTAGCAAGACAGTTGTCGTTACACCGAAAGACCAACCTGTTAATGCCTGATACAACTACTAGAGTTAATGAATCCATATGAGGTGGTTAAGCCTTGTCACGAACCCAAGTGATGTGTTGCATAGCATAAGGAGACCAAGGGCACACACCTTGCAACAATCCTTCCCAGTGCCAGTGATTAGTTTGAACCTGTGACCCAAGCTCTTATACCAATTGTTAGCAAGACGGTTGTCGTTGCACTAAAAGATCGACATGTTAATGCCTGATACAATCATCAGAGTTAATGAATCCACAGGAGGCGGTTAATCCTTGTCACGAACCCAAGCATTGTGCTACACAACACAAGGAGACCAAGGGTGCACACCTTGCAACACACCTATAGGCCTTACTTATGGTTAAGTAACCAAGAAAGATTCATTTATCACATCTTGAATCAAACTTTCCTAGGTCTTCTTCATCTCTTTTGATATAACATTTTCTACCAAAGATCCTGAAGTATTTGACAGAGGGAGGTCTTCCATACCATAACTCATAAGGGGTCTTAGAGCTATTGACCCTTAACTGCACTCTGTTAGTTAGATAGACAACAGTGTGGATTGTTTTTTTTCCAGTATACATCATGTAGATCTTCATCTTTCAACATTGCCCTAGACATGTCTTGCACAGTCCTATTCTTCCTTTCCACTACCACATTTTGCTGAGGGGTTCTTGGAGCAAACAAGTGTCTCCTAATAACATGATCTTCACAAAACTTCTAAAATTCATTTGAAGCGAACTCACCTCTATCTGACCTTAAACATTTGATTTTAGTATCCATCTCATTTTCAACCAAAGTTTTGAAGATTTTAAACTTATCAAGATCATCAGATTTTTCTCTTAAGAAGGTAACCCAAGTCATTCTAGAATAATCATCAATGAGCAACATAAAATACCTTTCACATTGTTGACTCTTTACTCTTGTAGGTCCACATAGGTCTGTGTGAATCTACTCCAATGGATTTGAAGAGTACTCCTTGCTTTTAAAACCTGTCTTTGTCTGCTTTCCCATTTGACATTCCTTACATATAGTATTTGTAGGATTGATGATTTTAGGCATATCTCTTACTACATGAGTTGAGTTGATTCTTACCATATTATCAAAGCTATTGTGTCCCATTCTTTTGTGCTACGGCTAACACTCACTAGATTGAGTCAACAGACATGATCTTGCAATTGCCTCTTTCAGGTGATAAATATCACCACAAGATTTATGGATCCTGCCTTCCTAATTTGACAACCATTGGCATGAAAAGTAAGATTGTAACCTTTTCTACACATCTGACTGACATTGAGAAGATTGTGTTGTAAACCTTTGACATAAAGAACATCCTCAGTCCTATTTTTTCCATCAATAGATATGACACCTTTTCCATAGATTTGAGCTGACTCATTACCTCCAAACTTAATAGCTCCACCATCTCACTTCTTAAGGCTGATAAACTTCTCTTTGTCACCAGTCATATGATTTGAACAACCACTATCAATAACCCAAGCTTTAGTTTCTTCTTTTGCATGGAAGGCAGTCCATACAACCATTGATCTTTCATTGTTTTGGACTGTTTGCAAGGTATCAAATTTTCCAACTTCATCCTTTTTGTTACCAACACTCATGGCCAAGAAAAGTGTTTCATCATTTGAATAATCATGACCCTCATCTTCTGAAGAACAACTATCTTCTAAAGAAAGCAGACTCCTTTTGAATTTACTATTTTATTACTTCTCTTAGTTTCTTTAAGAGGACATTTAGAAGCAAAGTGACCAACCTTTCCACAATTGAAACATTTGAAGGGTAACTTACCTTTGTATTTGCCAGAGCCTTTCTTCAAAGTTCCTACAAAATTTGCTTCAGCATCATCAAGACTTTCATCTTCATATGTAGTCTCATCCTTTGTCTTTCTACTTACTTTGAAAGCAGCTTCTTTCTTTGGAACATTAATGTCAAACTTTCTCATTTCAAATGCAGTGAGAGTCCCAAACATTGTGTCTAAGGAGTATGTATCCAGGTCAGCAGTCTCCTCAATAGCAGATACTTTGGAACTGTAAGATTTGGGAAGAGATCTCAGAACCTTTTTTACAATCTTATCTTCTTTTAATTCTCCACCAAGACCTTTGATACCATTGACTACTTCATTCACCCAAAGCATGTAACCTGCAATATTTTCATCTTCTGACATCTTTAGGGATTCAAATCTATTCTTGAGAATTTGCATCTTGGCCTTCTTCACTTTCTTATCTCCTTCAAAAGAGTTTCAATTTTAATCTAAACTTCTTGAGTTGAGCTGCAACTTATCACCTTTGAAAGTTCTAAATTAGTTAATCCACTCATGATAGAAAACTTGGCCTTGGCATTATTGTCATACTTCTTGATTTCATCTACATCTGTTGGAACATTTTTAGGAAAAGTGTAGCCTTTCTTGACAAAGTTCCAAACTCTACATCCTAGTGAATTGATGTAGCCTTTCATCCTCACCTTCTAGAAAGCATAATTAGTTCCATCAAACTTAGGAATCTTGTTGGATCCTCCTGATGCCATCCCGTACCTTCCTCAAGTGGTTAAGCTTCCTTCAGAGGAACTTGGCTCTTATACCAATTGTTAGACACACCAGGATACCGAGAGGGGGGTGAATTAGTATCTAAAGAATTTTTCAAATTTAACAATTACAACTTATCAGAGCAGATCAAAACTTAAGCATCATAACATTAACATGAAGATTAAATATTATCACAATGCATAGCAACACATAACACCAGATATACATGGAAAACCCTAGAAGGGAAAAACCATAGTGAGGATTGACTCACAATATATTAAGCTCAAATAATAACCTTGTTTTAGGGGCTTTAACCCAAGGAAGCTGCTACTTCCTGAGTAACTTTGATTTAGGGTCACTCCCAAGGAAGCTTCTACTTCCTGATGACTTTATTTTAGGGGCTTTAACCCAAGGAAGCAACTACTCCCTAGTCTAAGAAAAAACTTAGAAATGATTACAGTATGACAATCTTTCAATTGTCTGAAAACTGCCTTTGAAGCTCACACATGATGATTGCACTTTTGTTTCTTCACACACTATCTTCTAAAGATCTGATTAGTTAGGCACACTCTATACTTGATCATTGTCTCAAATGAGTCTTCAAGATGAAAGCAGACAACATCAACAACATCTGCTCTTTCTCCCACTGTCATACACTAAAATGCAATTTATTCTATTATATTCTGCTTGCGAACCTCTTCTATCTTTTTGTAATCATATCCTCTACATTCAATTTGATCTACTATTTATACATGATATTACATTGATTACATAGCTTGTCAGCTAGATTAAACATGAAAAATATACTTACAAGTTGGCCATACAATACACAATATGAAATGTGTAGATGAAACATGTAGAAGATAGGTCTAATTAGGACAACACGTCGCACCAGCAGAAGACTCAAGCCTTGAGGACTCCAACACTTGCTTAATCAGGTCCAAAACATCTTTCACAACTTCAAACATCAAGGAAACCTCTGTACACTTCGCTCATTTGAAAATAGGATAGCTTTAAGGTAAGCTCATGAAAACTTGAAGAGAAACAACCATATCAACTAGAGAACCTTGTGCGGTATTGGAAACAAGAAAGATCTTCATGAAATTCTTCTAGATGAGTCTACATGACTCATACAGCATCCCCAACCACTTCTTTGCCACCACAAACCAAAGAACTATGTCATACACCTTCAATAATTAACTCTAAAAGCATATTGTTATTCGGGACACACTGCAACCTGCTATCATTGAAAAATTGAGCTGCGGACCACCAAGAAGCTTGAAACAGGGAAGAAACAAGAAGTGTACATTTAGGAACATGTTCACCAATCCACAAGGTCAATCATTTACTTCCAGAGGAATGCAGAGCATTCCACTAGGTCTTCAACACTGCTTCACTCTGCCAAGGCACATACTGGTACTTTATCAATCATAACTTTCAAAGCCTAGGGAGAAATAACCTAATACTTTGGAAACACCATCTTCACTATCTAGACACAATTCTAGAACTATGTAGCTGAATCTGCAATAGCGGAGGAATGCAGAGCATCCCATTACCCTACTGGGAATACCTTCATAGAACCAACATTGTCTTCAAACTGTTAATAAAAAACATCCTTCCGATGATCAAAACATCATGATGTTGGGAATTAAGGTGTCTCAACCTTGGTAATTCCTTGTATTTTTACAATGTATTTATTTATTATTTGCCTATTGTATTAACTGGATGCAAATCCTATGTTGTTATATTGTGAGAGTTGGCACAGTGATGTGTCATCCTACATGGCATATGAGGTAAGTGCAGGAAGATGGGGGGCCAAAAAGGGGTCTTAAGTGGCCACTTTTTTTCTAAAATTAGGAAATACTAGCCTTGGATGAGAAATTGGGCATAGTTACACTCAAAATTTGGAGATGCAACCAAAACAATGTTCGTAGTGCTCCGAGTCTACTTTCTAAACTACTATTTTGTTTTGAAAATGGCATAGATTAAGGGGTTAAAAAGAGGGAGCCACAGAAATTGGTGTTGTTTCTGTCAAAAAAACATAACATAGCATGTTTTGTGGCTCCCTCAAAAGGTCAACTTTTTTTTGGTATTTTTAAAATCACTTCAGTGAGAAATTAGCTAATAGCATGTAGTTTATGCCCGATTTTTTGGATAATTTTTTGATGAATATTTGATTTTTTACTAATTTTCAAAGTGGACACATCCTAAAAAATAGAATTTTGGCCGTGCTACCCCTATAAATTTTGAAAACTAATTGAAAATCATTTTTTTATTTTTTTAATATTTGTAGAATGGAGTCTAGTTTCTAAATATGTAATTTTTTTGAAATTTGAATGAATAGTTATTTTACAATGAAAAAAGGACCAGTGGTTTTTGCCTAAAAACGGACACACAAACAAAAGAAATTAAAGATGAAAGGCTTAATATTGTTAATATGTGAAAAAAATCACATCGTCAAATAGCTAAGAGAAAGCCTAACATTACCCATGTGTTCGATTTGTTCAATCTTTAAACACGTGCAAATCTGAGGGTTAGCACGAACGAAATTATGTGAAATTTTGAAGAATATAGAAAAACACGTCTGTGAGTGTTCATAAGGCACTCCAAGCCTTTGGGTTGGAAATCCAAAGCAAATCCCAAGCCCAAGGCTTGGGATTCCCAAAGCAAGACATAACGCGAGCGCGTTATAACGCGCTCGCGTTATGTTTTGCTTTGCATTTTTTCCTTTCCCGCAAGTCTGTTGTTTGTCATGTTTGACATAACGCGAGCGCGTTATAACGCGCTCGCATTATGTTCCCCTTAAATTTTTTTACGTTCAAGGCTATTAATCATGAGGGTTAAGGGATAAGGGATAGGGTTGGAGGGTTTAGGGATAAGGGATTAGCGTTTAAGGTATAGTATCGAGCCCGTTGAGGGTCTAGGAATAGGGATAGCGTTTAGGGTTTAGGGATGATGGATTCAAGTTGAGGGATGATAGATTAGGGTTGAGGGTTTAGGGTTTAGGGTTTAGGGATAGGGTTGAGGGTCGAGGGATCAGAGTTAAGGGTTGAGGGATTAGGGTTTGACATTGAGGGTTGAGGGTTGAGGTTCAAGGGTCAAGGGTTTATGGATAGGGTTTAGGGTCGAGGGATTAGGGATAGGGTTGGAGGGTTTAGGGATAAGGGATTAGGGTTTAAGGTATAGTATTGAGTCTGTTGAGGGTTTAGGAATAGGGATAGCATTTAGGGTTTAGGGATGAGGGATTAGAGTTGAGGGATGACAGATTAGGGTTGAGGGATTAGGATTTGACGTTGAGGGTTGAGGGTTTAGGGATAGGGTTGAGGGTTGAGGGATTAGAGTGAAGGGTTGAGGGATTAGGATTTGACGTTGAGGGTCGAGGGTCAAGGGATCATAGTTAAGGGTTGAGGGATTAGGGTTTGACGTTGAAGGTTGAGGGCATTTTCTATCAAGAACTTGATTATGAGGGCTTGCCCCTTCATTGTTATGCCTATCATATGGCGGAGCATCTGGCAAGCTCTTGCAGGAAAGAGATGTGATCAATGCAAAGGATGTGATGAATCTATAGTAGAACAAAACACAAGCGCGTTATAACATGCTCACGTTTTGTCTTTCTATTGAAACGGTAAAAAAGTGGTTACCCTCATGATCCAAGCCCACATGCTCTGTTTTCTTACTAATTTTGCGCGTGCTTCGACAAAAAAAAAGTGCTTTCATGCTGTTGGGAAGTTCACATGCACATTTGACACATTGTACCAACTTTACATGATCTTTCCACCACCTTTTCTACTTTGCCAACTTGAGAAGGAGGAAATAACATAGTTTTCACACCAATTTTGATATATATCTATTCAAGTTTCAATTTTTGTAGTGTTGCAATGTTAATTGTGATTCAATTTTAGGAATTTAACATTATAGATTGGTTAATAGTATTGTTGTTAGTAATGATACTTGAGTGTTATTCAATTTAACATTGAAAAGGAAGCAAGTGGTGAAAAACTCAAATTGTTGAGGAGTTTGATGCAAGAAGATAAAAACACTACATAATTGGGTACTCTCTCCATTCAAATCTTCATTTTTTAGGTATGTCAAGTCTTTACATGCATGTTCTTTACATTTTCCTTATTTTAGATTGAATTACTTTATCATGCTTTATCATACATGTTTAAAATAGACACATTCCCAATCAAGAAAGCAGCCTACAATCTCACATGATGCCATGTATATTTTCTACACTTGGGCTCTTTAATAATTATGTGTAATAAACAAACCTTAACATACCATGATGTCAAACTATACAAGAATAAATCCTTACAACATAAAAAAAATACAATCCCACTATTATCTTGTATTCATTTCTTAGGAACTAATATTGGTCTCTTTATCATGCTACAGACAAATTCTCCGTCATGCCGAGGAAATGATCAAGAATTAAACCAACACAGGAAGAGATAGAAGCTAAGAATGTAAAGAAAGCAGTGGTTATGAGGGAACTTCGTGAGAAGAGGAAATTGGACATGATAAATGAAGACATACCAATTGAAGAGGAACCACAGCCATCACAAAGAGATATGGTATTGGTGGCACAAAGAGAATGAATGCAAAAACTTCGTGGTACAAGAGATTTGAATACCATAGTTGGAGACACGTACTTTACCGCAAGTCAACATGTAGGGACACCATCTACCACATCTCAAGTTGAGAGTACATCATCACTCACATGTGATGAAGGAGGTACGTCATCGTTCCCACCTCAACCTCAAGGTATGTCATCTATTCCATCTTCGATCGAAGGTATGCCATCTAACCCATCTCATTTAAATATTGATGAAATTCCTAATGTTGAGATGAATTTAACTAACTTGACACTACCTAGAATTTTGCATAGAAAGCCAAAGTATTTGATTGATATTGATGAGAATATTTTGCAGCCAATGGAAGGTAAGATTCCAAAACGTACTTGTAGAAGATATGCTAATAAGATTTGGAGATTGTTCTTTGAAAAGTTAAATGAGACTGCAAGATGTCAACTATTCATTGAAATGATGTGAAGTATAAAGTATAGGTCTATCATGAAGATTCTTGGGTTCAGAACATCAGAGGCTTCAAGTGAAAAATCTATTGTCAAGAATCTAATGAGTGCGTATGAGAGTGTGGGTAACACCTCACGCACAAAAGATAGTAATGCAACATGGCGTGTGATTACATCGACTATCGTAAGTAGTCAAACGAGGAAAGCTCGTCTCATTAGAAAGACAAGTCAAGAATTGAGAATTAATAGGAAAACTTTATCAAGAGCCATTGGAAGATGCCAAAGAATTGAGGACACTAATGCCAATGAATTATGGGCGTTCTCGGGGAGACTACCACGAAAAGATAAACCAATTGTTGAAGCATTGAGATCACTAATTGAAGACTTTTGGAAGAATTACACAAGGGTATCTCTAAATCAAAGGGATGTGGTAAGAAGGAGAATCGGTAGTCAGAACCACGAGCCACATCCAAAGCATTTTTTGGATGAGACTCAAACATAATTTTATGGTAAATTTCTAGAGAAGTATCCTCAAATTAAAATTTGTCAAAGATATTTTGAATTGCTAAAACCTTTCTATGTTAAGATGAATCACACATGCACTACTTCTTGTTGTAGATTACATATTGAATTTTCTAACCATTTTGATGCTTATAGGTCTATATGTTTAGATATGCATACTAACAATGATTTGCAGGGTTATGCCATATGTGCCCCACCAACATCTTCAAGAGACTTCATATCAAGAATTTTATGTGAAAGAGAGGAAGGTCAAATATTCTACAAGAAATTATGCTTGGATGGCACATGTCATCGTTGTGGTGGCTTGCAACATTTGCCAATATGTGAACATATGGAAATAACACATGCGGTTGGAAATGAACTAGTAGAGTTTGGCAAGTATAAAACAGAGGCATACAATACAAAAGATGGTAAAGAAGCAAAGAGGTGTGAATTAGTTATTGAAAAGATTCCAGTGTATCAGTTTATGCCTATATTTCGTGACAGCATAGTGTATGAGTATGCAAGACATGCCCATAGAGCTCGATGGTTGGACTTGCAATTCAAGTTATGCAAGGACATATTTTTGGTTGGTAGCATTGTTTCAGTCGTTGACTTTGTAGAGAACTACAGTCTACAGCCACAGCGTGAGGTGCAATCACACTATTACAACTCCACACAGGTTTCTATATTTGTGCACATCGCATTCATTCATGCGAATGATAGTACAGAGGATGAGAGAAAGATCATAAGGGAGTATAATTTCTATATTAGTGATGATCGCATGCATTCTACAGATTTCGTGCAAGGTTGCTTTCAGGTGTTCTACAATGATTTGGCTAGAAGGGGCATATCGTTCAGTCAGCATATTATATGGTCAGATAACTATGCGTCACAATTCAAGAACTCGCAGAATTTCTATTGGCTGAGTAGGAGGCATAATTTTACAGGTATTCAACATATGTGGAACTTTTGTGAGGCCAGGCATGGAAAGGGGGAGCATGATGGTGCAGGAGCATGTATCAAAAGAGCCATAGCACGAGAAGAGTTAAAGTATAAAGACAATGCAAAGTTGACAGATGCAAAATCGATTGTCGAGTGGTGTAATGCTTCCATGGGTCCAGGTAATGAAGGTAAGTCTTTAGTTCGTAGATTTTTTTGGTTGATAGATGATACTAACATTGCACCATATGAGGATTGATGTACACTGACAAGATCAAATGAGATGCACTCTTTCAGAAGCTCAATTGCAGGTTCATGGAGTATCCATACACGAAAGATGTCATGCTTTTGTTCTTCCTGTATAATTCAAGTCTAGGATGAGTGCGAGTCAAAGGAGTGGGTTGACGAATGGCAGTTAAGTTATCTTAGCCCACTTGACACGTATCGACCCCCGACAGCACTGGAACTAACACAGATGGAATCGTCAGTTGACTTTGACCACATATCAGATTTAGTTCAACTAGGTAATATAGGGCACGTATATGCATCTAATTTCATCTAGTTCAACCAGGTAATGTCATCTTACTTTGTAGTGTTTTTGTAATGTTGACTAATTTCATCTAATTTGCTACACATATCAATGTAGGGCACGTATATGCAGTTACTGCAGATGAAGATAATGAAGAGGGAACAGATTATTACTTATGTCAGTGTGTTGAGGCCAAAAAGAAATTGGAGGCCCCTGTTACAGATGGAGAAAACATCGAATACCCTACAGGATCAGTGGTTATTACTGGAACATGGCTTAGAAGGTACCCACATAAGAGTGTTAATATTTGGCTATTTCAAGACTTTGACACGCATCGGAAGATTCTTCATTACTCGAACCTTGTCGTGGCATCCAATGTTCATTTGATAAAGTATCAAGGTAGACCTTTGAACAAAATATTGTGGAAGGTGCGTGAGTCTGACCATGAAGCAATACTTGACACAATAAAGAGTAGAGCAGACCTAGATGGTTCATTGGATTAATTTGTAAGTATTCACATTGATTTTGTAAAGTTATGTTACATTGAGTTGTAAGTATGCACATTAATTTGTAAGGTTTGTCTTTTTTTTATTTCCTCCTGCATTTTTACACATATGTACACATTTTTACATCATCATGTTATGCATTTTTGGTGTCCTTCTCCTGATGCGACCAAACTCATAACTCACCCTACTTCCTCTAGACACCATTTGATGATCTCTCCAACACTCTGGATCCAGGGCACCCAATCATGATGATGACCTATATACCATTCTCCCAAGGCACTCATAATGAATGAAAAGAAGACCAAGGGTGCCCAAGATTAATAGACTTATTTCTTTCAATTTTGATGATCCAAACTCTTGCAATATGGCATCCACTTTCATGCCTTTAGATCTTCCTTCACATACAAGGTGCCAAATCAAGTTGAAAATCTACACAAGGGTGCCAAACTGGATGAAAGGAGACATGAAATGTGCCTTAGGACTCCATGCTAAGGTTTGAGCCATTAAAGTCTCTTGATATTAGGCGCTCATGTTGATGAAACTTAGAGCTTTTCCTTTCCTATGCGCTCATCTAAGATGTTTGAATGATAAGGAGCACCTTGACCTCTATAATGTACATTGGGCACCAAAATCAAGGTGATTTTAAGTCACTTTGAGTCATTTGGGGTTAGTTTGAGTCTTTGAGTCATGTTGCAAAAAAGTGTCAATGTTGTCAAGTTGCACAAAGCAACTTTTGCATTTTTGGTATCCTACTTGTGATGTGACCAAACTGACTATTCCAATGCGTCCGGATGCGTACATTTACGTTAGGCACAGTCCTATTTTTCACCCAAACATGTCGAAACAATCTGAGCTACATTGTACCGACGATATCCCTAAAGAGTCCAAAGTGCAAAAAGGCAACAATCTTTGACGAGATGTTACTCAAAAACTGTGTCACTTAGAAACATTCCGTCTAAGGCAACACGATCACGTAAAGTGCCTCTACAATAACCTCTCTCGGTTTTTTATATCTCTGAGGCATTTGCCCGTGGTGAAAGGTTTATTACTTCCCCAAAAATCATCAAAAGGAGGCAGTGTAAAGTTGCAAAGGGGTGTAACTTTTGTCCTGCTCCTGGTGCGACTAAACCGACTGTTCCAACACGTCTGGATGGGTACATTACACTAGGCATTGTCCTTTTTTTCACCCAAACATGTTGAAACAGTCCGAGCTACATTGTACTCACAATATCCCTAAAGAGTCCAAAGTGCAAAAAGGTAGCAATCTTTGACGAGATGTTACTTAAAAACTGTGTCACTTAGAAACATTCTGTCTGAGGTAACACGATCACGTAGAGTGCCTCTACAATAACCTCTCTCAGTTTTTTATATCTCTAAGGCATTTGCTTGTGGTGAAAGGTTTTCTGCTGCCCCAAAAATCGTCAGAAGGAGGCAGTGTAAAGTTGCAAAGGGGTGTAACTTTCGTCTTGCTCTTGATGCGACCAAACTGACTATTCCAACACGTCCGAATGGGTACATTTATGCTAAGCATGGTCTTGTTTTTCACCCAAACATGTCGAAACAATCTGAGCTACATTGTACTGACGATATCCCTAAAGAGTCCAAAGTGCAAAAAGGCAGCAATCTTTGATGAGATGTTACTCAAAAATTGTGTCACTTACAAATATTCTGTCTGAGGCAACGCGATCACGTAGAGTGCCTCTACAATAACCTCTCTCAATTTTTATATCTCTGAGGCATTTGCCCGTGGTGAAAGGTTTTCTGCTGCCCTAAAAATTGTCAGAAGGAGGCAGTGTAAAGTTGCAAAGGGGTGTAACTTTTGTCCTGCTCCTGATGCAACCAAACTGACTGTTCCAACGCGTCCGTATGGGTACAGTTACGCTAGGCATTGTCCTTTTTTTCACCCAAACATGTCAAAACAATCCGAGCTACATTGTACCCACGATATCCCTAAAGAGTCCAAAGTGCAAAAAGGCAGCAATCTTTGATGAGATGTTACTCAAAAACTGTGTCACTTAGAAACATTCTGTCTAAGGCAACACGATCATGTAGAGTGCCTCTACAATAACCTCTCTCAGTTTTTTATATCTCTGAGGTATTTGCCCGTGGTGAAAGGTTTTCTGCTGCCCCAAAAATCGTCAGAAGGAGGCAGTGTAAAGTTGCAAAGGGGTGTAACTTTCGTCCTCTCCTGATGCAACCAAACTAACTATTCTAACGTGTCTGAATGGGTACATTTATGTTAGGCATGGTCCTATTTTTCACCCAAACATGTCGAAATAGTCTGAGCTACATTGTACCCATGATATCCCTAAAGAGTCCAAAGTTCAAAAAGGCAGCAATCTTTGACGAGATGTTACTCAAAAACCGTGTCACTTAGAAACATTCTATCTGAGGCAACATGATCATGTAGAGTGCCTCTACAATAACCTCTCTTAGTTTTTTATATCTCTGAGGCATTTGCCTGTGGTGAAAGGTTTTCTGCTGCCCCAAAAATCGTCAGAAGGAGGCAGTGTAAAGTTGCAAAGAGGTGTAACTTTCATCCTGCTCCTGATGCAACCAAACTAACTATTCCAACACGTCTGAATGGGTACATTTACGCTAGGCATGGTCCTATTTTTCACCCAAACATGTCGAAACAATCTGAGCTACATTGTACCGACGATATCCCTAAAGAGTCCAAAGTGCAAAAAGGCAGCAATCTTTGACGAGATGTTACTCGAAAATCGTGTCACGTACAAACATTTTGTCTGAGAAAACGTGATCATGTAGAGTGCCTCTACAATAAGCTCATTCAATTTTTTATATCTCTGAGACATTTGCCCGTGGTGAAAGGTTTTCTACTGCCCCAAAAATCGTCAGAAGGAGGCAGTGTAAAGTTGCAAAGGGGTGTAACTTTTGTCCTGCTCCTGATGCGACCAAACTGACTATTCCAACGTGTCTGAATAGGTACATTTACACTAGGCATGGTCCTATTTTTCACCCAAACATGTCAAAACAGTCTGAGCTACATTGTACCGATGATATCCCTAAAGAGTCCAAAGTGCAAAAAGGTAGAAATCTTTGACGAGATGTTACTTGAAAACCGTGTCACTTACAAACATTCTGTCCGAGGCAACACGATCACGTAGAGTGCCTCTACAATAACCTCTCTCAGTTTTTTATATCTCTGAGACATTTGCCCGTGGTGAAAGGTTTTCTGCTGCCCCAAAAATCATCAGAAGGAGGCAGTGTATTAAGTCAGGATGAAAGCCTATTCACTCTAGGCGCCTATTGTGACAAAATCACACATCGCGCCGGAGAATCCCAAACATGCACCTTGAACAAGTGATGCTACAAGTGGTGAACAAAATGGGCACCTTGAAGAATTGAGCCCTCCAAGACATCTTGCAATTGCCTAAAAGTCCAAAATTTATATAAGTGAGTTAAGGCGCCATTTTCCATCTCCAGAGCCTCCTTTGAGCACCTTAACATGGAGTGAATGTTTTAGTCTATGAAAGATTGCGCCTAAAGAATATAACAACCCCTTAAGTCACTAGGATGAATTAAGTTAACAAAATGAACTTCATTGAGGGAGGCACACTTGTGCATCTAGACAATGATGATGATGATAGTCTTGTAGATCAAGATGATATCAAGATGACAATAGCATTAACTATGAGATCATTACATGCAAACTTTCCATAAACCTTCATCTTCCACTCATGAACATGCAAGAATATTTCAAACAAGAAATGACTAGCACTAGCTATCATGCCAATCCTAAATACGCATCTAATGGTCATCCTTATGGTACCTTTGGTAAGGGAAGAACCACTTTAGACCAAGGTCCTCATATTCGATTCATATCTCCAATCCCAACCGCATGTGAGAACTGTTTATCCTATGTATCCTATTCAAATCCTCCATCTCATAATCCTTACATTCCAACTTATCCCATCAATCCAAACCCACTACATCCAAATCATCCTTTTTAGATTTCCTCCAAGGACTTCTAGTGGAGGAAAAATCTCAAACTAAAAATCACAAATTCAATTAGTGTACCTCTCCCAAGCCTATCCAAAAGTCACATAGTACCATGCCTATCCATCAAACACCACAATGCAATCAAAATCCTAACAATATGCCCATGATCCAAGATCAAGTGCAATCATGCAAAGATATTATCAATCACAAGCCTATTAAGAATGAACTAGAGTCTTGTAGTACCATACTTTTCCATCAAACACCATCATTTAATCCATGGCCTATCAAGCCTATCAAAGAAAATGCAAACATCCTATGTAATACAATCAGACTTTAAATATTTGAAGTAGCCATCTACAAATATCCATTCAAACGTGGATTTATAATGCAAGTATGGACGCCATCAATAAAAAAGATTTGTATTAACCAAATATCCATATAGGCATACATCAATATCTGTTGATATAAGTATAACATATATACAAAATAGCCATATAGGCTTACAAGAATGCCATATAGGCATACAATGTCAACTATGTACAATACAAAATATATGTCCACAAATGCCATATAGGCATACAACAAAGGAACACAATAAAAAGTCATTCCCCTCTGGCTGGTGAAGAGAATAAATCACGAGCAGCCTTTGGTCTTCTAGGGGATGGAGACGTGCATGTGGGTGGTCTACTATGAACCCGAGGGCTACTCCTATTTAGGTCTTCCTGCATCTTTACCTATTACAATAAAAAGTATAGACATTAATATATAGAAATTACATGTTATAAAAAAATGAAACATTTAACAAAATAATCACTTACCGCTAACATATAATCTGTCTCCTCACTTGCCTCAGTAGCAGGAATAGGCCCTGGTGATGTCATGTCCTATAGAAACCATCCAGATAGAAATTAAACTTCAAATCAATAATCTTTTCATTTTTCAAAAATAGACAACTATAACAATGAATGTAAATTGAAATTTACTAATCTACCTCATACCCCTGTCAATGCCATGGAGCTATGAATCGTAGAGGCCACACCCTGCTCCATTGCCCTATGAACATGGGGAGGTGTCTCCACAGCCTGCATCATCTGGAAATAAAACAACATTATTCAATTACAAAAACTATAATAGTGATGCAAATCATGGCTCCTAACATACACACATGTTCATCTAAACATGGAAGTACACATAATAAAGCACCCAAATCACATACAAAAATTTAGTAAGTACAATTCATTCATTAAACTATTTATTTTATTACCTCCGTAAAGCTTTGAAGTCCACCACCGCTGGCAGGTGTTGCCATGAAATCTACAGTATTAACCTATTCAACATCCAAAATCAGAAATTAGAATACCATTCATATAACGATGCTATTCACATGTAATATTTATAATTGTTTACTAGTTACATACCTCGACAGTAGATGATCTAGTGAAAAATGCAAGTGGAGAACCACTGAAAACTGCATTGACGCTATGACCCTGAAATTTCATTAAAATCATCAATTTAAATTAGTTAATCTTGTATTTCAAAAATGAAATTTAATAAATTAAATTCAATAAACTTGCTAATATTTACCTAAGTATCAAGGCTGAAAGTCTCACTCAGAGGGTATCTGTCATCACCATCTGCTCAGCTGCAGATGTAGCCTATGCACATGTGTCCTAACTGTCCATGGGGTCATAACCACAGGCTGACCCACAAGCCTGGCAAGTATGCGGTGGGACCCTACTCCTCGCACTATCTCCCAACCCACTCTGTGTTGCAGGACCAGCATGCTCTATGATGCTCTGAGTCAAGGCACTAATCGACTGAAGTGTATCAACCTCAACACTCTCCTTCACAATGGAAGGGATAGAAACATGCTCGTGGGCTGGTCTGCTGATTACTCATCTCACTACCCGTTGTGGGTCAAGACGTGCCCCTGGTCTATCTTGTGCTGACCCCCCACCTCTACCCTGGAAGTCCCGCATATCAAAATAGTTTAGCACTTTATTGAGGACAAACTCGTAGTAGAGTTTCCTCAAAAAGTATTGCGGGACCTCATTATTATTGCATGGAGGATGGTCAAAAACCATCCACCACCTCTGCCCGAAATTGTCCCTTATCGCTTGGTTGTTGCACCAATGGATAGGGAACCTCTTGCATGTAATGGGTGGAGGTTGATTTGTTTGTGGGTTTGTGAAAATTGAACACAAGTCTAATTTTGTAATTTGTAATTTTTTGACATCTTAGTATGACAACTTGTCTGCATAGTAATCTCTAAACTCTCTCTTTTTATCCATCCAACTAGTTATTTGCTTGCTGATTGAATCTACATTTGATAACATAGACTCAAGAGATTTGGCAAGCGTGGACCTATGCAAGGTTGAAGTGGAAGGATCTTTCAATCTTGCAATTATATCTTCAATTTCCTTTTTGTTGTTTTTAATTTGCCCCATTATATTATCTTGTGTTCCAGGGGCATGTCAAGGAATGAATGGAGGAGGTTGTTGTTCTGCAAGTATTTCCTCCTCGGGATTTTGTGGATTTTGAGGAGGAAGAGGAGGAGGTGCATTAACATTTCCTGACAATTAACGAAATATACATCAAAAATCAACAAAAACCTACCTATTTAGAAATAAATTCAAACAAAAAAACAAAGATAACTCACCCCTTTGGCGTGCTCGACATCGCGGCGGCATTTTAGCGACGAATCGATAAGCTTTTTGTGTTGATTGGTGTTTTGCAAAACGTAAGCGCGCTTTTGAGGGTTTGGAAGCCGCAGGCAGAGGAGAAAACAGAAAGAAATGAAATTGGAATGCTTTTTTTTTAATTTATAATAAGTCATAACGCGAGCACGTTATAACGCGCTCGCGTTATGACTTAATTTTTTTTTAAATTAATTTGGCCACTTTTTGGCCCCCCATCTTCTTGCACTTACCCTATGACCAAATGTATTTTTGTCCTCACATGAGGAGATAGGCGTCCCACTTAGTGGTAGGAATATTTTTTCATGTGTCAGCATCTTGGATGTTGTGTAAGGGAATATTGACCATAATGGTCATGATAGATTCCTATGACAAAGTTATGACATGTAAGAGTCACAAATAGGAGATTCTATGACAGGTGAAGACATGTGTCAAAGAGCATCTTTGGGCGTCCCAAGGTGGACTATGACATGTTGTAAGAGAATATGCTATTTATAGCCTGTGTATGACAAATTCTCTTACAGTTGTGAGTTATGACAACTATGACAAATTCTATGATGGTTGTAAGAGTCGTAAGAGCATCTATCATAGCTCATTTTGGAAATAGGCGACCTTTTTGGGATGGGGTGACCTGACAAGTGTCAAGAACATTCTACAAGGTTCGACAAGTGTCCATAGGCATGGGTTTTGGGAAATGAGGCCATGTTGGATGCCCATTCCAAGATAGAGCCAATTTTGCCTTGTATACTCTATATAAATAGGTGCTTTGAGGAGGTGATGTACTACAGGTTTTACAAGTACTATTATGCTACCAGATTATATCCAGATACGAGTGTTGAAGACTCATGCAAGAGCATTGGCTCTGTGTTGTATTGTAACCTTCATTGTTTACGTAATACATTTGAGCTGTGTTTTGGAGTGGGGTTTTTCACCCCTAAGGGTTTTCCCCACGTATATCTTGTGTCTCTCTTCTTCTATCATACTTTCTTGTTTATGTGTTTGCAGCAATATCTCTGTTAGTCGGTTTAACATTGTTGTAATAGTAAGGATAAAATTGAATTTGCACTCTCCTCCCCTCATTAGATTAGTGTAGGAAGCATTTTCTGCACACCTAGCTTCTTTTCACATGAAACTTGGAACATACATAAAATGTCATTGTATGAAGCTATGTTCCAAACTGCAAAAGTTCAATGCTAATATTATGAAAATGCAAAGTAATCTCTTAGACAGTCTTCAAAGAATAGTCATCCTGAAACAGAGACAATCACCAACTTCTGAAGGCCAAATCTTCTTTGTATCAACACATGCAACTCAGGAACAATAAGATAGATCATGTAGGAACACACTAGTAACATATATTGTCCTCTTATTCTTATGATAGTGTTGACATTAGTGTATGCTACTATGTTGACATCAATGACAACACATACGGCCAACATCTATTCCATTTCAACAACAAGCATATTAATTCTAGAGAAACCATTGTCACAACTAAGACCATTCATTAATGTATTTGAGATTGAAACCTTCTTTATATTCTTTGCAAAAGACTACATCATTATAGAAATATTTATTGATCTAGTCAATGGCCTCATCTTTGATAAGTATTTTCAAGAAAAGTGCTATATAAGGTTGGTACCTAGTAGAGCAAGCTAGGCTCTCAAATTCATGGATATTTTAGAATTATTTCTATCCATCTCTACCAAAGTGTCTACCATGTTAGATGGAATGATAATTTTCCAACATCCTTAAAATAATCATGGCATACTAATGTCATTGTCATAAGATTCAAGACGGACTACTTAACCCCTCAACAAAATACATAATCATAATCAATTATTTCATAAAATTATGAGTTTCCTATGTGTGAGATAGTTGTGGCCTAAAATAATGAAGCACTCCTCTTCCATTTGCTACAATGCATTCAGGCATTCCAATACAAAAATTAAATGGTTGATATCAATATACAAAAAAACTTATAGTATGCTTAAAATATCCCCACCCATAGAAGGAAAAAAGTGGCCCTTACCTTGAGGAGATCATAGGAACTCATAAGACTTTTGCCTATATGTATGACAACATTTTGTTTCATATCTATAATATGTTTGTCTCATTGTATCTTAAACATGTTTGGTTTAGCTTTTCTTTTCTTAAATTAAGATCAAAATTTAAATATATAGAGTCTAACAGACTATAGCTTGACTACCTGGAATAGTTTTTACATGCTAGTAGATTGTTACTAGATGCACAATTTGGTTGAAAGATTGCCTGCAGACTTTAAAATTTTCATATTTAAGATGCCAAAATAAGGATAATTCATTGGATTCTAGTTAAATGAGATTCCAAACTCTAAAGATGTCAAATGTAATGTTTGAAATTAATGCATACAATGTATATGTCATCAAAGAGTATAATCAACATTCTCTCCATTTGCTTGAGAATAAATGTGAATGTCACAAAAATGAATTGGAAAGTAAACACCCACATTTATATTAAAGCTAGCAATGAAAAAAAGCATTACTTCAAATCTAAAGAAACATTGAAAATCTATACATTTTTTTTCCCTTTGAAGAAAATATAGGTGTTGCACTCAATTTCATAAGTTTCATTTCATAAACGAAACTTGGAATATTTATAACTTCATGGCTTCTTTTGTGAGAGTGGTCAAGAAATATAACAAATAACCTATAAAATCATATTTATTGCTCTATTTGTACACAACTTTCATCAATTTACACAAAAATCCACCCCTGCGTCCAAAATAATAAGCACAACCTTAAACAATTTAGGGCTAAGATTTGTAATTTCATGCACATCTACAATTCTTGCTTTGTCTGTCTTTGCATCATAATGCTTGCTAAATTCAAATTGATAAGCACAGAAAATAATAAGAACATGATGCTTGTTTGTTAGTTCACAACCATCTAATGCAAATTTTAGCCACAAGCTAAAACATCTTGAAGAGGGAAGGTTGATCAAGTTTAGGAATACATCGTACCATGGAGCAATTCCCTAAACCCCTCCCCTATGGACTTGGGTCATAGGGGTATCCTTCACCCAAGGACTACCTACATACCCACTTCCAAATGGGATTGAAGTCCCATGTAGTTCTCCTCACTTTAATCTATTGAGGATTAGATGCATGGAATCCCTACACCTAGGCTTTCATAACCACTCAAGTAACTTTCCTCCTAGAAGTGAAATAGAAAGAATGACATAGAAGGGATTAAGACCAAGTGGTGTAACAATCACTATTTACCAATACCCATTCAAAAACAAAGCCAAAACTCACAAAGCATTATTAGTTAATAACAAATCTCAAAATTACTAGATTAACCATTGTATACCCCCAACAAGGTTCCTTTTAATGAATCCCATCAAGTAATAATGCTTAACAATAAGTAAGGGAATGCAACTAAGTTCACAAACGTGTACTAAAGAACTTCCACTTGAGGACACCAAGATATCAAGTTTAGACTTCTCCACCATTATGATTTGTAATTCAACATAGATGTGTTAGAACCCTCATAGGCTCATCTCATTAACGCAGAGGCTAGGTTGATTACCTACCAATGAGAAATTCTTTTTGCTCACAAACATATTATGTCTATTATCAGATAACTCAATACTTATAGAATTTAAGTAATCATTAGTTCAAGTCTTTGCACAAACCCATTAGGATAAATAAGGAGTCAAACTAGTTCTTTACAACCCCCTTTAAATTTCCAATCAAGTATGAAATGTTGCATCTAATAATGCAAACCTATAGGATAATTATCGGTCATCCCCTAATGATGCTAATAAGATATAACGTTGAATATGTATATGCATTTAGCTCAATTGACATTACTACCCACTTTATATCAAGCCTTATCAAGTAAAATTCATGTTTCATTATCACCCAAATTTCATACCAATCCTTACTAACATTGCCAGAATCAATTCCATACACAAAAATATGCATAACAACATAATCAGTATAAATAAATCTAGTCATATCAGAGCACGAGATACCAATAATTAAAATATCTTCATAATGCAACAATTATGCCAAGTCCCAATATGGCTCCACATGATGCCCTACTATAATATGATTTAATGGTATCAATATCATAATCATAATATATTACGACATCCTTCGTAATTGGAAACACAACATGCATCAATTAGGGCACATAAAAACTATCTAATACTTTGAAAGACACAACAATAATTATAAACTTGTTTTAATCATGGTCAACACCCAAGTCATACTCTAGATGGTTGGCAACACTATAACTAGTAGATCATTTATGACAATGTACACTCAATAATATTAATAATAGTAATATTCTAAACCTTTTGATTTCATTTACCATGTGGTGCAACCCCATATTCTTATAATAGTCTAGTTCATGGACTAGATAATATTTTCACCTTCCATTTATACTAAATCCAACCTTAATGGTCAACATTAAGTGATTTCATATAACAACAATATGTTTGCAAATTAACCCTTTTCATTGTGGTTAACATTGTCTTACCATAGTCCATTAGATTCCACCTTAAATACCTATAATTCTATGTATGATTCCAAAGTTGAATCTCAAGTTTAACCTTGACATCACTATCAAACACAGTCTAAGGGGCATTTGTCAATAGGAACACTGCCACAAAAATCAATGACAATGATGTCCCATTCAGACCATTTTAATTTTAAGCCATAACTATTTTAATTCCAATCACTAATGAATTCAAAATGTAATAGATAGGATGTGCCATCATACAAGGCCCAGTGTCAGTGCCTTGGTTTCAGTTATTATAGGTATCATGTAGATATTGTATACTAGTTGCCAATGCTTTCAAGTGGTTCAAACCACATACCACATTAATAGCAACCAATAGCCGTGTAAATAGATTTTTTTTATCAACGTTACTAACAATATACAACTAGGTCTAAGGATTTTTATCAATGATCAAGAACATAAATCTAATTAGATCTCAATAAGTTAGTAAAGCCACACTTTCTATCTCACTCAAGGCATAAGGAAACTAGAAGGAAATTTCAAATCTTATTCACACAAAATAAGCTACCAAGGAGAATCAATCCAATGCTTTCAAGTGGTTCAAACCACAGACCACATTAATAGCAATCAATAGTTGTATAAATAGATTTTTTATCAACATTAATAACAATATACAACCAAGTGTATGGATTTTTATCAATGATCAAAGAACATGAATCTGATTAGATCTCAATAAGTTAATAAAGCCACACTTTCTAGCTCACATAAGGCATTAGGAAACTAGAAGGAATTTCAAATCTTATTCGCACAAAATTAGCTACCAAAGAGAATTGATCACAATTTAAAATCATTCAAGAGAAAGTTTGTGCATAAATTCTCATTTATTAACATTGCACCTAATGTTTAGTGAAGGCTATGGCACTAGAATGGCATTTGTCACTGCAACATGTGACATAATTTCATTTTCTTTTATGCCATGATGGATGTACGAACCCTCTTCCAAAACTCCAATTTGAGCCAAGCAAGAAGGATGCTAATTGCATATGCTTAAAGGTTTCTAAGGCCCTTTTTAATGTAACTTACCCTACCCCCTTGGTATTCCACGAGGCCACATTTCTTTGAGCCATTTTATCAAATAGCTAACGTCTCTAGTTTTCTACCTCACATGAGGCAGTAGGAAACTAGAAGGAATTTCAAATCTTATTCACACAAAATAAGTGTGAATAAGCTACCAGGGAGAATTGATCACATTTTAAAATCATTTAAGCAAAAGGTTGTGCATAAATTCTTCTTTATTAACGTTGCACCTAATGTTTAGTGAAGGTTGTGGCACTAGGAATGACGTTTGCCACTACAACATGTGACAAAAAATTCATTTTCTATTCTGCCATGATGGATGTACAAACCCTCTTCCAAAACTTCAATTTGAACCAGGCCAGGCAAGGAGGATGCTAATTTCATATGCTTAAGGCCCTTCTTAACAAACCACTTTTGTAACTTACCCTGTTAGCCTTGGCATTCCTGAAGGGCACATTTCTTTGAGACATTATGTCGTGCAACTCATGTCCCTAGTCAATGCTTCTATGTTTTTCATGGAAGAGGGAAGAACGGTTGCCTTGTTTTTGTGCTCTGACGATTGCAATTATAAAGTCGTTTGTTGAATGCTCAACTGTAGTCAAAGAGAAAGGACAATGCTTAAAAAGCCAAAGTACCATGGAAACGGAAAAGACAAAGGACAATGGTTACAAAGTCAAGAGATAGTTCCAATGGTTGGGAGGGTAACTGTTATAGTTTGATCCATTAGTAGAACATATGTTCATTATTGCTTAAATATAAAAATATCAATAAAAGTAACTTTTTGTATTAATAACTATTACTTTTAACCAAGTCAAACATGTATCATTGATAGACCAAATTGTTTTCAACTGCCCATTCAATAGTACAAAATGAACAAACATCCCTTTTCAACTTTTACCTCTAAATAGAACAAAAGATACTATAATTTATTCCAAATTAAAAACACATCTGAGCTTATAACAAAACTATATTATAATATTATGTTCAAATTTGTACACTCTTGCAATTACTTTGTCCACCTATAGACACATTCTTGTCAACATCAATACATGCTTCTTACTTTATATAAAATACTAAATGTACAACTTTTGGTCCTCCACCAATTAATCTGGAATTGTAATGAACAATGACAGGTACCCAACTTGACATAGTTACAAAATTTTATTTCCAAGAAATCAGTCCATCTCTCCCAAATATTGAGCAATAAATGCCCAACTTGGAGACTTCAACAACCAGATTCAGAGTACCTGTAAAATAAACAAACATATGTGAGGCTCACCATTTAAAAAATCAAATCACAAAATTAATGACACCAAATTTCAAAAATGCATCCATGCCCATTTCAAATAAAAATCAAATCACACAATAAATAGATCAAATTTGAAAATTGGCTCTCTATCTGTGGAACGCTGAATTTCAAAAAACTGGAGGGAATTAATCTATAAAATGAACCAATGATTCATATGTATTATTTACATTCTAACGAGTCAGAAAGAATATTAGAACTGCAACAAGTATCAAAATATCAGACCTGCAAATTTCAGACCTGCAAACTGCTACAAGGCTTAGGTGGCACATTGTCTTCTTCTAAAATCAGGTTTTTTTATTTATTTCTATAGTATGTTTAATATTTAAATGTTATATGTCTGTTAAATGTTATAGCTCTGTTAATGTTAAATGTTATAGCTCTGTTAATGTTAAATGTTATAGCTCTATTAAATGTTAAATGTTAAATGTTAAATGTTAAATATTAAATGTTATAGCTCTATTAAATATTAAATGTTATATGTCTGTTAAATGTTAAATGTTATATGTCTGTTAAATGTTATAGCTCTGTTAAATGTTATATATATTTAACAAAGCTATAACATTTAACAAACTTACATTTATTTAACAGAGCTATAACATTTAACAGACACATATATATATATTTAACAGAGCTATAACATTTAACAGACATATATATATATATATATTTAACAAAGCTATAACATGGAATGTCATAGTGACAAAACTCTTCCATATGATTATAAATGAATAAGATTTGGACTCGTTTTATAGGCTAGTGAGTCTAATCTAACTGCATTTATGTAGTCATCTATTTCAATTTCTGATTGAATGGAAAATAACATAGTAAACCTTGCTGCCCCTATTTTCTGCATTTGTCTACTGTCTTTGTTTTCCTTTCTCTCACACTAATCCAAAACCTCACATGATCAAAGGCTTTGAGTCAAGCATTGTTTCATAATCTTTTCCCCAAACCCTTCAAAAGACATTTCAAATGCAGGAGTATTAGTAGAGATAGAGATGAGTCTGCTATTAGTTTGACTGGAGCTAGATTTTATGATTTTGGCGGGTGTGAAGGAATTTATGCTCTGCATCTCAATCACAACAAGTCTCAACATCAGCCATTAAAGCAGAAAGCCCAAATAACAGAGGTTGTTAGTAGAGGAATGGGAAGCAAAGGCACATCATCTACAATCATAGACTCAAGAGTAGTAGCAGCAGTGTGCAGCTGTACAACTACAATGGGATTTATATGGAACTCAAGAGGTGGGAATGAGAGTTCCAGCAGTAGTGAAATCTCAGATGATGAAGAAGAAAAGAATGTAAACTTCTTATCTAAACAACCCATGTTGGTACTGCAACAGCATCAGCTGGAAGCAAAGGAGAGTTACAGTACAGAGTTTATACAGAAGTTAGAGCATTCCCAGCTTTGCCTTGAGTTAATGCAATGTAGTAAGAGGAGTTGGAAGCATGAGAGCAAACATGTTGTTCAATATAGTTACAGTAACCTTGCTGGCTTGCCCATTCCTGTTCATGATGAAGATGTAGACAGTGAGTATATGACAGTGGCACAACCTGATCAATCTCTCACAACAGAAATGATTGAACTTGCTAGGGGCCCATTTGTGATGGATACCCATCTTAAATGTTCAACTTCTCGCATTTGTAGCTCTTCACTGTATATTAATAACAGGGCTGCATTATCTGATGAAAAAGAATACTAGGAAGAAGTGCCGATCTACAATATGGAGTCTACAAATCACTACAGCACTTTGGTCATGGAGATGGAGAAGAAAACAAGATGTGCTCACTGCTTGCAGAATGATACAATGTTTGATAAAAGTGGGTGTGCATGTGGGGAATCTGCTGAGAAGAACACTATGTTTGATAGTTTTTCAGAGGTGAAATCATCTTACGACCCACAGAAGGATTTCAAAGAATCTATGGTTGAGATGATTATAGAAAAAGATATACATTTCTCCTGAGATCTTGAGTGTCTCCTTCAATGCTATCTTTCTTTGAACTCAGATGAATATCATCAAATTATCTTGAAGGTCTTTGACCAAGTTAGGTCAGAATTGAAACTCAAGTAACCTTGTGATTTTATACTTCATATTAAGCATCAAACTTATCCTCTTGCCAGTTGATAAATTAGAAGCGCTTCTTCTTTAGGCAGAGTGAACTTGGGAGCTTTCTAGAACATTGTAGCTTTCAGGGGCCAATGATAATGGGTACCTAACAGTGGCCAACGACATGCAGGGGTCTCTGTACATATGTCCCATGGTAGGGGTCTCTGTACATGTGTTTTTATCTCTCCTTATAATTATTGTTTTCATGTAGTTTATTGTTGTCGTTTAATAACAACAATTCCATTGCCCCTATTGATTGGGTCATTATAGAAGAATTTTTTTGATGGAGGATTTTATATCATTCACAGGATCGTTTTGCTATTCGATAGGAGAGCATGCTGTTGGTGAAGTTGAAAGGTTTTGAATGAACCCTACAGGAAGCAAGTCTTGCTGAGTGCAAAGCCCTGACACCATTACAGAAGATTTTAAAACTATCTCTATTCTATAGAGCAGAAAACACACTTATAAATAGGAACATTGCTATGAAAGTCATTTCAGATAAAGTCCAGTGGCATCTATTATTGAATTGATTAAAGACATGAGGCACTGGGACTTCTAGTTTTGAGGTTTTGAGGTGGCCAGGATTGTATTTGTATCTAAAGCTGAGATGTTTCAAAAAAAATTATGTTGTATTTTCCTATTTTTCACTGTTGAAATGTCCATAACTACTTTTCGTAATAGACTATACCTGACTAGACCTTCTTTTTAATGAGGTCTTTCTTATAGAGCACCCCATTCTCTACATAACTCTTTTAAGAAGTAGTTTGTCCATTCCTGTACTGAAGCATATATTATCTACTGATTTTGATTAAAAGGCATTGCTTGTAGATTTAAGACTGAAAAGATATTAGCCACAATGTAAAAAGCATTAATAACATTTAACAGAGCTATAACATTTAACAGACATATAACATTTAACATTTAACAGATATATAACATTTAATATTTAACAGATATATAACATTTAATATTTAACAGAGCTATAACATTTAATATTTAACAGACATATATATATATATATATATATATATATATATATATATATATATATATTTATATATATATTTATATATATATATATATTTATATATATATATATATTTATATATATATTTAACAGAGCTATAACATTTAACAGACAGCTTATGAAAAGATCCATTACATTTTCTTGCTAACAATTATTAAATGACATCATTTGATGTAGGCATTATGGCAGCAGGAAAGAGAAGATCCAGAAGAACAAGTCAAAGGCCTAGGTTGCCAAGGGGAGTCAAATTGAATGCAATTGACTCGGATGATGCTGAGACTTCAATCAACCCACCTAAAAATAACACTGATTTTAGTCCAGTTAATGACAGTGCAGTTAACATTGATGTTTCTACAAGTTCTGTTCAAAAACATGGATTGAAGGCAAAGATGACAAGAGGGGAATGGATAGAACAAGATATGGATGGTGCAATCAAGGATGTCGAGGACAATAAGTACTCCATAAGAGCAGCTAGAAAAAAGTGGGGTATCCCTTGCACTAGTTTGACAAATTGGTTGGCAGGAATAACAACCACGAAAACAAAGGGACCACCAACAATTTTGTCAATGGAAGAAGAGCTGGAAGTTGTCGAATGGTGCAAAGATTTAGCTCAACTTGGTCATGGTATGGAGGTTACTCAGTTGAAGTCACACATTGCACAAATTTGTCAAGGAAGGCCAAATCCTTTCACAAATGGTTTGCCAGGTAGATCATGGTGGGCTGGTTTCCGTAGACGTCATCCAGATTTGACAATAAGGATTGCTGAGGGTCTTGATCGGGATAGAGCAGTGATGTTGCGTCCGAGCATTGTGGCAAATTTTTATGACAACTTGGAAAAACTTTATAATGCTAATCATTATGGCCCAACAAAGATATGGAACTGTGATGAAACAGGTGTTCAAGCAGGCAGAAATTGCGGGATGCGAGTTATTGCAAAGTTGGGCAGTAGAAGTGTGCCACAAATTCTATCAAAAAGTAGAGAGTGGATACCATTTTATGTTGTATTAATGCAGCAGGGCATAGTATACCAGGGTTTTATCTTTTCAAAGGTAAAAGGCAGCTAAAAAACTATATAGCAAATTGTGAACCAGGGGCGTGCATGGCAGCCCAACCACATGCTTGGATGACCAAAGAGCTGTTCTTGAATTGGCTACACCATTTTGCTAGATCAGTCCCTGGTGGAGCTTCAACCACAAATAGACATCTACTGATTTTTGATGGGCATGGAAGCCATGTGGCTTACAGCACAATTCAAGAAGCTAAATCTTTGGGCATTGATCTTCTTACTTTGCCTGCACATACCAGCCACAAACTTCAGCCTTTGGATGTTAGTGTCTTTGCACCATTCAAGTCATACTTCAAAACTGAAAGGTCCAAGTGGATGGCAAAAAACCCCCACATTGAAATAAGGAGGGCAGAATTGGCTAAACTAAGTAGCAAAGCTTTCAAGCTTGCCCTTACATCTGAAAATATCATATCAAGTTTCTGAAGGACTAGAATTTGGCCACTAAACAGTGATGCTATTTGTAATGACATGAGACCAAGTGAATCCTTCTTTGTTGAAGAAGAAAATGAGATTGCAGGTATTGCAAGTATATTAAGGTTGGTTGGATATGAAGAGGTTGAAGTGCAAAATTGTTTGGCACAAATGGCAAGGGAGCAATCAACACTAACAAATGAAGTTCATGACAACATAAGTTCAGCTACTCATGTCAGCCAAACACAACAGTCAAATGAAGAAGATGATGCCATGAGCTTGCCAACACAAGTTAACCCACCAAATTGGGTTAAAGACGCTGCCAACAACCTTGGAATGCAGATTGATTTTGAAAATGAAGAAGTGTCATTATCTATGCCTTCCCCTCCTCCACTTCCAACAACCGAGGTTATTCATTATTATGCAGATACCACAGATTGAGAAACTACAGATTTAGATGCTACTGATACAACATTGCAGCAAGTGAAATGCAATGAAGGTTCATTGCAGAACTCTGAAGGTAATGAAATAACAGACCAACAAGTGAGATGCAATCAAGGGTCATTAAAGAACTTTCTCAAGCTACCAATTGAAACGGTTCGTAAGAGACCCAATCCCCTGGATGACAGTGCACTGAGGCTAAGTAGGTAGTCCCAAATTCTTACCACAGATGATTATTTAATCCTGCATGAGCAACAAGAAGCAAGGAAAATAGAACTTGAGGAACTAAAAGCAAGAAAAAAACAACAAGTAGAGGCAAAGAAAATTCATCTAATTGAAGAAAAGAAAAGGAGGGAAGAGCAGAAGCTTGAAAGACAATTGAAGAGACAAAAGAAGGAAGAAGAAAAGTTGCAGCAACGAAGGGCAAGAGAATTGAAGAAAGAACAAAGGCAAATGGTCAGGGATAGGAATTCAAAACATGTTGCAAGAAATTCAGGACATTTGAGTACTCCATCAAGCCCTCTACCTGAACAACATCATATTCTAAGGGATATGTACAACATATTAAGCCCTGCTTATGCTACCCTTAAAAACCAACAAGTGACTAGCAATACAAATTCAACACATGAGGGAAGCAGTTCAAGGTGTTTGAGTACTCCATCAACCCCTCTACCTGAACATCATCAAATTTTGAGGGATATGTACAGCATATTAAGCCCTGCTTATACTACCATTAACAACTTCCAAGTGACGAGTCATAGCCCCCCTCATTCCCCTATAAAGCAATTCCAATTTTCTGGGCTTTAGATGAAACAATGTTTGGTCATCTTGTTCCTATCACACCTCTTGTGGAATCAGCACCTCCAAAAAGTACTTCAACAAATAGTCCTATAGCAGAGCCAGAGCCAGAGCCATTCCCTGGATTTATGGTAAACTAGAAAATTAAGAATTGATGTCGAGTTATTGCTATAAGGTTTTTGAAACATCTAGTCAGTAATGCATTTTGGACATTGTAAGTAAAAGCTGACCATTTTGTAATGTTTTGTCGAAGCTGTATTACTGATAAACTAGAAAATCAGGATTTGATGTCAAGTTCTTGCTATAAGTTTTCTGAATCATCTAGTCAGCAATGCAGTTTGGTCATTGTAAGTAAAAGCTGACAATTTTGTAATATTTTGTCAAAGACTATCTTACCGCATTATGCAACTAGCAATATGATGTTTTGTTGTTTTTGTTATTGTCATTAGCAATGTAATGGAATATTCCAAGTCAAGATTTTGTTCTAGTGCAAGAAATGTGTCTACAATGTGTATGCAGCCAACAAAATGAATGTATGTATGTACAATTGTAATGTTTTGTCGAAGCTGTTACAATTCATTTTGGAAAAAGAACAATAAATACTAAGCTGGAGTCATCTCATAAACTTGTTTAGTTTGATCTTAAATACGAAAAAGCCCAAAGATTCCTCCCCAACCTGGAAAAAAAATAGCCCCCAACCGTTACGCATCCAACAAACTCTAACATCAACAAAGGAACTATTTCAGTACCAATATCCTTCTGAAACATAAAGATTGCCAACATAAAATAAGCCACACTGAACCTTCTATTTAAAACAGTGGTGAAGCTCCTCAGAGGCATTAAAGAAGAAGCCAATCCCTACTTGCAATATTATTATCATTTAGCAACATTATTATCATTTAGAAGGTTCTCACATGAAATTTATATAGCTTTTTTATGCCATTTTTTGGTAAATATTAAAGTAGGATACCAATCATTTAATATATCAGTTAAGTTTTTGTTTACTTGATTTTATTTGTGAGTATGCATGACACCTTGTCAGTAAATTGGCTTCCACAGAAAATAGCTTAGTTAATAGCCAAATCTATACCACATTGGAGATTTCTTTGTAAATATTACTGTTGCCATCAAACCATGACTCTTTGGGCCTAAAATTCTATTTTCTTTAATTTTACTTTTGAACTGAATGTTTTTGTTGGATTCTCAAAAAAAAAATGTGTACTCAGGGAAGTCATTTTTTGTGCTTGATGCTGTAGCTTCTGAGAAGTAGAAAACAAAGGAAAATGATCCAATCAATGGGGAGATGACAGATGGTGTTTGATGCTTGTTGTGTTCTCTCATACTTATCATTTCATGTTTGGATTGGCTCAGGGATTAAATGTTTATGGCAGTAAAATATCATTAGTCATTTACTTATAACAGATAAATGGTGCGGTTTGGGTAGGCTATACCAGACTACTGCTTAAAGTAATAGTCAAGTAAAAATATGTCAGGTGACTACTTTAGGCTATAGTAAAGCAAAAATCCATCAGATGATGTTAATATGTATTGCTACTAAATTAAGTTCTGGAAGTTAACAGAATAGTTTAGTCGGCGTGCTTAGCTGAATCTACCGTGTTTTGAATTCCTCATAAGTTTAAATTGGTAATCATTCTTTAGATCATTACTATCATCTAGAAGGTTATCCACATGCAGTTTATATAGCCTTTTTATAGAGTTTACATCTGCAACCCAAAACAGGCTAGAGATAACAAAACAATTTAAGGACATTACACAAACGACGAAAATTAAGGTCATTAAAAAAAATAAATGAAACAGAGAAAGTTCCATTGCAAATTATGCAGTCTACCTCATAAAATCACACAAATTGTTTAAAACAGAGAAATGACAAAGTGTAAAAAATGTTAGAACTGCCCATAAATCTCATTAATGAAATCAATAAATGACCAATTTAAATAAATATGCACAGCGTTGACAAAACCCTAAGAAACCCTAAGAACTTTGAAGGAAACTTGCAATTGAAAAAAACAAACAGGTCATTGCCCCAGTAAGGTCAAAAATGACCTTACCTATTGGATCTCCTGCAAACCCTGGTTACAAAAATCCTTTACATCTATTGTGTCAAAAGACACAGTTTCTGTGACTGAGAAGTCGATTGCTGTGAGTCCTGAGGGAGCGGAGAACTGGGAGCGGAGAACCGGTCCATCTGTGCCTGAAAACCCACCAAACAAACAGATGAAAGGGTGAAGAAAAACCAAAAAAAAATCGCAAAACACAACATCAATACAAGTCTGCGAGGTCATTTTGGCTACCGTTTAAAACACAAACCTATTGCCTCCATTGACGCCCACGTCAACGGCCTCGCTCCACGCCTGGCGATCTCTATGCTTCCCACATCGGCAGCCTCCATGGAAGCTGTGGGCTGGAGCAGCGGCAGCGGCAGCGGCAAAGGCAAAGTGGGAGATGGAGTAGAGTGAGAAGATAGGAAAATTTTAGGTTTAGGGTTATTCAACAATAGGATAATTTAGTATTCGATTAGGGTTAGGTTTTATTCAACATAGCATAGCAAAAAATGCAGTTTAGGGTGTTTTATAGTTTAGATTTGGTAATTTTCTAATTAGTTAATAGTTTAATGTTGTTTAGGTTTATGTATAACTATGCACATATCAAGATGAGTTTAGATTTATTTTTCAGAGGATCCTATTATGGATTTGAGCACTAATGTCAATGTTATAGGGAGAAAATTGTTCACTCATTGGCGCAAATGTGTGCGATAACGGGAGGCGGGAATTGACCATCATCAGGCAGGTGTTCAAAAAGTGTTATTTTTGACACTTTTTATGATTGCGTATAGATCTGGCATCAAAATTGATCGTGTGGTCCTGAAACCTTAGTTATAAGCAGTCGACTAAGCAATGAAGTTGCTATAAAGTTTTTAAACGAATTCGACGTCGGCAAGTATGTTTTTGAGAGGCACGAAGTTAGGGTGCACACCTATTGGGTCCTTTCCCCTAGGTTACCAGATTTATACAAAATGGATTTGTTGAAAAGGGCGTAGAAATTATTAAACAAATGCAATAGACATATGTAAAGTCAGATTCCGTAACATTTGTCAATATTCTCAGGACCTCTGCCACATTTGGAATCATTAAAATATGGTATTAATGTCTGTCTAAGCCTAGTTGAGAGTATAGATGTTGAATTTGCAAATTTCTGAGTAGACATACATGTGGGTATGAATGGATTTAGCGAGGCACTTGAATTATTTAATGGAAATCTTTCAAAACATAATTGAAAATGATTCTTTATTAGATGTAGTTACAAACCTTTTACCCACCATGTATGCTAAATGTAGAAGCTTATGGAGAATCCAATATTGCCTGATCCATTTCCAACATATCAGGAGAAATGGTCAAATAGTGTCTCAACAAGTTAATCAATTTAGTGGTGGATGCTGTTTTTTTAGTTCAGGAAGGGGTTATCATGTCTTTTATGCATTGTATTGTTTTCATGTTATTATTAATGATGTTTTAAATCTGTCATAATCATGTTATTAGACTCAATGGATTATCATCTAAAGGAAGGTACTTATAGTGAGAAGAAAGAATTTATCAAAAATATCGGCAAGAAGTGTCAACATTTTTAAAGCTTTCACAACCATGTTATTAGACCCAATGGATTATCATCCAAAGGAAGGTACTTATAGTGAGAAGATAGAATTTATCAAAAATACTGGCAAGAAGTATAGTTGAAGGAAAGTAATACATCTTAAAGTCAAATAGTAATACATCCTGAAGTCAATGAATTTTATTTGGGTCACCTTCATACAATACAGAAAAGGGAATTTTGAAACAAATTGCACATTCTATTGTATTAGACAAACACCATATGATATAGATAGATGTAATTGTGGAGATGCTGCAGCCCTTCTTGGAAATCAAGTTATAAATGTCAATGTATGTGATCATGTCCATGTTTTGGCACATCCTCATGGTTCAATGTATTCTATGTTCATGTTCTACTAAAATATTTTAGATAATAAGACCATTGATGAACAATTATAGAGAAATCAACTACTTCAGAATGAAGCAAGAGACATAGTCAATGGAAGCCATTTTTGAAGAGGTGTTTGTGACAGTCATATGGATGTCGAATTTCAGTTAAAGAATACATTTCAATACACCACCAATTTTGTAATGTCTTGATATTAATATTTCAAATGACTTAAAAATCCATACATTTTTTAAATATTATTATATTTTATAAGCACCTTATGGTTATGAAAGGAGAGGTCTATATATTTGAGGAATTTACCAATATAAAGGACTTTTTGGGCTATTTACACACAACAAGTACAGAAAAAGTCATGGAAACTTTTTTTTAATTGAATAAAAGCAACAAAAAAAATTACAAATAGCAGATTATAGATGTCCAGTTAAGACATGTTGCACAGTCAAATAGACTACAGAACACTAGAAGAACTTAGGAAAAACTACTATTGTACAGTCATGCACAGCATCACAATAAAAATAGCAGCAAACTGTTGTGCCATCATGGAGATCTGCCAAACCAGCAGTAAATCTCAGTATAATTAAATGTAGGTGGAAGTGTATCAGAGCAGTTGTACTTGTGTCAACCTGTGCCTGAATAGTCATGCACAGCATCATAATAAAAACAACAGCAAACTGTTGTACCATCATGGAAATATCTACCAAATCACCAACAATTATCAGAGTAGCTACACTTGTTTCAACCTGTACTAAACCTGTTATGACTGTCATCGATTATGGACTCCCTCAATACTCTGAAACTGGGAAATAAGGTTGATGATGATGTCGCCATTAGTTATCCGCTGATCTTGAAGACAAGAAGACAAGTTGGATATGTGGAGGTATAGAGAGGAGCAGACCATCTGCATTTCAATTTGTCTAGGATAGAACATGCTAGAAAAGATAGCTAAATAATGAAATCTCCAGATGAACTTGAGTATCTAATGCAGGAGCATCCAGTGGTGTAAGGGCAATCTTGCATCACCCAAAAAGAAGTTGATTCAAAATCATTGCAGTTGTTTTCATTTCTTTCCATAATTAGTGTTTCTGGTTCCATAATCTCCTGAATAATGATGTAGGACTTTCAGTTTTTCCAAACAACTAAAAATAGCAAACTGCCAGTTTTGGAAAGTTTAACTGTCATTTTAGGAAAGTTTGCATTTGGGCATGGATTGAAGCAAAAACTTACAGAAAGCTTCATAGCTGAAATATAAGACCTTTGGCAAAGGAATCAGGTAAAGATCATTTGTGAGCTGAAAGATATTAAAGTTTTTATTTTCTGAAAAGCCCCTGAAATTTTTTGAAATAAGATATGAGGCACTAAAACATCCCATAACATCCTAAAAAGTTGATGGAAATCTGTTTACAGATTTCTAACGTGATAGTTCATATCACAATCTTTCTGATGCCTAAAACGGTTCGTCAATCTAACACCCAAATCAAAAGTTATGCTTCTCGAAAGTTGACCTACTTTTGGAGGGAGTTGCAAATTTTGAAATTTAGCTGGAAGCCACCAAAAAGTGTTATTTATGACTATTTTGGGAACCCTGGGGAGTAGTAGAGTTAAGGGGGAAAGTGTAAAGTCAAGAATGGGGGGAAAACAGAAACCCTAGCTAATTTGGGGTTACAGAAGGCAGAAGATTCTAGAGCCTGGTCATGTGTAGCTATAGTGTGTTGCACCCTGTGGAGGATTGATTCCTCTTATTGTAATTAAACTTCTATAATGTAATAAGTTGTCTAAATCAAAAAAGAAATATTCTATTTTTTGTGTGCCATTTCTATTGTTGTGTGTTTTATGATTTACCCCCTTCATCAAGTGGTATCAGAGCAAGGGTTCCTGAGTGTGTAGACAAATCGTTGACCATGAGGCAGTTTACACCAGAATCTAAGGTTGTGGGTTTGCTGTGGAGATCAAGATCCCTCCACGAAGAAATCGTATTGGGAGGAATGCTTTGATGGAAGAGGGTTTTAGATCCCTGCAAAGGAAAATCGATGCATTGCAAGAGGAGCTACGAAGAGGGTTTGAGCCGACAACAAGAGAAGAAAGCAAAGATGAAGCTGAAGAAGAGCTATCTGAGGAAGAACAAGAAGCTGCAGGAGATCCTGCAGAAGTTAGGTTGTTGAGGGCTATTTCGAAGATCGAAAAGAGACCTAGGATCAAAGTTTCTACATATTCTAGAGATTTGAATCCTGAATAGCTTATTGATTGGATCAATGACATGGAGGAGTATTTCGAGTATGAAGATGTGGAGGACCTAGATTAGATCAAGTTTGCAAAAACAAAGTTGAAGGGCCACGCCAATATTTGGTGGAAGGAGGTCCAATTAGAGAGGAACAGAAGAGGAAAAGGAAAGATCACCAGATGGGATCAGATGGTGGAGAAACTGAAGAAGTAGTTCATTCCTGTGGACTATGAGATGGAGTTGTTAAAGAAGCTGCAAGGACTAAAGCAAGGTAACAAGTCTGTTAAGGAGTATACAGAAGAGTTTTATAAGTTTACTATTAGGACAGGCCATGCAGAGGCCAACAAGGAGAAGGTAGCCCGTTACATTAATGGGTTAAGGCCAAGTATGCAAGAGGAGTTGAGCCTGGTCAAAATGACCACAATAGAAGTTGCACACCAATTTTCCCTGAAGGTGGAAGAGAAGCTAAATAAAAGATTTGATAGCAAGCAAACGGGAAGAGGTCAAGGTGGAAGGACTGGTGGAAGACCCTATGGAGGCCATAATGAAGATCAAAAGAAAAGTGAATAAGGCACCAGTCAAAATCAGAGAGGGGATAATGCCTACCACCCTCGTGACCAGAATAATGGTGAACAAAGATAAAGAGAAAGGGGCCGACTTGGGCAAGGACCCAGAAGAGGAGATTTCAGAGGAACCTGTTTCCAATGTGAAGAAGAAAGGCATCAAGCATACAAGTGTCCGCAACATCAAGGAAGGACAAATAGAAGACCTGAAGGTAATGCACGAGTTGCACATGTAGATGAAGATGCACAGTCTGAGCATTCTGAAGATGATGAAAGGGGAGAAACCCTAGTTGTCAAAAGGACTATGTTGAATGAGGAGAAAGAACCAAATCAGAGGAAGAGTTTATTCTGCACAAGGTGCAAATGTGAAGGTAAGTGTTGTGATATTATTATTGACAATGGAAGTACTGACAATCTTGTTTTAGAGGAGATGGTTGACAAGTTGGAGTTGACAAGAAGAAAGCATCGACATCCATATCGAATTGCATGGTTGCAGAAGGAACACAAAGCTTTGGTCAATGAGCAGTGTTTAGTGAAGTTCAAGATTGGGGACTACCATGATGAGATGTTGTGTGATATCATACCAATGGATGCATGTCATATGCTATTGGGGAGGGCGTGGCAGTATGACGCCCATGATGGTCATGTAAACACATATTCCCTAACAAAGGATGGAGTTCGTCACAAGTTGAAACCCTTGAAGGAGGTGGAAGAAAAGGTATGTAGTACTACCAAAATTTTCTTGGTATATGGTAGGAAATTTTTGGAGAGTATGAAGCATGAGCGTCATTTCTTTGCATTGATTCTTAAGATTAGTCAAGAGAAATGTGAAGATGTACCAACAGAAGTTTCAGATATGTTGGAAGAACTTCAAGACATTATCTCTAATAATGTACCAAAAGGTTTACCACCAGTGAGGAAGATAAGTCATCAAATGGATTTGATACCAGGATCCAGTTTGCCAAATAAGGTAGCCCACATAATGACTCTAGCAGAGAATGAAGAGTTGAATAGACAAATTCACGAGTTGTTAAGGAAGGGACTGATAAGGGAGAGCCTGAGTCCATGTGCAATACCTGCAGTACTAGCACCAAAGAAACATGGAGAGTGGAGAATGTGTAAAGATTCTCAAGCCATAAATAAGATCATGATCAAGTACAGATTTCCATTGCCAAGAATGGATGACATAATGGATTGTTTGAGTGGAGCCAAGTACTTCACGAAGATTGACCTAAAGAGTGGGTATCACCAGATCTGAATCAGAGAAGGAGATGAATGCAAGATAGCCTTCAAGACAAATGAGGGTTTGTATGAGTGGTTAATCATGCCATTTGGGCTAACCAATGCACCGAGCACATTCATGTGGCTCATGAACAAGGTACTGAAAGAATTTTTGGGAATTTTTGTTATTGTTTATTTGGATGATATTTTAATTTTCAATAAGACTTGGGATGAGCATCTGATGCATATTAGAAGAGTTCTAGAGAAGTTGAGGGAGGAGAAGTTGTTGATTAATTTGAAGAAATGTAGTTTTGTGAAGGAGTTGGTATACCTAGGATTTGTTGTCTCAGAGGAAGGTCTTAAGATGGACCCAGAAAAAGTAAGGGCTATCATTGAATGGCCTACGCCGAGGAGTGCTACAGAGGTAAGATCTTTTTGTGGTTTGACAAGTTTCTACAGAAAGTTTATCAAGAATTTTAGTAGCATTTGTGCACCCCTAATTGAGACAATGAGAGGGGATAGAAAAGAATTTAGATGGACTAAAGGAGCAGATAAAAGCTTTGATACATTGAAATAGAAAGTCACAGAGCAACATGTTTTGGCACTTCCAGATTTTAATAAGGTATTTCAGGTAGATTGTGATGCTAGTGGTAGTGCTATAGGAGCTATTTTGAGTCAAGAAAGTAATATCATTGACTATTTTAGTGAGAAGCTTAATAATGCCAAGAAAAAGTATTTTTTTATGATTAGGAATTTTATGCTATAGTTCAGGCTTTGAAGAAATGGAGACATTATCTGTTGCCAAAAGACTTTGTTTTATATACTGATCATCAGGCTTTGCAGTATCTTAATAGTCAAGGAAAGTTGAACCAAAAGCATTTAAAATGGGTTGAGTTTTTGCAGAGTTATACTTTTGTTTTGAAACAAAAGAGTGGGAAGTCCAATAGAGTTGTGGATGCCTTGAGCAGAAGGCAAAATTTGTTGACAAAAATGAAGATAGAGGTTGTTGGGTTCGATGAGCTCTAGAGTTTGTATCCAGAAGATCCAAATTTTGCAAAAGCCTGGAAAGCTTGTTTGGAACGTGTTACTTTGGACAGGACAAAATGGTTGGATTTCATAATCCAAGATGGCATGTTGTTTAGAGAAAGCTAGTTGTACATTCTGAGGATTTCCATGAGAGAGAACCTAATTAAGGAGAAGCATAGTGGAGGATTGGTTGGACACTTTGGTCGAGATAAGACCATTGCTATTGTTGGTGAAAATTATTATTGGCCACAGTTGTAGCAAGATGTGAGGAAATTTGTGCAGAGTTGCAGAGTGTGTCAGATAGCAAAAGGAACAAGTCAGAATATAGGGCTATATCAGCCATTACCTGTACCAGAGAAGCCATGAGATAATATTAGTATGGATTTTGTTCTTGGTTTACCAAGGACACAGAGAGGACATGATTCCATTTTTTGTGGTGGTCGACAGATTCTTGAAGATGGCACATTTTATCCCTCGCAAGAAGACTAATGATGTTGTTCATATTGCAGAGTTATTTTTTAGGGAGGTGGTGAGATTACACGGTCTACCAAAGAGCATAGTTTTAGATCAAGATACCAAGTTTGTTGGTTATTTCTGGAGGACATTGTGGAAGAAGTTGAAGACAGATTTGAAGTTCAATTCTACACATCATCCACAGACTGATGGACAGACGGAAGTGGTGAATAGGAGTTTGGGTAACCTGCTATGATGCTTAGTAGGAGATAAGCCCAAGGGATGGGATTGATTTTACCACAAGCAGAATTTGCTTACAACAATTCTATTAATAGGAGTACTGGTAAATCACCATTCCAGATTGTATATGGCAATAGCCCAAGAAATGCTTCTGAGTTAAGGAAGCTAGACAAAGGAGAAAAGACAAGTGCCAAAGCTGAAGACTTTGCAGAACATTTGAAGAATTTGCATGAAGAGGCGAGAAAGAACATTAATAAGATGAATATTCAGTACAAGGCTAAGGCAGATCAGAAGAGGAGATATAAAGAGTTCCAGGTAGGAGATGAAGTCATAGTTCACTTGAGAAAAGAAAGGTTCCTAATTGGAACTTATAATAAGTTGAAAATGAAGAAATTTGGACCATGTAGAATCTTGAAGAAGCATGATTCAAGAAATGCATATGAGGTAGCGTTGTTGAGTGGGATCAATATTTCCACTATTTTCAACATTGCTGATTTATCAGAATATCATGAAGCTGGAATAGAGGATGGACCAACAGAAGCACAGTGGAGTATTCTAGCATCTACTTCAATGGAGGTGATAGAAGAGATCTTGGATAGTCATGTGGGCAGAAGTACTCAGAATAGGCAATATGAAGAATATCTAGTGAAATGCAAAGGAAGGCCTGTTGAAGATTCTTCTTGGTTGTCTAAGGCGGAGGTTGACCATTTGGGTTTTCCTCAAACAAACACCTGAGACGTGACAAGGTCACTTCTCAAATTACCCTGGGTGTCTGATGCAAGAGCATCCAGTGGTGTAAGGGCAATCTTGCATCACCCAAAAAGAAGTTGATTCAAAATCATTGCATTTGTTTTTATTTCTTTCCATAATTAGTGTTTCTGGTTCCATAATCTCCTGAATAATGATGTAGGACTTTTAGTTTTTCCAAACTGCAAGTTTTGGAAAGTTTAACTGCCATTTTAGGAAAGTTTACATTTGGGCACAAATTGAAGTGAAAACTTACAGAAAGATTCATAATTAAAATATAAGACCTTTGGTGAAGGAATCAAGTAAAGATCATTTGTGAGCTGAAAGATATTAAAGTTTTTTGTTTTCTGAAAAGCCCCTGAAAATTTTTGAAACAAGATATGAGGCACTAAAACATCCCATAACATCTTGAAAAGTTGACAGAAATCTGTTTATAGATTTCCAGCGTGATAGTTCACATCGTGAGCTTTCCGACACCTAAAACGGTTCGTCAATCGGACACCCAGATCAAAAGTTATGCTTCCCAGAAGTTGACCTACTTTTGGAGGAAGTTGCAAATTTTGAAATTTAGCTGGAAGCAGCCAAAAAGTGTTATTTATGACTATTTTTGGAACCCTGGGGTGTAGTAGAGTTAAGGGGGAAAGTATAGAGTCAAGAATAGGGGGAAAATAGAAACCTTTGTTGATTTGGGGTTACAGAAGGCAGAAGATTCCAGAGCCTACTGATGTGTAGCTATAGTGTGTTGCACCCTGTGGAGGATTGATTCCTCTTACTATAATTGAGCTTCTATAATGTAATAAGTTGTCCAAATCAATAAAGAAATATTCTATTTTCTGTGTTCCATTTCTATTGTTGTGTGTTTTATGATTTACCCCCTTCATCAGTATCACATGTCTGCAAGTGTGGGTGATAACATTGTGAGCATTAGAGGTCCCCAGGAGAGCTAGTTTCCATGTCCAAGGCTTAGGGAAGATGGTAGGGAGTGCAGAGAAGAGGGAAAGCCAAAGGTGGCAAGCATGGAGATAAGACCAAAAAGCATGTTTAATAGACTCACAATTGGCACAGAAAGGACAAGTTGGGGGGTGAAGGAATTTGAGGCGAGAGCCAATAGGGAGTTTGACATGAAGAATTTTCCAAGCCGTAAGCTGGGATTGAGCATCAGCCTTGGATTTCCAAATCTAGAGACTAAGTTTATTCCACCTTGAACTATTAAACTTGCAGTGCCATTTAGCATTGAGGAGAGGGGTAAGGGTAATTGACAGAAGAAGTTGCCTATAGATCCTTTTGAGTAGAAAAAAATGAAAGCAATGAGTGGTAGACCATCTCTAATCTTTGAAGAAGTTAGCATGACAGTTTAAGGATAGCAAGGTATAGAGTTCAGGAGGCACCCGTTGCTAAATATTAAGAATTGGTTGTTTATTAGAGGGAGCTAGGTTGTACTGAGCTTGGAGATGTTGCCATGATTTCCAGCTGAAACTTGTTGGGTCCCATAAATTTTGGAAAGTCTGAATTCCTTTTTTAAAAAGATGTTTACCTTTAAACTGTTGGGAGAGACCAAGGGGTTTACTATCATATTGGATCAAGCGGTTCCACCAAATGGATGAGGTAAAGCTTAGTCCATGGATAAGAGATTGGTCATACCAAATCATCTTTCCTAAGGTTATTTGCCAGCCTTTTCCAAATAGTGGCGAATGGGGCAGATCCCTGTGTTTTGAAGAAGGGAGCAAGTAGGAGTTTGTCACACCAATTGACTAAGTTCCAGGGGTGACCTATGGAGGCATGTTGGATGCGGAAACAAACTAAGTGTTTCTAAGGTGAATCGCCATCTAAAGCTCTCACTATCTATTTGGAAGATAGGCAAACACCTTGTGTAAAGGGGTCAATAATTCCTAGGCCTCCTTTATCTTTTGGCTGAATACAATGAAGCCAGGATGTAGAGGGTAAGCCTTTTTTATTACCCCATCTTGCCCAAATAAAACTCCTAATTAGCTGAGTCAACTGATTGTAACATGTTTTAGAGGGCAACCAACAAGAAGATATGTACACATGGATTTCTATAAGAATTTTGTTGGCCACTTGGATACGCCCAGCCATAGAAAGGAATCGGTTGGTCCAATTCAGAAATTTAGCCTTTATTTTGTTCATGAACCATCTCCACATATCCTTAAGGGAAACTCCAATGCTATAGGGTATGCCAAGATATCTAGTAATAATCGCATGCTTCACTTCTCACCACTCCTTTGGGATCCAAGGAGGAAGGGGACCAGGCCGGGTCATAAAAAATTCAGTCTTGTGCATGGACAGCTTTGAATCAGAAATGGTGCAAAACAGATCCAAAATATCCAAGGTGTGAGTAACTTTTGTAACTGAATTCTGGATAAACAACATACTATCATTGGCAAAATGTGAGTTGATGGCTTTGGATTTGCCTGGGAGCAAAATGCCTTGGATAAGTTTATGAGAGACAGCATGCTGAAATAAATAACCAAGAGCATTAGCAGTCAAAACGAAAAGGAAGGGGGCTCAGGGGCAGCCTTGATGGATGGATTTTTGCAAAGGAAATGGATTTTTGTAATGGAAACTTTGTGCTCTCATAATGAAGAATAAGAAGGATAATTTTATAACTTTGTGTCTACTTTGCCCTTCATGATTTTGGTAGTATTCTTAAGTTAATGCAAAATTTGATCTTTGTTTGTCCTTGTATGCTTGTGCAAATGCAAATTGGTAAAATTTCTATTTAAATTTTAATGTTATATATTGAACTCTGCTTTCTATCCGATGCTAAATATGCTTTTCTCTTTCCCTATTTTCTTGAGAATCCAAGATGGTATTCTATGTTAAGTCTACCCAAGGTTTCTCCATTTTTCCTTTTGTGTCATTTTCCTTTTTGTACCCTTTTGCACTTTTAGGTTAAAAGTACATGAAAACCCCAAATGCAATTATCTTGTAAAGTGTACAATATTATCATAGTTTTTAAGTTTTGGCTTTCAACAAGAGGTCCTCATCATCATGAGGGGTTTCACCCTAATAAATTTTGGGAATTGGCAAGCACGGATTCACTTACCAACAATTTTTCTGGCAACTTTGTTGAGGAAATCAATTAATCCATATTGGTTTTCCTTCATATTTTTAGTTTCTAGATATTTGAGGGAACCTCCCCTAGAATGGAGATTGGTGAATCTACTAGAAAGTGAAAACTAGAACAATGGTTACCCTGATAAAAGTTGGTGCCTAGAGGAACAACAAAGTAATAAAAGGTCCACAAATAGACTATGTCAAAATAGATGAAATACTTGCATCTCATGATAAAGTAGTCATTTTTTTATGGAATCGGTTCAAAGAGAGAATCTCAAAAGCTAAGTACATGAAACTAAATCCTTTGTAAGATCACAGGTCCAAGCTCTTTATGAACAAACTTTAGAACATATTTCATTTTCTAGAAGAAAAAATGAATAGAAAAGAATTTGTGAGTTAGGCCATAGAAATTATCAATGAAATCCCTACATCTAACAATGATGAAGTCACATATTATAAAATAAGCTTCAAAAAGTATCATAGTGGGTAAAAAATTGAAACCGGTCCATTTGGATGATCATAAGTCTAGTTTTGTTATGAATAAGCTTAAGAAGAAATTGTATTTTTTTAATTCAAAAGAAGTGAACTTAATCTAAGAAACAATCACTATCTAGTCAACAAATGATTTAATTTTATAGTCTTGGGTAAAGAAAAGTTATTGAAGAATGATTTGGTGGAACTGCTGATTGAGCCTTATGGTAGAAAAGTTACTGAAATATATCATTTGCAGTATGAGGGAAATGATGATGAATCAAAAACAATTCTCACTGATGAGGAGAATAACATTTCCTTAACTCTTCGTGTAAATAGTAATCATTGCTATACCCAATAAAAGAATCCAACAACGTGTTCCACTTCCACTATCACAATATTTGGACAATCTTTCAATAACATAACCTACTAGGAAGAAATTAAGATTGAGTCTTCGCTCATGTTCTTTTCTTCCCCTAAAGTGGAGAACTTTTCTTTTGATCTTATTGAAGAAAACTCAATGAATGATGTAGTGGAAAGAAAAATAGAAGATCAACTTGAAGTTGATTGTCATAATTTAAAAATATATCCTTGGTTAGCTAAAGAGAATGGAGATGAGTTAAAAAATTTTGCCTTGACATACACACTTCCTAAACATGAGACATTCAAGGTGCTTGAAAAATATGATGAAGAAGAAGCTCTACAAGAAGAGGTTAAATGATCATGTTTTTGAAATTTTTTGTTTTGAAGATATCTTTATGCAGACCCCTATAGTTTATTTTCAACACCTCACCTCTTTTGATGATGATTCACTAAACGAAACACATATTTAAGAAGAAGGAAAACATCTATACCCTCTTCATAGTTGTCTCAATTTTTATACTTACAGAAGAAAGTGAAATATTAGATACACAAATGGTTCAACAAAAATTGAAAGATTATACTAAACATCATATACATAATGAAGAAAGCAATGAAGAATATATAGAAAGAATTCTAGATGATACTTGAGTTGATGAGAAATTAAAAATTCTACTTATCTCTCTATTGAAACTTGTTGATGGGTGTTTTGACACACTGCCCAGCTTAGATGAAATTCTAACCTCTCTTGAAAGGAATCAAATCCCAAAAATAGAAAATGACTACCCTAAAGTCTCTACTGCCAGGTCTTGGCCCTGCAGGATAACTTAGTTGTTCATTGTAAATTGTTGTTTCAAAAAGGGGCCTGTAAATTTTGGATAAACTTTTCAACACACAAGGGTTAAATTACACATAAACACCTAGTTTTATATTTGAAAATGCATATACAAATTGATCTAAACATATATTGCATAAAATTTGACATTTTAGCCTATAACCAATAATATATCAACTTGCATTTAAGAAATTTCAACTAGATATAACAACACTATACAAGTTAGGAAATCCTAATCTAATCCTAGACTAACTAGATCTGAAAACATACAAAAGATAGGGTAGGAAAGAGAAAGGTTAGAGAAAGAACAAACTAAATAATTCTAAAATTTTACCCATATTCAACCTCAACAATGGATAGAAAGGTTTACAAATAAAACCATTCTTGATTTGACCATGAGAAACCAACAATTAAGCTTCAAAAATGTGTAATATTCAAAAGAGAATTTTCAAATCATGAAAGCAATCTTCATTAAACACCCAATTAATGGCACAACTTAACATGATACTTTCACAATATGAAAGAATGGTGTTCAAACTAACCACACAAAGCAATATACAATTAGCAAACCACTAGTGGTATGAACACCTCACAAGCTCATCAAACATCAATCAAACTAACTATTGAATGTGCAAGAAAATAACTTGGTGTGTGGAGAAAACCATGACAAAATCATGAAAATTCTAAATATATGATTGATTGCTCTCAAGTTCAAAAGTACAAAGTGTCTCCAATATGTTTCCCAAAGATTTTTCCCTACCCATACAATGAGTTTTAGTTGTATACTTATACAAATTAGCTTTATGATACTAAGTTTTCACTTTCACAATGAATGGCTTAGATCAATTTGATCCAACGGCTTAAATTTGATGGCAGGCACTTGTTCTCATCTCCTTGTAGGTTCTTCGACTAGCTTCCCTTAGTAAGAAAAAGTAGAATTTCTCATCCTCATCTTCACATTTAATTTTGGTAGTAAGTTTTTCTAATTTTAGAAAATACAATATTTCATGAGTTGATAATTCATTAAATAATGGTGGTAGCTGTAGTTTCTCAAAGAAAATAACTTTTTCCCAAATAAGTAACATGTGCAAATCCCCTTCTCCAACACCTAGTTGTAGTAGCATGAGTCTTAGGATGGTAATTTTGATTGGATGACACATGTGCAACAACATTTGAACATGGTTTAGGATTTTAGGCCCAAAACCCAACCATTGTAGCATTTTAAGAATGAAACTCCAGTGTATCCTATTGTAGGCTTTATCAAAGTTTAACTTAACCAACAAATCTATTGGTTCAATTGTTGGGCCCATTCGATAGTTTCCCAAGCCAACATTAAATTGTCAAAGATATATTTGCCTCTTAGAAACCTAGTTTGTTCGACTCTCACAATACCCTGCACAACATGTTTAATTCTACTAGGCAATGTCTTTGCAATAATATCATATGAAGTATTTAATAAGGTAATAGGTCACCAACCAAAAATAATATTTTCATTCTTTCCCTTAGGTATAAGTTTGATTGAGCCTTTCTTGATGCTTGGGCCTAAGGAGCCCTTCTGAAGAGTTTCTAAGTAAAGAAGGTAAAAGTCATCTTTGATATGATTCCACATGATTTGATAAAAATCAATTGGAAGTCCATCAAAACCTAGGTTTTATTCAATTTCATAGATAAAAGAGCATGTTCAATTTCTTCTAAGGAAAGAATATGATCCAAAAACTGACTATCATGGATCAATTTTGTTAGGAATGTAGTTTTTGATAATTTCTTAAAAAGCCTATTGGGTAAGTGCAAAAAGATGGGGGGCCAAAAAGTGGCCAAAAAATTTTCAAAAAAAATTTAGGCATAACGCGAGCGCGTTATAACGCGCTCGCGTTATGGCTTGGCAATGACAAGCCTAAGGCTCGTCATTGCCGAGCCATAACGCGAGCGCGTTATAACGCGAGCGCGTTATAACGCGAGCGCGTTATAACGCGCTCGCGTTATAAAGCGCTTTATATATATATAAAAAATGCTGTCATTTCATTTTATCTTATTTCGTTGTGAGTTTTTCCTCCGCCGCGGCTTAAAACCCTTCAAAAACGCGCTCGCGTTCTACAAAACACCATTCAACACAATAGATTTGTCGATTCATCGCCGAAATGCCGCCGCGACGTCGAGCACGCCAAAGGGGTGAGTTATCTTTGTTTTTTTGTTTGAATTTCTTCCTAAATAGGTAGGTTTTGTGTTGATTTTTGATGCATATTTTATTAATTGTAGGAAATGTTAATGCACCTCCTCCTCCTCCTCAAAATCCTCAAAATCCACAAAATCTTGAGGAAGAAATACCTGCAGAACAACAACCTCCTCCATTCATTCCTCGACATGCCCCTGGAACACAAGATAATATAATGGGGGAAATTGAAAACAATAAAAAACAAATTGAAGATATAATTGCAAGGTTGAAAGATCCTTCCACTTCAACCTTGCATAGGTCCACGCTTGCCGAATCTCTTGAGTCTATGTTATCAAATGTAAATTCAATTAGCAAGCAAATAACTAGTTGGACCGATAAAAAGAGAGAGTTTAGAGATTACTATGCAGATAAATTGTCATATCAAGATGTCAAAAAATTACAAATTACAAAAGTAGACTTGTGTTCAATTTTCACAAACCCACAAACAAATCAACCTCCACCCATTACATGCAAGAGGTTCCCTATCCATTGGTGCAACAACCAAGCGATAAGGGACAATTTCGGGCAGAGGTGGTGGATGGTTTTTGACCATCCTCCATGCAATAACAATGAGGTCCCGCAATACTTTTTGAGGAAACTCTACTCCGAGTTTGTCCTCAATAAAGTGCCAAACTATTTTGATATGCGGGACTTCCAGGGTAGAGGTGGGGGCTCAGCACAGGATAGACCAGGGGCACGTCTTGACCCACAGCGGGTAGTGAGACGAGTAATCAGCAGACCAGCCCACGAGCATGTTTCTATTCCTTCCATTGTGAAGGAGAGTGTTGAGGTCGATACACTGAGGTCGATTAGTGCCTTGACCCAGAGCATCATAGAGCATGCCGATCCTGCAACACAGAGTGGGTTGGGAGATAGTGCGAGGAGTAGGGTCCCACCGCATACTTGCCAGGCTTGCGGGTCAGCCTGTGGTTATGACCCCATGGACAGTCAGGACGCAGGTGCACAGGCTACATCTGCAGCTGAGCAGATGGCGATGACAGATACCCTCCTGAGTGAGACTTTCGGCCTTGATACTCAGGTAAATATTAGCAAGTTTATTGAATTTAATTTATTAAATTTTATTTTTGAAATACAAGATTAACTAATTTAAATTGATGATTTTAATGAAATTTCAGGGTCATAGCGTCGATGCAGTTTTCAGTGGTTCTCCACCTACATTTTTCACTAGATCATCTACTGTCGAGGTATGTAACTAGTAAACAATTATAAATATTACATGTGAATAGCATCGTTATATGAATGGTATTCTAATTTCTGATTTTGGATGTTGAATAGGTTAACACTGTAGATTTCATGGCAACACCTGCCAGCGGTGGTGGACTTCAAAGCTTTACGGAGGTAATAAAATAAATAGTTTAATGAATGAATTGTACTTACTAAATTTTTGTATGTGATTTGTGTGTTTTATTGTGTGTACTTCCATGTTTAGATGAGCGTGTGTGTATGTTAGGAGCCATGATTTGCATCACTATTATAGTTTTCGTAATTGAATAATGTTGTTTTATTTCCAGATGATGCAGGCTGCGGATACACCTCCCCATGTTCATAGGGCAATGGAGCAGGGTGTGGCCTCTGCAATTCATAGCTCTATGGCATTGACAGGGGTATGAGGCAGATTAGTAAATTTCAATTTACATTCATTGTTATAGTTGTCTATTTTTGAAAAATCAAAAGATTATTGATTTGAAGTTTAATTTATATCTGGATGGTTTCTATAGGACATGACATCACCAGGGCCTTTTCCTGCTACTGAGGCAAGCGAGCAGACAGATTATATGTTAGTGGTAAGTGATTATTTTGTTAAATGTTTCATTTTTTTATAACATGTAATTTCTATATATTAATATCTATACTTTTTTTTGTAACAGGTAAAGGTGCAGGAAGAACTAAATAGGAGAAGTAGCCCTCGGGTTCGTAGTAGACCACCCACATGCATGTCTCCATCCCCTAGAAGATCAAAGGCTGCTCGTGATTTATTCTCTTCACCAGCTAGAGGGGAATGACTTTTTATTGTGTTCCTCTGTTGTATGCCTATATGGCATTTGTGGACATATATTTTGTATTGTACATAGTTGACATTGTATGCCTATATGGCATTCTTGTAAGCCTATATGGCTATTTTGTATATATGTTATACTTATATCGACAGATATTGATGTATGCGTATATGGATATTTGGTTAATACAAATCTTTTTTATTGATGGCGTCCATACTTGCATTATAAATCCACTTTTGAATGGATATTTGTAGATGGCTACTTCAAATATTTAAAGTCTGATTGTATTACATAGGATGTTTACATTTTCTTTGATAGGCTTGATAGGCCATGGATTACATGATGGTGTTTGATGGAAAAGTATGGTACTAGAAGACTCTAGTTCATTCTTAATAAGCTTGTGATTGATAATATCTTTGCATGATTGCACTTGATCTTGGATCATGGGCATGTTGTTAGGATTTTGATTGCATTGTGATGTTTGATGGATAGGCATGGTGTAAGTGTAAGATACCCAACTAGTTCTACGAAAAATTTTCCTTACTTAAACACTTTTACTTGCTAACAATTCATCAACTACTTCAATAACATAAAGATATACATCAAGATAACTATTTGAATGAAACAACATTAGAGTTGGGTACTTGTCTTGTTACTTGATTCAATCAACTTGCAATGTCTTATTACATGGAAAATGCTTTCAATAGCATGAAGTACAACTCATTCAATGGAAATACAAGGACAGGCCTTGAAGCCTTGATGTTACAATGTCTTCCTTATTTGAGCAACATTTGAAGATTTGGAATGTTCAACTCATCACCTCACAAGGTAGGCGCATATTTGAAGGATTTACAGGTTTTTCTGACTTGGGCGCCAAGTTGAGGTGACCTCCTCCTGAAGTTGCGCCTTGTCAACATTAGGTGCCAATTAGAGTTTATGGATGCTCTGGATTGTTTCCAAGAGTAGGCGCCAAAACATCATCATTATGAAAGTGTTTTAAATGCTAGGCGCCCAAATCAGCCCTCTGGAGTCTAGGCGCTCCTTTCATGCATTCTGTGTTCTAGGCGCCAATTGAAAGGAGTGGAGAACAGGGCAAGCGCCTTCCAAACTAGGTGTTTCCTTGAGGTGACAAGGACTTAGAAAGTGCGCCTAAGGTGAGTGCCTTGAGTGAAAAGGTCTAACAAACATCTTTGAACCCCCTTTCAAGGTTAGGCGCATTCTGGAAGTGGAAACAAGTAGAAGGTGCGCCTTAGCTTCCTTTGTCAATTCTTGCAAGTCTTTGTTGATTAGGAAGGTGGAATGCTTCATTATAGAATGAGCGCCTATCTTCTAATGTCCAAACTACTTCTTCTGGCTCACTCTGTGGCTAGGCGCCAGAGCTAAACTGTTCACACAAGGGAGTGCGCCTAGACTCACTTGATGTTTTCTTACTACTTCAACCCCTGGAAGATGTTCCAAGGTGTTCCCTTTTACAAGCACCTGACCTCCCAAGTTCCTTCATGTGCTATTCCTTGAAGGCACCAAAACTGAGCTCCAGTGCCATGGGATTGTGCCTAACATCTTTGAAGAGTTTCTAAGCCTTTTGCAAGTTGATATCCCAAAATCATCTTCTAGGCGCAACAGGAGCTTTCCAAAGGAGTTTCCAAGTTTTAGACGCCAAGCGAGGTCATGGGTGAATGGAACTGCGCCTTAGGAGATGACTGGATCCTAAGCGTCAGTCTGGAGTTACAGTGGAATTGATATGCGCCTCAACTAGCTTAGGCGCCCATTTGAAGTGATTCCTTTAACACTTCTCTGTCAATCTCAACTGCAAGGATGATCTCCTAATCCAATTTTGATCCTCTGGAGATGCAAATAGCTTTACATTTCACTAGGTTCCATCAATGATGATCATCAACCAAAGCACATTTCAAAGGTGAGATAGGCAAGTGAGGCACCAAACTAGTCCTTAAGACTTATCTCCTTCTATCAAGTCAATTTCAACTATGTGAGAGAGTTCTATTCTAGGCGCAAAATGGAAATGTTTCATCAATTGGTGCATCTTACAAAGCTCCCAATTCTAGGCGCCAGAGCCAAAGAGTTTTTCCCAACACATGCACCTGGGCTAGGAATTCACGTAAGAGACATCACTTAGCTTTAAAACTTTCAATCTATAGCCATCTGGGCTAGGCGCTCCAATGGAGGATCCTTGAACTCATGCATTGGCGCCTTCTAGTTCTAGGCACCCATTTTGGATGATTCATCCTGATACTAGCGCCCAAAATGACTAGACTCTCTTCATTATCCAATTCACTTAGAAGACTCAAGTTGGAGACTTAGTTGTCTATCCATGTTCTCCGGAAGATTCATTGTACCTCTATGCACTATCTCCTTCAAGGCGCACATTTAGCTCCAAAACGCAAATTTCCATCATCAACCCATCAAGGTGCATCATCTTCCCTTTGTATCCCCTTCAAGGCGCAGACATTCACTTCTTCACACTCAAACTCACTCTCTGGCGCCAGAATAGGTGTATAACTTCAAATAAGGCGCTAATCTTAGGTTTCTAAGTACTTAGTTTGATCTTAAGGCTATCCTTCCTCTAAGCACTCTCTTCAACTCCGTCACTGAAGGCCCTCTATAAGTTTGGGCGCATTTCATCCCAAGGCGCTTCAACATCATCCAAGGCGCAAATTCACTCTCCAAGACAAGGTGCAAAAAACCCTATCCTAAGGCGCTCAAATCTTGCTTCTAGACCTAGGCGCACAAACATGAGATTAAGGATCATTCTGGCCACCATCACTTCCCTAAAGGCGCAAAATTGGTGTAGATACATTCCATTTATTAAGGATCATTCTGGCGCCCAAATCTTGTCAAAGCAAAGGATCAATAGGTTCTCTCTAAGGCGCACTCCAGGGTTTGATCTTGCAAGACTTCTCACGTCAAAATTTTGACCAAGACACTCAAGGCACTAGTCTTTATCATCTAACCCTACAGTGCACTTACTCATTATGATATACTCCTCAACTTTGTATTCAACCTTGCCCAAGGCGCATATTCACTATAAGGCATTCTCACGTTGTCAAGGCTCAGAGGGCTTCAACTTGCTAAAGGGTAGAGGTCTAGGCGCATATCTGACTTGAAGCTCAAGGCGCTCCAACCCTCTTGCTCTGGAATTCATTCTAGGCACTAAGTGACTTCTCCAATTCCTTGAAAACATTTGAAGTGTTTTACCTTCTCAAGGTGCTCCTTCGAACTTGACTCCAAGGTGTTATAATCTCAAAGGTGCTGACATCATCTCAACCAAAGGCGCTCAATGATTCATCCCATATCTAGGTGCTAAAACACTTAATCAACCAAGTCATTCAAGGCGCCATTCAGTAAACTCATCTTCCATGATATTCCTATCAAGGCGCATATCACTTCTCTCATGGGCTTTAGGCGCTCAGTTGAGTGTTTCAATACTATTTAGGTGCCAAATTCATTTTAATGCACCAAACACAAAGAGCTTTCAAACACTGGGCGCTCACAAAGAGTCTTCCAACCTTGGGCGCTAAATTAGGTCTTTGCAACTATCCAAGGCGCATATCTTCGTTTGAACAACTTATGGTGCCAAGACAACTTCTCATTAGGGCGCTCAAAACACTTGTGTTTACATTTGAAGTGCTTTACCTTCTTAAGGTGCTCCAGACTAACCTGACTCCAAAGCGCTCCATCATCATCCTTAAGGCGCTAAAAACATCATCTCCACTCTAGGCAAAAACATCATCCAACTCCTTAAGGCACTTCACTGTGAAAGTCTAAAGGCGCTCTACCTAGACCTTTCCCCTAGGCGCCAGAACTCCTAAGCACTCACCAGATAACTCTCTTCTTCAAGGCGCAAATCTTCCTATACTATGATTGCCTCTGAAACGCCGATTAACGTGATGTGAGGGTGCAAAGGCTACTCCAATCCTCAGTGAGCACCTAGTTTAAACAAGGAGAAATAAAGCATTCAAAACTATCCAAACGATCATCCCCTTCCTAATGTCTTCACTGCTCCAAAAAACCTTGGCCAAAATGACACATAACAACTCCTATGAGCGCCCTTATGCCCTAGGATCATCTAGTTTGTGCGTCTTGTAATGAGTAGTTCATGTAAGTTTGGAATGAGCACCTTGAATAAGTGTAAACTAGCCTAGAGAAGGGTATGTGCGCCTTGAGCATTCCAGAGATAACTGTGCGCCTAGAACAATATGAGTGCTCATGATGATGATTAACGCCCTGATGAGACTATGAGCGCCTTGTTCAGGAGATACCTTGTTTGATCATAAAATGCACCTTGAGTCTTGAAGGTTTTGAGCGCCTAGGTGATTTGGATGTTGGGATGTTGGTATGCACCCAAGATTGAGGTAAGTGAGCGCTTGTAATGGAGGAGAGCAATGAGATGAGGTTTAGCGCCTCCAAGTAAGGTCAGAGGTGAGGTTAGAGGTGAAATGCGCCTTTGGACCATTCTGGCGCCTTGGATGAAGAACATATATCTTGAGCCCAAGAGGTAAAATTTGCGCCTTAGTGGATTTGGAGAGTTACAGAGATTAGAGAAAAGCGCCTTGAAGACAGAGTTGTTCAAGGCGCATGTGTGATTTGGTCAAAAACAGGCGCCTAGAGTGAATAGGCTTTCATCCTGACTTAATACACTGCCTCCTTCTGACGATTTTTGGGGCAGCAGAAAACCTTTCACCACAGGCAAATGCCTCAGAGCTATAAAAAACCGAGAGAGGTTATTGTAGAGGCACTCTACGTGATCTCGTTGCCTCAGACAGAATGTTTCTAAGTGACACGGTTTTCGAGTAACATCTCGTCAAAGATTGCTGCCTTTTTGCACTTTGGACTCTTCAGGGATATCGTCGGTACAATGTAGCTCCGACTGTTTCGACATGTTTGGGTGAGAAATAGGACCATGCCTAGCATAAATGTACCCATTCGGACGCGTTGGAACAGTCAGTTTGGTCGCATCAGGAGCAGGACGAAAGTTACACCCCTTTGCAACTTTACACTGCCTCCTTCTGACGATTTTTGGGGCAACAGAAAACCTTTCACCACGGGCAAATGCCTCAGAGCTATAAAAAACCGAGAGAGGTTATTGTAGAGGCACTCTATGTGATCCCGTTGCCTCAGACGGAATGTTTCTAAGTGACACGATTTTTGAGTAACATCTCGTCAAAGATTGCTGCCTTTTTGCACTTTGGACTCTTCAGGGATATCGTCGGTACAATGTAGCTCCGACTGTTTCGACATGTTTGGGTGAGAAATAGGACCATGCCTAGCATAAATGTACCCATTCGGACGCGTTGGAACAGTCAGTTTGGTCGCATCAGAAGCAGGACGAAAGTTACACCCCTTTGCAACTTTACACTGCCTCCTTCTGACGATTTTTGGGGCAGCAGAAAACCTTTCACCACGGGCAAATGCCTCAGAGCTATAAAAAACCGAGAGAGGTTATTGTAGAGGCACTCTACGTGATCCCGTTGCCTCAGACGGAATGTTTCTAAGTGACACGATTTTTGAGTAACATCTCGTCAAAGATTGCTGCCTTTTTGCACTTTGGACTCTTCAGGGATATCGTCGGTACAATGTAGCTCCGACTGTTTCGACATGTTTGGGTGAGAAATAGGACCATGCCTAGCATAAATGTACCCATTCGGACGCGTTGGAACAGTCAATTTGGTCGCATCAGGAGCAGGACGAAAGTTACACCCCTTTGCAACTTTACACTGCCTCCTTCTGATGATTTTTAGGGCAACAGAAAACCTTTCACCATGGGCAAATGCCTCAGAGCTATAAAAAACCGAGAGAGGTTATTGTAGAGGCACTCTACGTGATCCCGTTACCTCAGACGGAATGTTTCTAAGTGACACGATTTTCGAGTAACATCTCGTCAAAGATTGCTGCCTTTTTGCACTTTGGACTCTTCAGGTATATCGTCGGTACAATGTAGCTCCGACTATTTCGACATGTTTGGGTGAGAAATAGGACCATGCCTAGCATAAATGTACCCATTCGGACGCGTTGGAACAGTCAGTTTGGTCGCATCAGGAGCAGGACGAAAGTTACACCCCTTTGCAACTTTACACTGCCTCCTTCTGACGATTTTTGGGGCAACAGAAAACCTTTCACCACGGGCAAATGCCTCAGAGCTATAAAAAACCGAGAGAGGTTATTGTAGAGGCACTCTACGTGATCCCGTTGCCTCAGACGGAATGTTTCTAAGTGACACGATTTTCGAGTAACATCTCGTCAAAGATTGCTGCCTTTTTGCACTTTGGACTCTTCAGGGATATCGTCGGTACAATGTAGCTCCGACTGTTTCGACATGTTTGGGTGAGAAATAGGACCATGCCTAGCATAAATGTACCCATTCGGACGCGTTGGAACAGTCAGTTTGGTCGCATCAGGAGCAGGACGAAAGTTACACCCCTTTGCAACTTTACACTGCCTCCTTCTGACGATTTTTGGGGCAACAGAAAACCTTTCACCACGGGCAAATGCCTCAGAGCTATAAAAAACCGAGAGAGGTTATTGTAGAGGCACTCTACGGTCTACGTGATCCTGTTGCCTCAGACGGAATGTTTCTAAGTGACACAATTTTTGAGTAACATCTCGTCAAAGATTGCTGCCTTTTTGCACTTTGGACTCTTCAGGGATATCGTCGGTACAATGTAGCTCCGACTGTTTCGACATGTTTGGGTGAGAAATAGGACCATGCCTAGCATAAATGTACCCATTCGGACGCGTTGGAACAGTCAGTTTGGTCGCATCAGGAGCAGGACGAAAGTTACACCCCTTTGCAACTTTACACTGCCTCCTTCTGACGATTTTTGGGGCAGCAGAAAACCTTTCACCAAGGGCAAATGCCTCAGAGCTATAAAAAACCGAGAGAGGTTATTGTAGAGGCACTCTACGTGATCCCGTTGCCTCAGACGGAATGTTTCTAAGTGACACGGTTTTTGAGTAACATCTCGTCAAAGATTGCTGCCTTTTTGCACTTTGGACTCTTCAGGGATATCGTCGGTACAATGTAGCTCCGACTGTTTCGACATGTTTGGGTGAGAAATAGGACCATGCCTAGCATAAATGTACCCATTCGGACGCGTTGGAACAGTCAGTTTGGTCGCATCAGGAGCAGGACGAAAGTTACACCCCTTTGCAACTTTACACTGCCTCCTTCTGACGATTTTTAGGGCAACAGAAAACCTTTCACCACGGGCAAATGCCTCAGAGCTATAAAAAACCGAGAAAGGTTATTGTAGAGGCACTCTACGTGATCCCGTTGCCTTAGACGGAATGTTTCTAAGTGACATGATTTTCGAGTAACATCTCGTCAAAGATTGCTGCCTTTTTGCACTTTGGACTCTTCAGGTATATCGTCGGTACAATGTAGCTCCGACTGTTTCGACATGTTTGGGTGAGAAATAGGACCATGCCTAGCATAAATGTACCCATTCGGACGCGTTGGAACAGTCAGTTTGGTCGCATCAAGAGCAGGACGAAAGTTACACCCCTTTGCAACTTTACACTGCCTCCTTCTGACGATTTTTGGGGCAACAGAAAACCTTTCACCACGGGCAAATGCCTCAGAGCTATAAAAAACCGAGAGAGGTTATTGTAGAGGCACTCTACGTGATCCCGTTGCCTCAGACGGAATGTTTCTAAGTGACACGATTTTCGAGTAACATCTCGTCAAAGATTGCTGCCTTTTTGCACTTTGGACTCTTCATGGATATCGTCGGTACAATGTAGCTCCGACTGTTTCAACATGTTTGGGTGAGAAATAGGACCATGCCTAGCATAAATGTACCCATTCAGACGCGTTGGAACAGTCAGTTTGGTCGCATCAGGAGCAGGACGAAAGTTACACCCCTTTGCAACTTTACACTGCCTCCTTCTGACGATTTTTGGGGCAGCAGAAAACCTTTCACCACGGGCAAATGCCTCAGAGCTATAAAAAACCGAGAGAGGTTATTGTAGAGGCACTCTACGTGATCCCGTTGCCTCAGACGGAATGTTTCTAAGTGACACGATTTTTGAGTAACATCTCGTCAAAGATTGCTGCCTTTTTGCACTTTGGACTCTTCAGGGATATCGTCGGTACAATGTAGCTCCGACTGTTTCGACATGTTTGGGTGAGAAATAGGACCATGCCTAGCATAAATGTACCCATTCGGATGCGTTGGAATAGTCAGTTTGGTCGCATCAGGAGCAGGACGAAAGTTACACCCCTTTGCAACTTTACACTGCCTCCTTCTGACGATTTTTGGGGCAACAGAAAACCTTTCACCACGGGCAAATGCCTCAGAGCTATAAAAAACCGAGAGAGGTTATTGTAGAGGCACTCTACGTGATCCCGTTGCCTCAGACGGAATGTTTCTAAGTGACACGATTTTCGAGTAACATCTCGTCAAAGATTGCTGCCTTTTTGCACTTTGGACTCTTCAGGGATATCGTCGGTACAATGTAGCTCCGACTGTTTCGACATGTTTGGGTGAGAAATAGGACCATGCCTAGCATAAATGTACCCATTCGGACGCGTTGGAACAGTCAGTTTGGTCGCATCAGGAGCAGGACGAAAGTTACACCCCTTTGCAACTTTACACTGCCTCCTTCTGACGATTTTTGGGGCAACAGAAAACCTTTCACCACGGGCAAATGCCTCAGAGCTATAAAAAACCGAGAGAGGTTATTGTAGAGGCACTCTATGTGATCCCGTTGCCTCAGACAGAATGTTTCTAAGTGACATGATTTTTGAGTAACATCTCGTCAAAGATTGCTGCCTTTTTGCACTTTGGACTCTTCAGGGATATCGTCGGTACAATGTAGCTCCGACTGTTTCGACATGTCTGGGTGAGAAATAGGACCATGCCTAGCATAAATGTACCCATTCGGATGCGTTGGAACAGTCAGTTTGGTCGCATCACGAGCAAGACACCAAAAATGCAAAGGTTGCTTTGTGCAACTTGACAACATTGACACTTTTTTGCAACATGACTCAAAGACTCAAACTGACCCCAAATGACTCAAAGTGACTTAAAATCACCTTGATTATAGAGGTCAAGGCGCTCCTTATCATTCATTCATTATGAGCGCCTTGGGAGAATGGTATATAGGTCATCATCATGATTGGGCGCCCTGGATCCAGAGTGTTGGAGAGATCATCAAATGGTGTCTAGTAGGGTGAGTTATGAGTTTGGTCGCATCAGGAGCAGGACACCAAAAATGCATAACATGATGATGGAAAAATGTGTACATATGTGTAAAAATGCAGGAGGAAATAAAAAAAGACAAACCTTACAAATTAATGTGCATACTTACAACTCAATGTAACATAACTTTACAAAATCAATGTGAATACTTACAAATTAATCCAATGAACCATCTGGATCTGCTCTACTCTTTATTGTGTCAAGTATTGCTTCATGGTCAGACTCACGCACCTTCCACAATATTTTGTTCAAAGGTCTACCCCGATACTTTATCAAATGAACATTGGATGCCACGACAAGGTTCGAGTAATGAAGAATCTTTCGATGCATGTCAAAGTCCTGAAATAGCCAAATATTAACACTCTTATGTGGGTACCTTCTAAGCCATGTTCCAGTAATAACCACTGATCCTGTAGGGTATTCGATGTTTTCTCCATCTGTAACAGGGGCCTCCAATTTCTTTTTGGCCTCAACACAACGGCATAAGTAATAATCTGTTCCCTCTTCATTATCTTCATCTGCAATAACTGCATATACGTGTCCTACATTGATATGTGTAGCAAATTAGATGAAATTAGTCAACATTACAAAAACACTACAAAGTAAGATGACATTACCTGGTTGAACTAGATGAAATTAGATGCATATATGTGCCCTATATTACCTGGTTGAACTAAATCTGATATGTGGTCAAAGTCAACTGACGATTCCATCTGTGTTAGTTCCAGTGCCGTCGGGGGTCGATATGTGTCAAGTGGGCTAAGATAACTTAACTGCCATTCGTCAACCCACTCCTTTGACTCGCACTCATCCCAGACTTGAATTGTACAGGAAGAACAAAAGCATGACATCTTTCGTGTATGGATACTCCATGAACCTGCAATTGAACTTCTGAAAGAGTGCATCTCATTTGATCCTGTCAGTGTACAACAATCCTCATATGGTGCAATGTTAGTATCATCTATCAACCAAAAAAATCTACGAACTAAAGACTTACCTTCATTACCTGGACCCATGGAAGCATTACACCACTCGACAATCGATTTTGCATCTGTCAACTTTGCATTGTCTTTATACTTTAACTCTTCTCATGCTATGGCTCTTTTGATACATGCTCCTGCACCATCATGCTCCCCCTTTCCATGCCCGGCCTCACAAAAGTTCCACATATGTTGAATACCTGTAAAATTATGCCTCCTACTCAGCCAATAGAAATTCTGCGAGTTCTTGAATTGTGATGCACAATTATCCGACCATATGATATGCTGACTGAACGATATGCCCCTTCTAGCCAAATCATTATAGAACACCTGAAAGCAACCTTGCACGAACTCCGTAGAATGCGTGCGATCATCACTAATATAGAAATGATACTCCCTTATGATCTTTCTGTCATCCTCTGTACTATCATTCGCATGAATGAATGCGATGTGCACAAATATAGAAACCTGTGTGGAGTTGTAATATTGTGATTGCACCTCACGCTGTGGCTGTAGACTGTAGTTCTCTGCAAAGTCGACGACTGAAACAATGCTACCAACTGGAAATGTGTCCTTGCATAACTTGAATTGCAAGTCCAACCATCGAGCTCTATGGGCATGTCTTGCATACTCATACACTATGCTGTCACGAAATATAGGCATAAACTGATACACTGGAATCTTTTCAATAACTAATTCACACCTCTTTGCTTCTTTACCATCTTTTGTATTGTATGCCACTGTTTTATACTTGCCAAATTCTACTAGTTCATTTCCAACCGCATGTGTTATTTCCATATGTTCACATATTGGCAAATGTTGCAAGCCACCGCAACGATGACATGTGCCATCCAAGCATAATTTCTTGTAGAATATTTGACCTTCCTCTCTTTCACATAAAATTCTTGATATGAAATCTCTTGAAGATGTTGGTGGGGCACATATGGCACAACCCTGCAAATCATTGTTAGTATGCATATCTAAACATATAGACCTATAAGCATCAAAATGGTTAGAAAATTCAATATGTAATCTACAACAACAAGTAGTGCGTGTGTGATTTATCTTAACATAGAAAGGTTTTAGCATTTCAAAATATCTTTGACAAATTTTAATTTGAGGATACTTCTCTAGAAATTTACCATAAAACTGTGTTTGAGTCTCATCCAAAAAATGCTTTGGATGTGGCTCGCGGTTCTGACTACCAATTCTCCTTCTTACCACATCCTTTTGATTCGGAGATACCCTTGTGTAATTCTTCCAAAAGTCTTCAATTAGTGACCTCAATGCTTCAACAATTGGTTTATCTTTTCGTGGTAGTCTCCCCGAGAACGCCCATAATTCATTGGCATTAGTGTCCTCAATTCTTTGGCGTCTTCCAACGGCTCTTGATAAAGTTTTCCTATTAATTCTCAATTTTTGACTTGTCTTTCTAATAAGACGAGCTTTCCTCGTTTGACTACTTACTATAGTCGATGTAATCACACGCCGTGTTGCATTACTATCTTTTGTGCGTGAGGTGTTACCCACACTCTCATACACACTCATTAGATTCTTGACAATAGATTTTTCACTTGAAGCCTCTGATGTTCTCAACCCAAGAATCTTCATGATAGACCTATACTTTATACTTCGCATCATTTCAACGAATAGTTGACATCTTGCAGTCTCATTTAACTTTTCAAAGAACAATCTCCAAATCTTATTAGCATATCTTCTACAAGTGCGTTTTGGAATCTTACCTTCCATTGGCTGCAAAATATTCTCATCAATATCAATCAAATACTTTGGCTTTCTATGCAAAATTCTAGGTGGTGTCAAGTTAGGTAAATTCATCTCAACATTAGGAATTTCATCAATATTTAAATGAGATGGGTTAGATGGCATACCTTCGATCGAAGATGGAATAGATGACATACCTTGAGGTTGAGGTGGGAACGATGGCGTACCTCCTTCATCACATGTGAGTGATGATGTACTCTCAACTTGAGATGTGGTAGATGGTGTCCCTACATGTTGTCTTGCGATAAAGGATGTGTCTCCAACTATGGTATTTAAATCTCTCGTACCACGAAGTTTTTGCATTCGTTCTCTTTGTGCCGCCAATACCATATCTCTTTGTGATGGTTGTGGTTCCTCTTCAATTGGTATGTCTTCATTTATCGTGTCTAATTTCCTCTTCTCACGAAGTTCCCTCATAGCCATTGCTTTCTTTGCATTCTTAGCTTCTATCTCTTCCTGTGTTGGTTTAATTCTTGATCGTTTCCTCGGCATGACGGAGAATTTGTCTGTAGCATGATAAAGAGACCAATATTAGTTCCTAAGAAATGAATACATGATAATAGTGGGATTGTATTTTTTTTATGTTGTAAGGATTTATTCTTGTATAGTTTGACATCATGGTATGAACTAAGGTTTGTTTATTACACATAATTATTAAAGAGCCCAAGTGTAGAAAATATACATGGCATCATGTGAGATTGTAGGTTGCTTTCTTGATTGGAAATGTGTCTATTTTAAACATGTATGATAATGCATGATAAAGTAATTCAATCCGAAATAAGGAAAATGTAAAGAACATGCATGTAAAGACTTGACATACCTAAAAAACGAAGATTTGAATGGAGAGAGTACCCAATTATGTAGTGTTTTTATCTTCTTGCATCAAACTCCTCAACAATTTGAGTTTTTCACCACTTGCTTCCTTTTCAATGTTAAATTCTTAAAATTGAATCAAAATTAACATTGCAATACTACAAAAATTGAAACTTGTATAGATATATATCAAATTTGGTTTGAAAACTATGTTATTTCCTCCTTCTCAAGTTGGCAAAGCAGAAAAGGTGGTGGAAAGATCATGCAAAGGTGGTACAATGTGTCAAATGTGCATGTGAACTTCCCAATAGCATGAAAGCACTTCTTTTTTGTCGGAGCACACGCAGAATCAGTAAGAAAACAGAGCATGTGGGCCTGGATCACGGGGGTAACCACTTTTTTACCGTTTTAGTAGAATTACAAAATGCGAGCGCGTTATAACGCGCTCGCGCTATAACGCGCTCGCGTTTTGTCCTCCTATAGATCTCTAAACCCTAAACCCTCAACTCTGATCCCTTGACCCTCAACCCTCAATGTCAAATCCTAATCCCTCAACCTCAACCTTGTCCCTAAACCCTAATCCCTTCAACCTCAACCCTATCCCTAAACCCTTGACCCTCGAACCTCAGCCCTCAACGTCAAACCGTAATCCCTTGATGCAGAGCGAAACAAGTTGAACATTAACACAGGTGAAAAAATCCTTGAAAGTCCACAAAATAACCTTTACAGTGTATATCGGCAAGACAATTTAAATGTCACACCGAAATGTACCTCAACCCTCAACATCAAACCCTCAAACCTTAACCCTTAACATCAAACCCTAATCCCTCAACCTTTAACTCTAATCCCTCGACCTTCAACCCTGATCCTAAACCCTAAACCCTCAACGCCAAATTCTAATCCCTCAACCCTTCACTCTAATCCCTCAACCCTAAACCCTATCCCTAAACCCTCAACACTATACCTTAAACCCTAATCCCTCAACCCTAACCCTAAACCTTGTCCCTAAACCCTAATCCCTTCAACCTCAACCCTATCCCTAAACCCTTGACCCTCGAACCTCAGCCCTCGATGTCAAACCCTAATCCCTCAACCCTTAACTCTGATCCCTCATCTCTCAACCCTAACCCTAAACCCTCAACCCTCAACATCAAACCCTAATCCCTCAACCCTCAACCCTAATCTATCATCCGTCATCCCTCCACACTCTACTTTAACCCTAATTCCTCGACCCTCAACCCTATCCCTAAACCCTTGACCCTCGAACCTCAACCCTCAACCCTCAACATCAAACCCTAATCCCTCAACCCTTAACTCTAATCCCTCGACCTTCAACCCTGATCCTAAACCCTAAACCCTCAACGCCAAATTCTAATCCCTCAACCCTTCACTCTAATCCCTCAACCCTAAACCCTATCCCTAAACCCTCAACACTATAACTTATTCCCTAATCCCTCAACCCTAAACCGTAATCCCTCAACCCTCAACCCTAATCTGTCATCCCTCAACTCAAATCCCTTATCCCTAAAACCTAATCCCTTGACCATTCACCCTATCCCTCAACCTCAACCCTCAACCCTCAACCATCAACTCTCAACATTAAACCCTTAACTTTGATCCCTTGACCCTCAAGCCTATCCCTAGACCCTAAACCCTAAACCCTCAAGCCTCAATGTCAAATCCTAATCCCTCAACCCTTCACTCTAATCCCTCAACCCTAAACCCTATCCCTAAACCCTCAACACTATACCTTAAACCCTAATCCCTCAACCCTAACCCTAAACCTTGTCCCTAAACCCTAATCCCTTCAACCTCAACCCTATCCCTAAACCCTTGAGCCTCGAACCTCAGCCCTCGACGTCAAACCCTAATCCCTCAACCCTTAACTCTGATCCCTCATCTCTCAACCCTAACCCTAAACCCTCAACCCTCAACATCAAACCCTAATCCCTCAACCCTCAACCCTAATCTATCATCCGTCATCCCTCCACACTCTACTTTAACCCTAATTCCTCGACCCTCAACCCTATCCCTAAACCCTTGACCCTCGAACCTCAACCCTCAACCCTCAACGTCAAACCCTAATCCCTCAACCCTAAACCCTATCCCTAAACCCTCAACACTATACCTTAAACCCTAAACCCTCAACGCCAAATTCTAATCCCTCAACCCTTCACTCTAATCCCTCAACCCTAAACCCTATCCCTAAACCCTCAACACTATACCTTAAACCCTAATCCCTCAACCCTAACCCTAAACCTTGTCCCTAAACCCTAATCCCTTCAACCTCAACCCTATCCCTAAACCCTTGACCCTCGAACCTCAGCCCTCGACGTCAAACCCTAATCCCTCAACCCTTAACTCTGATCCCTCATCTCTCAACCCTAACCCTAAACCCTCAACCCTCAACATCAAACCCTAATCCCTCAACCCTCAACCCTAATCTATCATCCGTCATCCCTCCACACTCTACTTTAACCCTAATTCCTCGACCCTCAACCCTATCCCTAAACCCTTGACCCTCGAACCTCAACCCTCAACCCTCAACATCAAACCCTAATCCCTCAACCCTTAACTCTAATCCCTCGACCTTCAACCCTGATCCTAAACCCTAAACCCTCAACGCCAAATTCTAATCCCTCAACCCTTCACTCTAATCCCTCAACCCTACCCTATCCCTAAACCCTCAACACTATACCTTAAACCCTAATCCCTCAACCCTAACCCTAAACCTTGTCCCTAAACCCTAATCCCTTCAACCTCAACCCTATCCCTAAACCCTTGACCCTCGAACCTCAGCCCTCGACGTCAAACCCTAATCCCTCAACCCTTAACTCTGATCCCTCATCTCTCAACCCTAACCCTAAACCCTCAACCCTCAACATCAAACCCTAATCCCTCAACCCTCAACCCTAATCTATCATCCGTCATCCCTCCACACTCTACTTTAACCCTAATTCCTCGACCCTCAACCCTATCCCTAAACCCTTGACCCTCGAACCTCAACCCTCAACCCTCAACGTCAAATCCTAATCCCTCAACCCTAAACCCTATCCCTAAACCCTCAACACTATACCTTAAACCCTAAACCCTCAACGCCAAATTCTAATCCCTCAACCCTTCACTCTAATCCCTCAACCCTAAACCCTATCCCTAAACCCTCAACACTATACCTTAAACCCTAATCCCTCAACCCTAACCCTAAACCTTGTCCCTAAACCCTAATCCCTTCAACCTCAACCCTATCCCTAAACCCTTGACCCTCGAACCTCAGCCCTCGACGTCAAACCCTAATCCCTCAACCCTTAACTCTGATCCCTCATCTCTCAACCCTAACCCTAAACCCTCAACCCTCAACATCAAACCCTAATCCCTCAACCCTCAACCCTAATCTATCATTCGTCATCCCTCCACACTCTACTTTAACCCTAATTCCTCGACCCTCAACCCTATCCCTAAACCCTTGACCCTCGAACCTCAACCCTCAACCCTCAACATCAAACCCTAATCCCTCAACCCTTAACTCTAATCCCTCGACCTTCAACCCTGATCCTAAACCCTAAACCCTCAACGCCAAATTCTAATCCCTCAACCCTTCACTCTAATCCCTCAACCCTAAACCCTATCCCTAAACCCTCAACACTATACCTTAAACCCTAATCCCTCAACCCTAACCCTAAACCTTGTCCCTAAACCCTAATCCCTTCAACCTCAACCCTATCCCTAAACCCTTGACCCTCGAACCTCAGCCCTCGACGTCAAACCCTAATCCCTCAACCCTTAACTCTGATCCCTCATCTCTCAACCCTAACCCTAAACCCTCAACCCTCAACATCAAACCCTAATCCCTCAACCCTCAACCCTAATCTATCATCCGTCATCCCTCCACACTCTACTTTAACCCTAATTCCTTGACCCTCAACCCTATCCCTAAACCCTTGACCCTCGAACCTCAACCCTCAACCCTCAACGTCAAACCCTAATCCCTCAACCCTAAACCCTATCCCTAAACCCTCAACACTATACCTTAAACCCTAAACCCTCAACGCCAAATTCTAATCCCTCAACCCTTCACTCTAATCCCTCAACCCTAAACCCTATCCCTAAACCCTCAACACTATACCTTAAACCCTAATCCCTCAACCCTAACCCTAAACCTTGTCCCTAAACCCTAATCCCTTCAACCTCAACCCTATCCCTAAACCCTTGACCCTTGAACCTCAGCCCTCGACGTCAAACCCTAATCCCTCAACCCTTAACTCTGATCCCTCATCTCTCAACCCTAACCCTAAACCCTCAACCCTCAACATCAAACCCTAATCCCTCAACCCTCAACCCTAATCTATCATCTGTCATCCCTCCACACTCTACTTTAACCCTAATTCCTCGACCCTCAACCCTATCCCTAAACCATTGACCCTCGAACCTCAACCCTCAACCCTCAACATCAAACCCTAATCCCTCAACCCTTAACTCTAATCCCTCGACCTTCAACCCTGATCCTAAACCCTAAACCCTCAACGCCAAATTCTAATCCCTCAACCCTTCACTCTAATCCCTCAACCCTACCCTATCCCTAAACCCTCAACACTATACCTTAAACCCTAATCCCTCAACCCTAACCCTAAACCTTGTCCCTAACCCCTAATCCCTTCAACCTCAACCCTATCCCTAAACCCTTGACCCTCGAACCTCAGCCCTCGACGTCAAACCCTAATCCCTCAACCCTTAACTCTGATCCCTCATCTCTCAACCCTAACCCTAAACCCTCAACCCTCAACATCAAACCCTAATCCCTCAACCCTCAACCCTAATCTATCATCCGTCATCCCTCCACACTCTACTTTAACCCTAATTCCTCGACCCTCAACCCTATCCCTAAACCCTTGACCCTCGAACCTCAACCCTTAACCCTCAACGTCAAATCCTAATCCCTCAACCCTAAACCCTATCCCTAAACCCTCAACACTATACCTTAAACCCTAATCCCTCATCCCTCAACCCTAAACCTTATCCCTAAACCCTAATCCCTCAACCCTCAACCCTAATCTGTCATCCCCCAACTCTAATCCTTCATCCCTAAACCCTAAATGCTATCCCTATTCCTACACCCTCAACAGAATCGATACTATACCTTAAACCCTAATCCCTTATCCATAAACCCTCCAACCCTATCCCTAATCCTTATACCATCCACACTCTACTTTAACCCTAATTCCTCGACCCTCAACCCTATCCCTAAACCCTTGACCCTCGAACCTCAACCCTCAACCCTCAACGTCAAACCCTAATCCCTCAACCCTTAACTCTGATCCCTCGACCCTCAACACTATACCTTAAACCCTAATCCATATCCCTCAACCCTTAACCCTTAAAACTTAAACCCTATCCCTACACCCTCAACACTTGACACTATATCTTAAGCCTTAAACCCTCATCCCTAAAGCCTCAACCCTCAATCCTTAAACCTTAAACCCTATACCCTATCCCTAATCCCTCTACCCTCAACACTCTAACCCTAACCTCGACATTAAATGCTAATCCGTCAACCCTAAACCCTAATCCTAAACCCTCAACCCTAAACCTTATCCCTAAACCCTAATCCCTCAACCCTCAACCCTAATCCATCATCCCTCAACTATAATCCCTCATCCCTAATCCCTAAATGCTATCCCTATTCCTAAACTCTCAACAAACTTGATACTATACCTTAAACCCTAATCCCTTATCCCTAAACCCTCCAACCCTATCCCTAATCCTTACACCCTCCACACTCTACTTTAACCCTAATCCCTCGACCCTAAACCCTATCCCTAAACCCTTGACCCTTGAACCTCAACCCTCAACCCTTAATGTCAAACCCTAATCCCTCAACCCTTAACTTTGATCCCTCGACCCTCAACCGTAATCTGTCATCCCTCATCCCTAAACCTTAAACGCTATCCCTATTCCTAGACCCTCAACGGGCTCGATACTATACCTTAAACGCTAATCCCTTATCCGTAAACCTTTCAACTCTATCCTTTATGCCTTAACCCTCATGATGAATAGCCTTGAGTGTAAAAAAATTTGAGTGGGACATAACGCGATCGCGTTATAACGCGCTCGCGTTATGTCGAACATGGGAAAAGACAGGCTTGCGGGAAAAATGTAAGGCAATAAATAACGCGAGCGCGTTATAACGCGCTCGCGTTATTTCTTGCTTTGGGAATCCCAAGCCTTGGGCTTGGGATTTGCTTTGGATTTCCAACCCAAAGGCTTGGAGTGCCTTATGAACAGTCACAGACGTGTTTTTCTGTATTCTTCAAAATTTCACATAATTTCGTTCGTGCTAACCCTCAGATTTGCACGTGTTTCAAGGTTGAACAAATCGAACACATGGGTAATGTTAGGCTTTCTCTTAGCTATTTGACGATGTGATTTTTTTCACATTTTAACAATGTTAAGCCTTTCATCTTTAATTTCTTTTGTTTGTGTGTCCGTTTTTATGCAAAAACCACTGTTTGGTCTTTTTTTCATTGTAAAATAACTATTCATTCAAATTTCAAAAAAATTACATATTTAGAAACTAGACTCCATTCTACAAATATTAAAAAAATAAAAAAATGATTTTCAATTAGTTTTCAAAATTTATAGGGGTAGCACGGCCAAAATTCTATTTTTTAGGATGTGTCCACTTTAAAAATTAGTAAAAAATCAAATATTCATCAAAAAATTATCAGAAAAATCGGGCATAAACTACATGCTATTAGCTAATTTCTCACCGAAGCGATTTTAAAAATACCAAAAAAAAGTTGACCTTTTGAGGGAGCCACAAAACATGCTATGTTATGTTTTTTTGACAGAAACAACACCAATTTCTGTGGCTCCCTCTTTTGAACCCCTTAATCTATGCCATTTTCAAAACAAAATAGTAGTTTAGAAAGTAGACTCGGAGCACTACGAACATTGTTTTGGTTGCATCTCTAAATTTTGAGTGTAACTATGCTCAATTTCTCATCCAAGGCCAGTATTTCCTGATTTCAGAAAAAAAGTGGCCACTTAAGACCCCTTTTTGGCCCCCCATCTTCTTGCACTTACCCTATTGAACATCCATCCAATTATTTTCTTCCTTAAACAACTTTTCATAAAAATCCTAGAATAACATAATAATTTTAGCAGAATCTATGTGTAAAGATCCATGCTCGCCCATTATAGCCCCCTAGTAGGCCTCTATTGTTTCTCTTTCCAACTGTTTTGGGGTTTTGCCACAATCTAGGATGATGGTTTGTCAAAGATTTCTTAATGAAATGGAACCTGAAGCGTTATTCTTGCAAGAAGTTAATTAAGCAATTGTTGCCTTGATGTTTCTATACAATATATGGAAAGAAGCTATTTTTTTCATATATCATAGTGGATTTGTGCTAGGAATTAGATTTCTAGGTTTGGTTCTATATATAATTCATTGGATGTCTAGTGGTGTTGGGAGGAGATTTCAACATCAAGGTTCAATTATTTGAAAGATAGATTTATTGCCACAATGTGGTTGGGTGGTTCGTAATAATTTTCCAACCATGCGTAGAAGTGATAGGAAGTTGAGCAGATTGGATAGATTCTATTTATCTCATAATATTTTAATGGAACATACACCTTTCGGTTCATGTGTTCAAGTGGACTATTCAACTAACTTATCTGAATCCTAAGTGTGTTGCTACATTAGTTGGAATTTGGTGGTTGAGTCATGGCACCCAATTTCCTATGGTCCTTCGATGGGAGAATGGCATGTTGATGTAAACGTAGAAAAAAATCCTTCAAACATGCAAGGAAACAACTAAATTTTGATCCTAATAAGAGGATTCAAGTGTCTATTTCTTTAACTAAAACTAAGATAAGAGCTAGATTAACTTATTTTAACTTGAAAGTAATTTTCTTTTCATCCTTTTGTTTTACACATCTCTTTTACTATTAAATAAGTTGTTTTGCTTTTCTTCTTTTTCATTCTTTGATAAAGTTATATAAACTTTATATGTTTAATTGTTTTCTTGGGGAAAAGGTCCCATAACAATCTTGCAAAAAATAAAAAAGGTGGATTGATATGTTGTCAGTTGTTTTCTTTCTACAAAGTTATACACTAAAATTGATTTCTATGACATGGATTTTAATAAAATATGGTGCATTTTAATCCATTCTCTCTCATAATTCTTCATTTTATAAATAAGGTCCTAAGAATCTATGTTTACAACTTGGAATGATGTTGAATCCAACACCTTTGCCACCTCACCAATCCTATTTGAAGGTTTATGATTTATGCATAGTTGTCTAAGTTACTATAAATATGGAGGAGAGAAGATACTAATTTGCCATTTAGAAAACCCCATTTATAATCCATCATTACTATAGCATGGTGATAAAAAATTTGATCATGGTGATTTCATTGTTTATCTCAATAGAACAAATAGTGGTAATCATTTATTACTTGCAATTGAACAAGCAATGTCCTAAACTAGTTAATTCCTCATCAAAAATAAATAAAAAACATGGAAATTTTGCCATGCACTTTTCCTTTCAATACAATCATAGGTCCTCATCTCTCTTGAATAGAAAGTAGAATTCCAATTCGCATGACAAAAAATATTTAATGAGATGAGATGTGTGATGTTGACTTCTACCATCGTTAACAACAAAATTTGGCTTGTGTGATCTATTGAAAATATGTGTACATTGAATTGATTGAGTTTGATTTAATTGTTATTGCAACTCAAGGGACTTGCATTTATAAGGATCATTAATAGAGTTGAAAAATAGACAAAAATTATTAATAGAGTGAATCTCCACCTTACACATTTGTTGAATGCCTCTACCTCGCCAAAATAATGTCATTTCAATTCATTAAGATTATTAAAAGAATTTATATTTGAAGGCACAACATTTATTGCACAAATTTAAACTTCAGTAAAAATAAAAGCAATGAAAACATGTTTTCATTTCATTGGTCTTTGTAAGAAAAGAAATAATGTTAATGAAAAATAGATTGATTGTCACTTCATTCAATATAGGTCAATAAGATGAGACAAAAGTTATTAATAGAGTGAATCTCCAACTTACACATTTTACACATTTGTTGAATGCCTCTACCTCACCAAAATAATGTCAAGGCCAATAAGATGAGATAAAAATTATTAATAGAGTGAATCTCACCTTACTGACGCAGAGTAGGGGTGGCTTCTCAAAGACATTCAAAATGATTCTTAAGACTCACTAAGTTGACTGTCCCAACTTGAAAGGTTTCCTCTTCACCTAGCATGGTTGCCAAAGGATGAAACATGTACAAATGAAGGTTAAATGGGTAAACCCACTTGCTACACTCCTAGCTCACCCTGCCCTACACTGTTTTGGTAGTCTAAAACTACTAAAAATCACCAAAACACATAACACCATGCTCTTCTAATCTCTCCCTTGTAATAGACTCAAATTGCTTGTAGCCCTAAAATGGGGTTTTTCATGCATAACTAGTGGAATACTAGGCAAACCCATGAATAAACTAACTTTCTAGATACCCATTAAGCTCCTTCATAACTTATCTAGCATGCAGCATGGGTTTCTTTGGAACATGTGTCTCAAAAATTGACTGTCTCTACTATTCTTAGGCCTAATTAGGCCTCCTTAACAAGGCAAGTATGGTGTAAACCTATTATCAACTCCTCTAACCTGCTCCAGGGCTTCAATCAGATAGCAAATGGTCTGAATATGCTAGTTTTTGGGTTCTTGAGTCATCTCAAGTCACATATACATCACTTTACCACTCTACCTAGTCTAGAAGCCTTAATACATGAGGATATTAGGCTTCAATGGCTGCAACAATCACCTTAAACACATCCCCTACTCTTGCAAAGAAAACCCAATTGAAAATCAAACTAATCAACTCCATTCCACCCATTTTGAGGCTATGGTGCAGATGGAATGGGCCAAAAACCCATCGATTTCACTAAAACCCTCAAAACTAGGGTTTAAGAGCTAGTTACAAAAAATGATTGATAAAATGTCTTAACTAAAATGAGAATCCCTCAAACTTGATTCAAAATGAAAGCTAATACTATTCCCAACATGATTTCAGACATTTTGCTTCATGACAGTATTGTACGGACGTGTGCAGGACGTTAGAACAACAAAAAAATAGAAAATGCAAAAAAATAGGGCCAAAATCTTGTAGTTCCTTCACTCAAAATTACATACCATGGCCTCCTTGACATGTCTGAGGCATAAATAATCTTCCTTCAATAAAACTCATTTTTGTAACTCCCCATCTTGGGAAAATAAAAAAGAAAGCATAAAACTAACTGTCCACTACACTGCCCAATTTAGATAGTCCTAAACTTAGGCAAAAATCAGGTTTTTAAACCCTCCACTACAAGAAAATACCTTTAGTGGGCTTTATTACAACATTTAATAAGAAAACTCCACCTATGTTCAAAATAGAGACCAAAAATTCAAAAATTGCCTTGGGGTCTAGGTGCCCCTGCACCACTTACACATTTGTTGAATGCCCCTACCTCACCAAAATAATGTCATTTCAATTCATTAAGATTATTAAAAGAATTTATATTTGAAGGCACAACATTTAGTGCACAAATTTAAACTTTAGTAAAAACAAAAGCAATGAAAACATATTTTCATTTCATTGGTCTTTGTAAGAAAAGAAATAATGTTAATGAAAAATAGATTGATTGTCACTTCATTCAATATAGGTCAATAAGACAAAAAAATATTAATAGAGTGAATCTCCAACTTACACATTTTACCCGTTTATTGAATGCCTCTACCTCACCAAAATAATGCCAAGGCCAATAAGATGAGATAAAAATTATTAATAGAGTGATTCTCCACCTTACACATTTGTTGAATGCCTCTACCTCACCAAAATAATGTCACTTCAATTGATTAAGATTATTAAAAGAATTTACATTTGAAGGCACAACATTTATTACACAAATTTAAACTTTAGTACAATCAAAAGCAATGAAAACATATTTTCATTTCATTGCTCTTTGTAAGAAAAGAATTCAAATTAATGAAAAATAGATGGATTGTCACTTCATTCAATATAGGCCAATAAGATGTGAGAGAAATAACTCATATTGTTATTTTTCAAAATATTCATAATTAAAAATATTGTCTAAACTTTAGACAAAGAATAATATATTGGTTTGATTGACTAATTAATAAGATGTGAGAGAAATAACTCATATTGTTATTTTTCAAAATATTCATAATTAAAAATATTGTCCAAACTTTAGACAAAGAATAATACATTGGTTTGATTAACTAATTAATCTTATTTCAAAAGTCCTATTGATTATGCATCCGTACCATGACAAATACTAACTAGTAGACAAATTTATAAATAATTTAATTTGTTACTAGTGGAAAATAATTTAATTTAGTTGAACAATAATTTAATTTAATTACTAGTGGAGAATAATAATTTAAATAAGAGAATATTTTTTGTTTAGTTGCTAGGGTCAATAATCTACAAATTTTAAATTCAACCTCATGGAACATGTTGAACGATAATTTATCCTCCACGACTGGAACATGTTTAACAATAATTGATCCTTGTTAAGTTCTTATACTCCACGACTATAGTTTCCACATTAATTTATAAATTTAAAATTCCAGCCTTAAATTCCACATATTTAACCTTGACCGTTTTTAGGTTTGACTAGTCTTGGTTTATGGTTTATAGATAGTAACATCTAAAATAAAGTCGGCTTGACTAATATAAAGTCGCTCTGATTATGGCATATGAAGTAGCTATGACCTGTATATGGTACTTGTATATACTTCAGAAGAAATTAATGCTATGACCTATCGGTGTTTACTGAAATTTTCAATGATTTTCTAGAACGTGCGTTGCCCAAAGAAGATCTTTTGCGTTCAAACAAAGAAATGCTTTGATATGGCTTGATTCCATCATAAACTGCATGTATAAATCCTATGGCATTGTGATTTAGACAAATTAAGCAAATATGGGAATACTTAGCTTTTCTATCATCTCAAATCCTGCAAACTATGCAATTACTAAGTTTCCATCTCCATATCCTCCTGCCAGATTTTCTCATTGGCAATCCAGAAATGCAAGCTACCATGCTTTGGTCATGTCTACAGGTGAAATGACACCAAACTATTCTGTAGAAAAGTTCCAAAGTATATGTACTTTTTTTTTTTCTCTATCATACTGATTTGTTGTTATCATTGATTGATAGGATCTTCTAGTTCCCAAGTCACCCATGAAAGGAGTGAAAGGAGGGACATCAATTCTACGAGTACATTCTTCCTTCAAGATGCTTCCAAGGTGAATTTATAGCTTTATATATCCATCTACTTTATATTTATCAGTGATAACTTTCAAAACCATCATGTCTGTACTAGATTCTATATAACTATGCATCCCACTATTTGACAGGTTGTCCAAGAGAAGAGACAGCAAAATGCATCTACTTCTACGTACAAAGATAAAGATATTGTGAGGATAAGAAGGTTATTCTCAGAAGTTGAGAGGAGACAGACATCTGTTTCTGCTTATGATACAGCCTGGGTAGCCATGGTCCCTTCTTTGGAAAACTATCAATTACCACAGTTTCCACAGTGCCTTTTATGGATAATGGAGAATCAACTCTGTGATGGATCTTGGGGATTATCAGACTTCCCTTATATTAAAGACCGCCTGTCCCACACTCTGGCCTGCATTATTGCACTTAAAACATGGAATCTGGGCACTGAAAATGTGGAAATGGGTAAGACTCTTGCTTTTCTCTCAGCCAACTTTGGCCTATGACAGTAATTCGTAAAGACATCTGCCACTAGATCTCACGAATGTTTTAGTCTAACAGTTAAATAATTTTCTGTGATTTGGCTAGTCTAACAGTTAATAATTTTCTGTGATTTGGCTTGCCAACTAGCTATTATGAAAATGTTTGAAGGAAAATGCAGGAGAAAGGACCTATAGTTGACAGCCTTCAAATATATGCTTGGTTATTTGTATTACTGAGTATACTCAAATTTTTATATTGACTTCTATTTCCTGATTATATGCTACTAATATTTCTATACACTTATTTTTAAAAAGCAATTAAAAAGAGTTCATAGAAATATTAGAAATATTTAGCGTAAGGAAATAAATATATGCTTGGTTATTTGTATTATTGATCAGGGCTTAAATTTGACGGTATATGCTACTAATATTTCTATACATTTATTTTAAAAAGCAATTAAAAAGAGTTCATAGAAATATTTAGCCTAAGGAAATATATGTTTGGTTATTTGTATTATATTGATTAGGGCTTAAATTTGACGGTCAACCTTGCCTGTCAAGCATTTTTTTAATGACGGTTATCTATTCAAAAGTGTCTTTAAATTATTATGATATACTTTAATATATGTAAGATTATATAAAAACCAAATATATATGTATCATCATAATTCTATATAAATTTTGACAGTATCCAATATCTCTCCTCTCATGTGATACAATCTTCTTTTTAAAATTTTGATTGTATTTTACGATTAAAAAAGTCTAAATACAGCCATACGGCCGTCAAATTTAAGCCTTGCAGTACTGATATAGTAAAGTTCTTGAATTTGACTGCTATTTCCTTGAGCCAAATATTTCTATACACTTTTTTTAATTGCTTTTAGAATCCAGCTGGTGCCAGTCTTCTACAAGTTATATGATGTTTTGCACATCGTTTCGGAAAATAGAAAAGCCTTTACATAGATATTATATGCAATCATATATACAAATGGCATTCCATCCCTTTTTATGGAAAAAAAATGAAGTTCTAAGAATAAATAAATCTGCTTGCATATGCAGTCTATAACTTGAGCTTCTAGGATAGTCATATAGAATTGAAAAAATGCTGTTACAGGGATGAAATGAATCTTTTGGTTTCCCTATAAAATAGAATGTTACATATGCAACTTATATAAGTTTTAAGCTGGTGTTGGGGAGGGAGGATTGAAAATTTCCCCATTAGTTTAGGAATTTATATTTTTATATAGCAGCTTGTATGACATATTTTGTAAAATTCTAAATTTTGAAAACCATAAAACTATCTTTTTCCATTTTCTGTCTAAAATTTCTCATTTTTACCTAAACTTTCTCAAAACAAAAAAAATTAGAAAGGAAAAAGATTTTTAATTTTCCTCTGACAAATTTGAGTTATTCAATTAATCCCCTTCTATGGAATTAAAGTTTTATATACACATTCTACTTAAATATTATCAAATTTAATGATATTTGACACCTCCTACACATACACTCATATCCCACTTCTCTTTTCTTGTATATGATTCTCTCATATCCCACTTATCTTCTCTTTATATGATTAAAATACTTGGGATTGAACTCTGTCGCCAAGCCTTAAGATTGCAGGATATTCCTTCATGAATTAAATAAAATTTGATCTTAAGAATACATGAATCTAAAACCTAAAATTTGATCTTAAGAATACATGAATCTAAAACCTAATGCTCCAAGATTTTAAGGTCATTTCTTGACTCTTCCACAGGTTTGAGATTTATAAGAGAGAATATTGGAAAGATAGCCAGTGAGGATGAGTATAATCCCATTGGATTTGATCTGATCTTCAGTGCAATGTTAGAAGATGCAAGAGGCTTGTGCTTGGAACTCCCTTATGATTCACCTCTTATAGAAACCATGCTCACTAAACGAGAAGAAATCCTTAAAAGGTAATTTTGTGATTAGCTTATTAATTCAATTATTTTCACTCCCAATAATTATTTTATTTATTTCCTATAACTTGAGAATTGTTTTCTTTTCTGCAGCATAGACGTAGACCATATGAATGAGTATGATCCATCCCTGATTTTCATAGTTGAGGGTATTCGGAGCATAGTTGACTGGACCAAAGTTTTAAGACATCAGAATAAGGATGGCTCGCTCTTTCATTCTCCCTCTGCAACTGCTTGTGCTCTAATGCACTCTGGAAAATCCAGCTGCCTTATGTATTTGAATTCAATGCTAGAAAATTTGGAGAATGGAGGTTAGTCCTTTAATGTTCATGTATATGGTTTAATAAGATTTTATCATGTTCATACACATTTAACAAACATTTTTTTGTTGGTGCAGTGCCTAGTGTTTATCCCAGAAATTTTCTCTCTGGTCTTTCAATGGTAGATATGTTGGAGAGCTTGGGTATAGCAAGACATTTCAAATATGAGATAAAGCAGGCTCTAGATGATCTCTATAGGTAATTGATAGATCCTTTGCTTATGAATGGATAATGTACTTCCTATGTTTGGTTTCCATATTGTCTGAAATCGATATTCTGAATGGGCAGATGCTGGACAGAGAATGAAATAATTGAGGGAATATCACCAGCATCAGACATAATTAACTGTTCTGTCAGTTTCAGGATTTTACGGTGGAACGGATATGACGTGTCTCCAGGTCTTTTGAACAAACTAAACCCTGTTTTCAGTAAACTCTGCTGTTGAATATCTCTCATATTTTTCTCTGTTAGGCATGAGTACCAGTTATGTTAGATATGTGATTTTGGGCATGGTAGTTTCTAACTTAAACATTCCTTCTGTACTAGTCTAGAGCTATGTATAAACTTTGGGGGCATTTCATGTAATGTGACTCTTTTATTACATTTTTATTTCCTAATAATGAAATCAACAAACATGTAGATGTCTTTCTCAATTATCTGAAAGATGGCGACTTCCTACCATCTCTAGAAAAGAGTGGCCAAGCTGTTACAGCAATGCTCAATTTGTACAAAGCATCTCAGTTGATTTTCCCAGGTGAAAGAATTTTGGAAGAAACAAAATCCTTCTCCCAAAACTATCTTGTCAAAAGTCAAGCAAATTGTACAATGGATGACAAAAATATAGTCGTCAACAAGCTCATCAAAGAGGTAATTAGGTTATTTTTTCAGTTCAAAATGACCAATGTTTGATAGTATTCTTGTCATTGAGCTTTAGAGGTCGTTCCATTCCTTGCAGGTTGAATATGCACTGCGTGTCCCCTGGGTGGCTAGTTTGGAGAGAATAGAACATCTACTATACATTGAAACATATGATTTTGATGCTATCCGGATTGGAAAGACTTCTTACAAGTAACTTTTGATGGAATTCATTGTTATGGATCCCTATAACCTTTCAAATTACTTTGATTTTATAATTATATGCTTCTAGATGACCTACTTCAATAGTCCTAAATATTGGGCCTTTGAATTGGATTGCAGGATTCCCTGTTTAGGCAATGATTGTTTAACTTTAGCCAAAAAGGACTACAATATGTGCCAAACAATATTGCAGAAAGAATTGCAGGAGTTGGAAAAGTAAGTATACAGGTGATTAGGGAGTTCTTGGAAATTATAACAGGAATAACAAACACCATTGTTATGGAAACTCTAAAAATTACTCTGAGGTTTTGATAAAAGTTTCTGTTACTGTCCACAATAACAGATGGTATATAGATTCTAAACTTGGCGACCTACACTTTGCTCGACAAAAGCTTGTATTTTGCTTTTTTACTGCTGCCTCAACACTTTTTAGCCCTGAAATGTCTACTGTGCGCATCGGATGGACAAAGAATGCAGTTCTCACTGCAGTAATAGATGATTTTTACGATGTGGGGGGGTCCATTGAAGAGCTCCAATGCTTTCTGGAAGCTGTTAGGAGGTATTTGTATCAAGGGTACCGAAAGTTGTTTGAATTAGATTTGATGTCACAATGATTTCAATAATATAGTCCATTTTAAAGTTAATTTCTACTGCGAAAGCCACTGTAGAGAAACGTTAAGTGGAGGACTGATTAAAACTCTGGCCTTATATAGGCCTTGGATACCATAATCTTCATATCTAGAGAGGAGTCACCAAGTACTTGTTTCTGATGTCTTGCAGGTGGGACCCAACAGAGACATGTTGTAGTTCAGACAATGTGAAAATTGTGTTCTCTGCATTATATGATACTGTCAATGATATTACCCAAGATGCCTGGGCTTTTCAAGGCTGGGACATTGGCAATCATTTAAGGGAAACTGTGAGCATCTTTCCCTTGAATATAAGTTCATTTATATTGTGCAGTATGCAAACAAAGTTTCTTTCATGAAAACTTGAAAACATCATCATTAGTATAACCCCTGAAAACTTCTCTGTTTATTTGTATAGCTTGAAAACATCATCATTAGAATAACCCCTGAAAACTTCTCTGTTTATTTGTATAGTGGTACAAGTTGGCTATCGCAATGATGGAGGAGGCTGAATGGGCCCAAACTGGATATATACCATCAATGCAGGAATACCTCCAAAACGGAGAAACATCATTTGCCTTGGAACCAGTTATTTTTCCAGCAATCTGTTTTGTAGGGCCTAAAATTTCAGAGCAAACCGTCCGCCATCATGAGTACAGCATTCTTCTGCAACTCGTAAGTCTTTGTGGGCGCCTTTTGAATGACATTCAGAGCTACAAGGTATTGAATACTTATCACAACCAATTCATGCATTTGCAATACTTAGCAAATATCATCTTCAATGGACTGAGCAGAAGAACTAAATTCTTCATATGTTTTTCAGAGGGAGACCCAGGAAGGAAAGCTCAACTCTGTGTCATTGTTCATGAAAGAAAATCCAGGCACATCTATTGAGAATGCTACTGAGTGGATTAGACAAACTATAAATGAAAGCACACAAAGTTTGCTGAGAAACTTGCTGCAACCTAGTGTTATACCTCGTGATTGCAAGCATATGTATTGGACTACGCTTAGAGTTCTCCAACTATTCTACCTCAAGACTGATGGATTCACATCTCCCTCTGAAATGCTTGAGCATATCAATGCAGTTATTTTCAATCCTGTATTATAAATTGTAAAAGTGAGTTTTTCAGATTAGATTTCTTGCTTTTGGTTTTGTTAATAAAGGAAATCCTTTGATTAAGGAGATATCCATAACACCAAGAGGGCTATTCTTAAATATCATCAGTAAAAGGTCAATTTTAACCAATTAAAATAAGGCAAATATTTACTGACTTTTTGTTATGAATGAGGTGTATAATTATTATTGACCCTTTGATCATTGAAATGGATGATATTTAAATAGAGTGCACCAAAAGTTGTAATCTGTCATTTGGATCTATGTCAACTCAACACAATGAGAAATAAATTTTGAAAAGGCTGCAGACAAGAAAATTATATCATTATATTAATTACATCAAAATTTTACAATTAAAAATAAATCATTGACTTAATTAATAAAATATTAAAAATATATAATTAATTTGGTCAATAGGTCATTATATTTGTACATATCTTCTCAATGTCCAAATTTTTAGAAAAGGTTGCAGACAAGAAAATTATATCATTATATTAATTACATCAAAATTTTACAGTTAAAAAATAAATTATTAACTTAATTTTTAAAATATTAAAAATATATAATTAATTTGGTAATAGGTCATTATATTTGTACATATATTCTTAATGTCAAAAATTTTGGAAAAAGTTGCACACAAGAAAATTATATCATTATTTTTGTTTGATGCATAATGGCAACCAAGGGTTGCGAAAATTGTACTCAAAAAATATTTCGATTTTACAAAGGAGATGTCTTAGGGCCACACACTGCTGCCAGACAAAGACAAGCACAGAGGCCGCCATTACCAGACATCAGAACCAACATCAATTGCCGCTCACAGTATCAAAACCTACGACTAAAGTCACCACCCAGCTGAGTATGTAAAAGGCCGCGCAGGGCCATGCTTAAAACCACAGCCCAAGCCCAACGAAATTAACATTACAGAACTAAGGGCATCAACAAAATACAAAAAGACAAAAGCTCCTCGAATGCCCGTGCAGACATCAAAGGAGCAGCATTTTAGAAGCCACAGCCACAGAAGGGGAGGCCTTGTCACCACCATGCCAGAGGGCCAAAATAAAGCCGTTGTCTATGACGGCTATTCTTAAATATCATCCACTTCAACAGTCAAAGGTCAATTTTGGCCAATAAAAATAGGACAAATATTTACCACTTTTTGTTGTGAATGAGATGTAAAATTGCTACTGGCTGTTTGACCATTGAAATGGATGATATTTAAGTAGAGTGGTGTTGCTACAGTTTTCACTGCGAACCATGTTTATAGAGAGGCGAATGATATGGCTGACTCTTTGGCCAATGATGGGGTGGAAGGAGTGGATTTTTGCTCTCTTGTTTCTTAAATGTGGTTCAGGGTCGGGCTTCTCATGCGAGAGTTTCTGGTATGAAGAGTTGATAGAGTCTGGTCGGCAGGCTTAGCCCTTTTCATTGTGAGCTTTAATGGTTCAAGCTTCCTCTGTCATAGACCACTCTACTTAAATATCATCCATTTCAATGGTCAAACAGCCAATAGCACCTCCAACAAGGCCTGAATTTTCCAGCTCGAGGTCTTTCCTTTCCTACTAACATTGATCACTAGGCTGGAATCCCCTTCAATATCTAACTTCTTCACTTTCAATTCTTTACAGTCTTAATCCAAGGATCAAAGCCGAGAACTCAGCCACATTATATGTTCCCTCTGGCAACGGTTTTGAGGCTCTGCAAACCTGTTTGCCATCCCACCTACTAATCACACAGCCAGCACCCGAGGGACCTGGATTTCCCCTTGATGCCCGATCAAAGTTCAGCTTGTGCCACCTTCCTTGTGGTGCCTTCCAAACTGCCATCTCCCTCAATCTTTGTGATTCCTTGCCCCCAACCCCTATGACGGGAGGAATTATGCGGAGGCCAAACCATCTGAGCCTAATCTTCGCATCCCAAGCTGTGAAGGAGGAGCTCCCACAACCCTGATGAAAAAGCCTGTTGTTGGCAACTTCCACAATGGCAGCCTTGACCTTGTTCAGAAAAAAGGCCATCCCCAACTCTTTACCCTAGAAAATCCTTCGGTTCCTTTCTTTCCACATTTCCCACAACAAAATGGAGGGAGAAATTATCCAAAGACAAGAGAATGTTGCTGACTTATATAAGATAGGTCACGACTTCAAAAGACTAAGTAAATCATTCGGTAGAACATTTACCCATCCTAACTTGGCACACAACCACCTCCAACACTCCTGGCGAAGGGACAACCCAATAAAAGATGATCCACTGATTCTTCACTGTTTTTGCATAAAGCACACCTTGAGGGACTGCTAAAACCCATCTTCCTGAATTTTTCTGTTGTCAATATCTTCTTTTGAATGGCTGCCCATGTGAAAGTGCCTGCCTTGGGCATACACAACTTGTTCCAACACAGGTGGGTGGGAATGTTTGTGCCTTCCTGTTCTTCAGCTTTCACTAACAGCCTATAACCATCCTTGGCATTGTATTGTCCATTCTTGGATCCATGCCATATAATTGCATCCCTCCCCTCCCTGAAGGCAATGGATCTACCACTAAGCACGGACTTTATTTGTTCCACTTCAATCACAGGCAAGTTCAAGGAGCTCAAATCCTTCCACAACCAGCCCAATGCCACATCCCCCGAAGAAAATTGCACATAGTCCCTCACATGCACACCCCAAGTTAGTTTAAGATAGGCTCTAGACTGCTCAACATTGAGAATCTTGTAGACATGATATTTCCACAGTCCATGATGATATATTGCATGCTTTTTTGCCTCAACATTTCGGATCACACTCCATGATCCATCATCGGATCACAATTGCATTCTCTTATTTTCTACCTGATGATGGATCATGGAGTATGATCCAAAACATTGAGGTAAAAAAACACAACACAATTTTTCTAAAAGCACTGCAATATATTGAGAATCTTGTCAAGACACGGGTAAAACCCTCCTGCCACCCAAAGAATCTTCCCAAAACAACGTTGAGTTCCCATCGTGTATATCCCAGGTAAGATAATATGTGATCACTGATCTGCACTTCTGCATAAAATTCCAAGCTCTTGAACCCTGAGGGGAATTGCTGGTCACTAGAATGCAAGAGGGATCTTCCCTTTCTAGATACTTAGCTTGAAGAATCTTTGCCCATTTCATATGAGGTTCTATGAACAACCTCCAAACAAGCTTTGCTCCTAATGCTTGATTTTGGATGGACTGATTTCTAATGGCCACACCCCCATCTTTTTTAGCTCTACACACCTTATCCCATGCAATAAGGACCACCTTGTCTTTATCCTCCGCACCCTGCCAAAAGAATTTTCTCATCTTCTGATTCAGTTTATGGTTAACCCCCACTGGAAAAGCAAGAAAAGACAATAGATAAATGGGAAGAGCAGATAAAACAGATTTTAGCATTGTAATTCTCCTAGCCCATGAAAGCCACTGCCCCTTCCATGAAGCAAATATCATCTTCAATGGATGCTGAGCAGAAGGACTAAATTCTTCATATGTTTTTCAGAGGGAGACCAAGGAAGGAAAGCTCAACTCTGTGTCATTGTTCATGAAAGAAAATCCAGGCGCGTCTATTGAGAATGCTACCGAGTCGATTAGACAAACTATAAATGAAAGCACACAAAGTTTGCTGAGAAACTTGCTGCAACCTAGTGTTATCCCTCGTGATTGCAAGCATATGTATTGAACTACGCTTAGAGTTATCCAACTATTCTACCTTAAGACTGATGGATTCACATCTCCCTCTGAAATGCTTGAGCATATCAATGCAGTTATTTTCAATCCTGTATTATAAATTGTAAAGGTGAGTTTTTGAGATTAGATTTCCTGCTTTGGAAAACAATCAATTGTCACAGTTCCCACAATGCCTTTCATGGATAATGGAAAATCAACTCTGTGATGGATCTTGGGGATTATCAGACTTCCCTTATGTTAAAGACCGCCTGTCCCACACTCTGGCATGCATTATTGCCCTTAAAACATGGAATCTCGGCACTGAAAATGTGGAAATGGGTAAGACACTTTCTTTTCTCTCAACCAACTTTGGCCTATGACAGTAATTCGTAAAGACATATGCCACTAGATCTCATGAATGTTTTAGTCTAAAAGTTAGATAATTTTCTGTGATTTGGCTTGCCAACTAGCTATCATGAAAATGTTTGAAGGAAAATGCAGGGGAAAGGACCTATAGTTGTCAGGGTTAAGTTGACCGCCTTCAAATATATGCTTGGTTATTTGTATTACTGATGATACTCAAATTTTTATATTTGACTTCTATTTCCTGATTATATGCTATTTCCTTGCGCCAAATATTTCTATGCACTCATTTTAAAAAGCAATTAAAAAGAGTTTATAGCAATATTTAGCCTAAGGAAATATATGTTTGGTTATTTGTATTATTGATCAGGGCTTAAATTTGATGGTCGATCTTGCCTGTCAAGCATTTTTTAAAATGATAGTTATTTATTCAAAGGTGTCCTTAAAATATTATGATATACTTTAATATAAGTAAAATTATATATAAAGCAAATATATATCATCATATTCTATATAAATTTTGACAGTCTATCCAAAATCTCTCCTCTAATATAATATAATCTTTTTAAAATTTTGATTATATTTTACAGCAAAAATGTCTAAATACAGCCGTACGGCCATCAAATTTAAGCCTGGCAGTACTGACTATACTCAAATTTTTGAATTTGACTGCTATTTCCTTGAGCCAAATTTCTATGCACTCTTTTTGATTGCTTTTAGCATCCAGCTGGTGCCAGTCTTCTACAAGTTATATGATGTTTTGCACATCGTTTCGGAAAATAGAAAAGCCTTTGCATAGATATTATATGCAATCATATATACAAATGGCATTTCATCCCTTTTTATGGCAATCCAATTAATTCGTAGTCACCAATGGGGACCTGTATCTGTACCTATATTTGCCCTGATTATTAACATAGCTAATATCATTATTATGCTGTCCCCTCCAAAGGACTTGAACTCCTATTTTTATTTAGAGGACAGTCCTGTGGAATTGGAAAAATGTAGTTATAAGAATAAATAAATCTGCTTGCACATGCAGTCTATAAATTGAGCTTCTAGGACAGTCATATAGAATTGAAAAATTGCTGTTACAAGGATGAAATGAATCTTTTGGTTTCCCTATAAAATAGAATGTTACATATGCAGCTTATAAATTTTTTAAGCTGGTGTTGGGGAGGGAGGATTGAAAATTTCTCCATTAGTTTAGGAATTTATATTTTTATATAGCAGCTTGTATGACATATTTTTTAAAATTCTAAATTTTGAAAACCATAAAACTATCCTTTTCCATTTTCTGTCTAAAATTTCTCATTTCTATTTAAAATTTCTCTTCAAATTATTATTTTTTAAAAAAAGACTTTTAATTTTCCTCTGACAAATATAAGTTAATTAATCTCCTTTTGGAAGTAAAGTTTTATCTACACATTCTACTTAAATATTATCAGATGTAATAATCAAACAATCAATAATAATTTTACACCTCCTACACATACACTCATATCCCTCTTCTCTTCTCTTTATATGATTTAAATACTTGGGATTGAACTCTGTCGCGAAGCCTTAAGATTGCAGGATATTGCTTCATGAATTAAATTAAATGTGATCTTAAGAATACATGAATCTAAAACCCAATGCTCCAAGATTTTAAGGTCATTTCTTGACTCTTCCACAGGTTTGAGATTTGTAAGAGAGAATATTGGAAATCTAGCCAGCGAGGATGGGTATAATCCCATTGGATTTGATCTGATCTTCACTGCAATGTTAGAAGATGCAAGAGGCTTGTGCTTGGAACTCCCTTATGATTCACCTCTTATAGAAACCATGCTCACCAAGCGAGAAGAAATCCTTAAAAGGTAATTTTGTGATTAGCTTATTAATTCAATTATTTTCACTCCCAATATTTTGTTTATTTCCTATAACTTGAGAATTGTTTTTTTTCTGCAGCATAGACGTAGACCATATGAATGAGTATGATCCATCCCTGATTTTCATAGTTGAGGGCATTCGGAGCATAGTTGACTGGACCAAAGTTTTAAGACATCAGAATAAGGATGGCTCGCTCTTCCATTCTCCCTCTGCAACTGCTTGTGCTCTAATGCACTCTGGAAAATCCAGCTTCCTTATGTATTTGAATTCAATGCTAGAAAATTTGGAGAATGGAGGTTAGTCCTTTAATGTTCATGTATATGGTTTAATAAGATTTTATCATGTTCATACCCATTTAACAAACATTTTTTTGTTGGTGCAGTGCCTAGTGTTTATCCCAGAAATTTGCTCGCTGGTCTTTCAATGGTAGATATGTTGGAGAGCTTGGGTATAGCAAGGCATTTCAAATATGAGATAAAGCAGGCTCTAGATGATCTCTATAGGTAATTGATAGATCCTTTGCTTATGATTGGATAATGTACTTTCTATGTTTGGTTTCCATATTGTCTGAAATCGATATTCTGAATGGGCAGATGCTGGACAGAGAATGAAATAATTGAGGGAATATCATCAGCATCAGACATAATTAACTGTTCTCTCAGTTTCAGGATTTTACGGTGGAATGGATATGATGTGTCTCCAGGTCTTTGAACAAACTAAACCCTGTTTTCAGTAAACTCTGCTGTTGAATCTCTCATATTTTTCTCTGTTAGGCATGAGTACCAGTTATGTTAGATATGTAATTTTGGGCATGGTAGTTTCTAACTCAAACATTCCTTCTGTAATAGAGTCTAGAGCTATGTATAAACTTTGGGGGCGTTTCATGTGATGTGACTCTTTCATTACAATTTTTATTTCCTATTTAGATGTCTTTCTCAATTATCTGAAAGATGGCGACTTCCTACCATCTCTAGAAAAGAGTGGCCAAGCTGTTACAGCAATGCTCAATTTGTACAAAGCATCTCAGTTGATTTTCCCAGGTGAAAGAATTTTGGAAGAAGCAAAATCCTTCTCCCAAAACTATCTTGCCAAAAGTCAAACAAATATTACAATGGATGACAAAAATATAGTCATCAACAAGCTCGGCAAAGAGGTAATTAAGTTATTTTTTCAGTTCAAAATGATCAATGTTTGATAGTTTTCTTGTCATTGAGCTTTAGAGGCTGCTCCATTCCTTGCAGGTTGAGTATGCACTGCGTGTCCCCTGGGTGGCTAGTTTAGAGAGAATAGAACATTTACTATACATTGAAACATATGATTTTGATGCTATCCGGATTGGAAAGACCTCTTACAAGTAACTTTTGATGGAATTCATTGTTATGGATCCCTATAAGCCTTCGAATTACTTTGATTTTATAATTATATGCTTCTAGATGACCTACTTCAATAGTCCTAAATATTGGGCCTTTGAATTGGATTGCAGGGTTCCCTCTTTAGGCAATGATTGTTTAACTTTAGCCAAAAAGGACTACAATATGTGCCAAACAATATTGCAGAAAGAATTGCAGGAGTTGCAAAAGTAAGTATACAGGTGATTAGGGAGTTCTTGGAAATTATAACAGGAATAACAAACACCATTGTTATGGAAACTTTAAAAAATTACTCTGAGGTTTTGATAAAATTTTCTGTTACTGTCTACAACAACAGATGGTATGTAGATTCTAAACTTGGCGACCTACACTTTGCTCGACAAAAGCTTGTATTTTGCTTTTTTACTGCTGCCTCAACACTTTTTAGCCCTGAAATGTCTACTGTGCGCATCGGATGGACAAAAAGTGCAGTTCTGACTGCAGCAATGGATGACTTTTACGATGTGGGGGGTTCCATTGAAGAGCTCCAATGCTTTCTGGAAGCAGTTGGGAGGTATTTGTATCAAGAGTACCCAAAACTGTTTGAATTAGATTTGCTGTCACAATGATTTCAATAATACAGTCCATTTTAAAATTAATTTCCACTGCAAAAGCCACTGTAGAGAAACATTAAGTAGAGGACTGATGAAAGCTCTGGCCTTATATAGGCCTTGGATACCATAATCTTGATATCTAGAGTGGAGTCACCAAGTACTTGTTTCTGATGTCTTGCAGGTGGGACCCAACAGAGACATGTAGTAGTTCAGACAATGTGAAAATTTTGTTCTCTGCATTATATGATACTGTCAATGATATTACCCAAGATGCCTGGGCTTTTCAAGGCTGGGACATTGGCACTCATTTAAGGGAAACTGTGAGCAACTTTCCCTTGAATATAAGTTCATTTATATTGTGCAGTATGCAAACAAAGTTTCTTTCAAGAAAACTTGAAAACATCATCATAAGAATAACCCCTGAAAACTTCTCTGTTTATTTGTATAGTGGTACAAGTTGGCTATCTCAATGATGAAGGAGGCTGAATGGGCCCAAACTGGATATATACCATCAATGCAGGAATACCTCCAAAACGGAGAAACATCATTTGCCTTGGAACCAATTACTTTTACATCAATCTGTTTTGTAGGGCTTAAAGTTTCAGAGCAAACCATCCTCCATCATGAGCACAGCATTCTTCTGCAACTCGTAAGTCTTTGTGGGCGCCTTTTGAATGACATGCAGAGCTACAAGGTATTGAATACTTATCACAACCAATTCATGCATTTGCAATACATAGTAAATATTATTTTCAATGGATGCTGGGCAGAAGAACTAAATTCTTCATATGTTTTTCAGAGGGAGACCAAGGAAGGAAAGCTCAACTCTGTGTCATTGTTCGTGAAAGAAAATCCAGGCACGTCTATTGAGAATGCTACTGAGTGGATTAGACAAACTATAGATGAAAGCACACAAAGATTACTGAGAAACTTGCTGCAGCCTAGTGTTATCCCTCGTGATTGCAAGCATATGTATTGGTTTACGCTTAGAGTTCTCCAACTATTCTATCTCAAGACTGACGGTTTCACATCTCCCTCTGAAATGCTTGAGCATATCAATGCAGTTATTTTCAATCCTGTATTATAAATTCTAAAAGTGAGTTTTTGAGATAAGATTTCCTGGTTTTGTTAATAAAGGAAATCCTCTGAATGGCTTAAGGAGATATCCATTAATACCAAGAGTCATGTAATCTGTCTTATTTCGATTGGCTTTTCTTTAACATCCTCCATTTCAACAGTCAAAACTCAATTTTGGTGAATAAAAATAGGACAAATATTCTATCACTTTTTGTTGTGAATGATGTGTAAAATTGCTATAGATTGTTTGACCATTGAAGTGGATGATGTTTAAGTAGAGTGATTTGGATCTATGTTACCGTCAACTTAATACAATGAGAAACAAAATTTGAAAAGATTGTGGATAAGAAAATTATATCAAAATTTTACAATTAAACATAAATCATTGACTTAACTTTTAAAATATTAAAAATATATAATTAATTTGGTCAATAGGTCATTATATGTTCACACATCTTCTAAATTGTAATATAAGTATAGAGAGAGAAATGATAGAAGGTTGAATGGGTCTAGGAATTAAATTGATGGGTCATTATATGAGTAGTTGACTAGATTTGCTCCTTCCTTAGAGCAAGCCTTCAAGGCTCAAAATAGTGTAAGAGGTAGGGGAAAGGGAAGAAATAGCAAAGGTAAAGGTCAAAGAGGCAGAGGAAGAGGCTACTCTAGAAATAAGAGCTCAAACAACCAAGAGGAGGTAATGGTGCAGGGCACCTAAGACTTCATGCAAAAAGTTGGTCAAGTGCTAGTATTTGATGTTGTTAAATCATTTTGTTTATAATAAGGTCTCTAAAGACCATGTTTTAGGTGTTTGTGTGTTAAATTTGAGTCCTAGGAGTGAATTAGGGTCTTTTTGTTAAAAAGTGTCAAATGTTGTCTTTATTGCAAAATGCAAAATCAAGGAATATGAAGGGTCATAGGTTGTTAGAAAGGCATTTGAACAATTAAAAACCCAAAAGCCAGTTAGCAATGGTTGTGTTGGGTTGTAAACAAGTTGAATAAGCCTTGGGAAGTCGGGGCAAAGGTTGGGGGTTGAAGTTTTACACAAAAATCAATAAAGAAGCTTTGTTTTCTACATTTTCTGAACATTAAATTGTTGTTCAGAGCTTGGTACGAATCAGTACGACATTTGTACAACCTGCATGTGGTATGGTTGGAAAGATAATTGAATCTACTTTCTACTTCTTTTTTGTTGTACTCAATTTCATTGTGTTTTGAGCAAGTTATGTCCATTTTACTAAAATAGGTCTGAAACCCTAGTAGGTCTAATTTGAGGGAAAATAGTCCATAACATCAAATAGTGGGTCTATAAGATGAAAATCACTGTTGATGAAAAGATTGAAAGACATAAAGCAAGGTTGGTTGTTAAGGGATGTAAATAGCAACTTGGAAAAGATTATGATGAGACATATGTACTAGTTGCAAGGAAAGAAATAGTGTGGGTAGTCTTAGCTGCAATAGCAGCCTAACACAAGTGGAAGGTATATCAAATGAATGTGAAGTCAGCCTTCCTAAATGGATTACTCAAAGATGAGATGTATGTGAAACAACCACCTTATAGCTATGAAGTCCCAAGGTAAGAAGACAAAGTCTATAGGCTCCAAAAATCTCTCTACAATCTTAAGTAAGCACCTCAGGCATGGTACAACAGAATCGATTTGTATCTGCTAAGCAATGGTTTTAAAGCAAAAGAAGTAGTGAGCCCACACTCTACATCAAAGTAGCTCATGGTGAGATTTTGATTGTTGTTTTGTATGTAGATGACTTGATTTTCATAGGAAATAGTGACCTCTTCATTGTTGATTTTACATAGGTAATGAAAAGAGAGTTTGGGATGACAAACCTAGGTCTGTTGAAATATTTCCTTAGCATTAAGGTCCAACAAATAGAGTATGGCATATTTATTTTACAAACTAACTATGCCAAATAGAGCTTGAAGAGGTTTAGAATGTTGAACAACAAACCTTCCCCAACGCCAATAGCTACAAGTTTAAAATTAAGCAAGGAGGATAGCAACAATGAAGTAAATCCAACCTTATACAAAAGTATGGTTGGAATCTTAATGTATTTGACTACTACAAGGATTGATTTAATGTACATGATAAGTCTAATTTCTAGGATAATGGAGAGACCTAAGGACACATTGGCAAGCAGGAAAGATAATTCTTAGATATGTCAATGGCACCAAAGGCTCTAGCCATGGTATGATTGTGAGTCAAAGGATTGGGTTGATGAATGGTTTACAAGAAACCTAAGCCTGGTTGACACATATCAACTCCCGACAACACTACAACTCACACAGATTGAATCATTAGTTGTCTTTGACCATGTTTTAGATCTAGTTCAACTAGGTATTATCAGCATTCAAATTTAATAAAATTCAATATTCCATCTTATTTTGTAGTTTTTTTGTAAATTGTTGACTATATTCATCAAACTAAATGCACATATCAATGTAGGGCATGTTTATGTAGTTATTGCAGCTGAAGACAATGAAGAAGGAACATATTATTATTTATGTCATTGTGTTGAGGCAAAAAAGAAATTAGACGCCCTTGTTATAAATGGAGAAAACATTAAGTATCCTACATGATCAGTGGTTGTTACTGGAACATGGCTTAGAAGGTACCCAATGAAGAAGTCAGATGTGTGGTTGTTCGAGGACTTTAACACACATAGGAAGATTCTTCATTATTCTAACCTTGTTGTGGCATCAAATGTTCATTTGATCAAATATGGGGGTAGACCATTAAATAGGACCTTGTGGAAGGTTAGTGAGTCTGACCACGAGACAATACTTAACACAATAAAGAGTAGAGCAGACCCAAATGTTTCATTAGATTGAATCAGTGGAATGATAGAAAGGTATGTTATTTTTCTTTGCTATCCTCATTTCACCTTCTATATTTTTGACACCTATCTTACCTTCTTATAAGAGCTCCTTGGTCCTTGTTGATTAGCTTCATTTCATTATAGAGTTCATGGGTGTACTCATTTTAGCTAATTTGCATGCAGGATTTGAGTATGATGGAGGTAGGCATAATCCTTATGAAGTTGTGTTTGGAAGGAAAGTAAGGTACGTTTTCATGATTATTTCACGATAATATGTCCTTTAGTTACTATTTCATAATGAGTTTTAATGATGTTACTATGAGTTTTAATGACAAACCCTCATTTGTTTCTTCACATTTAGTGCTAAAAATTGATAGCAGTGGTAAGGGTAGCCTTAATTGATGCCCTACAACACATTGGATCAAGTGAGAACACCTTTATAGTATTGAATGTTCATCTACTAAAAAGGTATTAGAACCAAATTTTTACATTCAACATCTCTTGGGGCCAAATGGATAATGCCAACGCATTTGGGTGGGTGGTTAAATACTAGGGGAGATGTTTTTTTGGTGGTGAAGCCTCCTGGTAGTTATTGACTATGTTAGACAGAGACAGTCTCTGAAGAGCCTTAAGACATAAAAGGTGTCAAACTTTGGACCAACTGTTCCGTCAAACCGTGACACCTGGGAACATCTTCTTTACATGTATAGGTGGATGTTAGGTCCACCTACAAAAACCTACCTTGGTTTTTTTAAATTGATTTCATTTGCCTATGGTGGAAAGGAACGTATTATTCCAAAATACTTCAGTTTCATGTAGTGGAAAGGTGCTAGGAGTGATATTTTGCATTCCACAACTCATGGGATTGAACCGATAGCACCAACACATTGGGGTGGATAGGTAAATGCTAGGGGAGGTCTTGTTTGGTGCACCAAGTGTCGCAGTCGTTCGGGGTAGCAGGCTACTGGCAAAGTCACTTAAGATCTCTAAAAGCAAAAAACTGCCAAACTTTGACGGAGCAGTTCTTGAAACTTGTGGTAGCTAGGAATGTTCTATTTAGACCTATAGGTACATGTGGGGTCCATCCACAATAACCTCTCTCAGTTCTAGTCAACTCCAATCCATTTGACTGTGTTGAAATCAAATGCATTCTTGCAAAATGCTTCAGTTTCATGCAGTGGAAAGGTGCTAGGACTGAAATTTTGCATTCCACAGCTCGTGGGGCTAAAATGATAGCACCAACACATCAGAGTAGGCAGTTAAATTCTAAGGGAGGTATCGTTTGGTGTGCCAAGTGTCGCAGTCGTTTGAGGCAGCAGGTTACCGACAAAGTCACTTAAGATCTTAAGAGCGAAAAATTGCCAATCTTTGATGGAGCAGTTCTCAAAAGTCATGGCAGCTGCGAATGATTCGTTTAGGCCTACAAGTGTATGTGGGGTCCATCCACAATAACCTCTCTCAATTTTGGTGAACTCCAAACTGTTTAACCATGCCGAAATCAAATGCATTCTTGCAAAATGCTTCAATTTCATAAAGCACAACCTTGCTAGGACCCATATTTTTTGTCCTGCTTGTCATGGGGCTGAAATAATAGTACCAATGCATTGGGGTGGGTGGGTAAATGCTAGGGGAGGTATCATTTTGTGTGCCAAGTGTCACAGTAGTTTGGGGTAACAGGCTACCGGTAAAGTCACTTAAGATCCCTAAGAGCAAAAAACTGCCAAACTTTGATGGAGCAATTCTTGGAATTTGTGGTAGTTGGGAATGTTTTATTCAGACCTATAAGTGCATGTGGGGTCTGCCCATAATAACCTATCTCAGTTTTGGTCAACTCCAATCTGTTTGACTGTGCCAAAATCAAATGCATTCTTGCAAAATGCTTTAGTTTCATGCAGTGGAAAGGTGCTAGGAGTGAGATTTTGCATTCCACAACTGGTGGGGCCGAACTGACAGTACCAACACATCGGGGTGGGTGAGTAAATGATAGGGAGGTCTTGTTCTATGCACCAAGTGTCCCAATCATTCGGAGCAGCAGGCTACCAACAAAGTCACTTAAGATCCCTAAGAGCAAAAAACTGCCAAACTTTGGTGGAGCAATTCTCAAAATTTGTGAGCACAATAGACACTATGTTTTATTTTTTTGAAAAAAATAGGACCAATTTGTGTGCTCCCCCTTTTGAACCCCTTAATCTCAACCGTTTTAAAAAAAAATAGTAGTTTAGAAACTAGATTTAGAGCACTATGACTCTTGTTTTTGTTGTATCTTCAAATTTTTAGTGTAACTATCTTCAACTTCTCATCCAACACCAGTCTTTCTTGATTTCAGAAAATAAGTGGCATCTTAAGACCCCCTTTTGGTCTCCCATCTTTGTGCACTTACCCATATGTGCTTAGTGTCTATAGCAATAAGAGGGCTTAAACAGTCCATTTTAATGGTGTTTGAAGGCTGATCAGAGCTGTTATTGATATAAGCTCAGATTGATTATATTTATTTTGGGTTGCTGGGTGTTGCCACAATAGTGTGTCCGACTTATGGGACACCCTGATTTTTGTCTAAAATCACATATTTTTTAGAAAAATTAATGATTTAAGCCTTGAGGGGTTCCATATAAAGGGATTTAATTGAAGGGAGTTAGATAAAACCCCCTTAGATCAAATCCCCTTGGAAAGAACTCCCTAGTCTTAAATCAAACCCTCGATGGAGTCTCCTCTACACCTATCAAAATGCTAACAAAAATAAATTTTGCTTCACCTTTTGGGGGATCAAATGAAGTTATTTAGAAATTCTATTTTGTAAATATGTAGGCCTTAGTATAAGCTTTCAAAAAGTATGATTTTGAATATGTTTCATTTGATTTTATATTTATTTTCTATTTTCTAGTGAACATAGGTTTTTCGCTGAACATCAAGGTCTCTATTCCACACACGTGGAAAAATAAAAAAATAGAGAAAAAAATTCTAAAAAATATTTTTGCACTAGGTATTGATGTCCTTGTTTTAACAAAAAAAGAATAAGTTAATTTGGATACATACAAAAAATCTTATGTTGTATGGTATAAACCTATGTCTTAATTATAATTAATCTCACTTTAAAAATTAATTAAAAAAATATGCAACAAAAATTTATGAAAAATATCTATGCATTAGATATTGGTGTTACAAATCCATATTTAAAAATTTATAATTTTATCCTTTCTATAAAAAAGTTATGTTGTATGGTATGAACGTCACTGTCTAAAAATGTTTTTAATTATAAAAAATAAGTTATTAAAACATAAAAAAATCACAAATTATTTCTTAAATTTTTTTAAAAAATACATCCAAAATCTACACATGAAATCTCAAAAGTCACTATTTCACATCATCTTCAAATTCTTAACAATTTAGTTGTTATAGCTGTTAGAAAGTGGAAATTTGGCTAAAAATGTTGATTTCAATGTCCTACTTTGGGAAAAAAGTGGGAGACGGTATTGTGGGATCACCCTGCTAGATATTGTTTGACAATGCAAATCATAGATTGGGAAAAAAGTGTATGTTTTGGATCTGATATATCAGTATTGTAGTAGTTTGCATTCAGAAAAGGTTTTCAGCCTCACTAAAGAGCTTCATAAAATTACAAGGATTTATTCTTCAGTGGCTTAGCTTACTTGCCTTGTAAGTCTGATTTTTTATGACCTAATATTAATGGTATAACAGTGTGTTTATAATCAAAAAATTATATTAGTTTATTACAGCAGTGTGTTTGATTTGAAATCAGAATAATAAAGTAAATTGTAGCTCTCATTTATTATCTTTATTTCAATAGTTGCAATGATAAATGATTGTAAAATAATCAATGGTAGTACTGCAACTGCATCTGCATAGTGTGCATGTCATTCTATAATCAATGGGATGGTTTACCTCCAGTTCATATAAGCAAGCTGCATTTACAACCTATTTTGGCATTGAACGAGCTTATCGACCAATTTGGTCTTGATACAAGCTTAGACATTCTGCCAGGGTTCATCTATACACATTGGTCCCACTAAATAAGTGGTTGATAGGTTAACTTCATCACCTTGCGTGTCTTTCTGGTCAGCTTTTTGCCTCGCATTATGTCTCTGCATTCAATCAGCTAGTTGTGTGATTTGAATAATGTATGTTCTCACCTTGCCCACCTTGGGATCTTGGTGATCATAAGTGTTTCGAAGACTACATGTGCTTTGGATTTCAGCCAACATTATTTTGAAAAAAAAAAAGTAGGGTGGTCATTACAGTGGTATCAGAGTTGGTTTTCTTGCCAACCTGTGAGTTTGCGAACCCTGCATGTAGCACACTAGTGACAAAGAAAGAAGGTATCTTTAGAGAGAAGAAAGAAAATTGAGAACAACTGCAGGTACAGAGGGTTTTGTTGAAGAGGTTTCAGCCATGATAGAGAAGGAGAAGGATGTTTGTCTTCCTAATAGTCATGGTGCTAGAATTGAAAATAAATTTGATACCATGTTTGATATGTTGGCTTAGCTCATTAGCAAAATGGACCAAAATTAGAATAATCTACAAAGGCCAAATGGTGATACTAGTAGTTTCCAAAGCAATGGTCCCAAAGTTAACAATGTTGGGTCTACAAAAACTTTTGTTGGGTTGGCTGCTAGACCCCTTCAATCTATCTTTACTCGAAGGAAGGAGACTCAACCTATACAGAATGATCAAATTGCTTTCACAACTAAAGTTATGTCAAATTATGATGAGTATAGCATACTCCCTGATCAAGTCTGTTGGATCTTGACCTTTGATCAGTTCATGAATCAAAAGAAGAGAAGTGGAGGAAGACAAGACAATAGAGGCCAAGGAGCTCAGAGAGATTTTCAACTAGAATTAAGTAAAGTTACTCTAGCTCACTATTGTGGAAGTGAAAAGAGCACAATAATCAATAATGAGCATCTACACCATTCTAGTGATGGCAACCTCTATTTTGAGTGGTATTTCCCATGCAAGAAGTACACCAGTTTGACTTCTTAGAGAATTCCATAGAAGAGCATGTTGAAATGGAGCTTATTAAAGATTTTAAAACATCACCCATTTATGATTCTTTTCCTGAGCATAGTGCTGACATATCACTTGGTCAAACAAATTGTGAGGAAGTTGATTTTGAAGATCTTAATGCACCCACAAATGAAGATATTTTAGGTTCTTTGCTACATGAAGAACCAAGTCACTTGGTTGAATATGGATCAAGAGAGCTATGTGAATTGAAGAGTCAACTCTTGGTCATAGATGAGAAAGAAATTCAAGTCCTCACAAGTTTGGACAGCGCACACAAGATCCTTGAAGAATTCATGTAGAGGATATTGAGGGTAGAGTCACTTCTACAAACTTACAAATTATCAATAATTCAATGGAGTTAGTGAAGTCAGAGTACTTGCACTTAATTAGAGACCATGATCATGCTATCAAGTTTGCAAAGGAGGTCATTGCTGCATTCAAAGAAAAGGAGACAAAGGTTGATAAGCTTACTCTTGAGCTTAATTCAACAAAGGACATATTAGAAAGTACCCAAATGGCTCTATTGGAGGTAGAAGATCAACTTGTTGCGACAAACCTTCTTAGAAGGAAAGAGAATGAAGAAAGAGTTAAATAAATCAAGAAAGTAATTGATGAGCTTGATTTTCTTCAATGGGAATTTGATTTAGAGGTCTTTCCAAAGAAATCAGAAGTTGTTTGTGCAAATTTGGGTCAACAAGATGGGTTTGAGCAAGAGGAAAGTAATAAATTTCATTTTTTGATAACCCTCTCTTTGAAATGGATGCAAAGACAACTCTTGATAATCTATTTTTTTTTATGGATGCTGAGATATTTCCTTATTTAAGTAACGCAACTTGTGTCAATAATAGGATATGGGAGCCAAGTGAAGTTTACAAACATGAGATAGAGTGTGGTTTTCAACTTGTTGAAGATTTGGGATCATATCTTGAGGAAGTATCAAGCCTTGTGGGTGTTAATCCTCCAGGAAGACCACCTGATAAAGAATGCATAAGTGTGGTTGAAGGTGAAGTTTCCACATGGAATGTGTTGAAACATGGAGACTTCATCATTCCTAACTTTGATAAGTTTCCAAAATGTGATTTTGAGCTTGCTGGAAATATCAAAACAACAACAAAAAATGCAAGTTCAAAACTTGTTTTGCATGAAGAATTGGTAAGACAAGGGTCTAAACATGATTCCTACTTATTTGATAATCCTCTTTGGATTGGATGCTGATTTCACTTATAATAATCCTCTTTTTGAGTAGAATATGGAGACACCAATTGCTCTTAAACCCATAGAAGGTGATGCTTTCATGGTTGAGTTGCAAGGAGTCAAAGTTAACTCAATTTTCCATGGAAAGCAAGAGGATGAGTTCAAGATGGATATGTAATGACAAATAATGGTTACGAAAATCCCAATACCTTGGAGGTTCATTTGGTTAGTGGAACTTTGATTGATTGCATGAGAGGCATTTCTTTTGGAAAAGATACCTTTGGTTTCTCTAGAAGGTCTTCTAATGAGGCACACATGAAGAGCAGAGTTGTGCAACACAAGCATGGTGGAGTTGCTTCATTACTTCAAATTCATGATAGAGGTCACCAAAAAAGTATGTTGGAAGGGTACGGTGACCAGAGAGATGTTCCTTGGCAGAGGAAAGTTCAAATTGTAAGTTTTAACTTTGGCCACCTCATACTTTTGTTTGCATTCATTCATGAAGGTTGGCAAAGTATTTCAGTCATGGGGTGGAGGAACTTCCAGATGGAGGATGTTTCAGAGTCTTTTTCAGCCTCTCCCAAGTTGGTTTTGAGCATTTCAATGCTTATCTTGCATGTTCATGCATGGAAACTTCTTTTGTGTAGCTGCTATCCTACTTCAAGAGCGCTTATTTCAATAAAATCAGGTTATGATCTGTTGTTATTTACCTTGGACAACCACATGTTGATTCAAGTTGGGGATCCTATACCTTAGATGGATGTTGGAGAAAGGCTTCAGTTGTGGGAGAGTTATATTTTATCGACTAGGGCATGGATATTTCAAAGGAATGTTTTGAAACATTCCAAGTGTTTACCAACAACTTTAATTATGAGAAGAATATCATGTGTTGGTGATTTAATGAGAAGTGTTTTGGGGAATGGTGAGTTGATGTATGGTCATCCTAACTTGCAATTTCTTGAGGTCAAGCAATTTTGGGGAGGGAGGACTGTAATGTCCCCAATTGGCGGTGCTTAGCCAAGTCGTGAACAATTAGCCTATTTCTGAGTTTTCCCGTAGGCTAATTGGTGTGCAAGGGAGAACTCCAAAGTTCTTGCAGAGCACTGGATCAGCCTTGCAGAGTGCTTGTTTATGGTTTTGAGTTTAGTAGGTTAGATGGAGCCTTTTTATTGCTTTCAGAATCAATTTCTGACCTTTCAGGTGCTCTCCAAACTTCTTGGAGGAGCAGGCTATTTTTAGTAAGTCACCTGATTGCCACCGATCATCGTCATAAGTCTTCAATATCATATTGGTATGATCAAAATAGCAGAATTATATCATTTGGATGCTTTCCACAACTTGGGTATATTATTGAGTTATTTAATTAATTATTCACTTAAGTTGTCTAATGATGGGAAATATTAAAAGATAACTTAAGTGTAATAGCTCATTGGAAAGGTGATGGAAAGTATTATTTGATGCCCACATAAAGGGGACACTAGGAAAGGGAGACATAAAGTGAGCAATAAAAAAAATTATTTTATTTGAGGAGGAAATTAAAAGAAAGGTGAAATTATTATTTTTATTTTCTCTTGTTGCCCTAAAAGTGTATATATAAAGGGGTTTTGGAGCTCATTTTTAGTTTAGACTATCATATTGAATTTTCTCTAGCTATTTCTTGTTGTGAGTGAACTTGTGTTCCTCCAAATCCCTTGAGGACGAAAACCCTCTTGCGAAGCACTAGTTTCAAAGGTGAAAGATCCCCCTAGCTAGTTGTGGTGATTTCACACAAAAATCACACGTGTGCTGAATGTAGAAGATTAGAGCAATTTCATTTTCAGAGATTACCATTGAGCCTAAAGATTTGTGCCTCATTTTATTTGTGTGGATGTTTATTTGTTTTAGGAGAAGTTTACAGATATTAAGGAAGATTATTTTGGTTTGCTTGTTTGATGTATGTTTTGATGCATTCAAATAATCATGTTTTTTAGAACATTTGCTTGGTGATTACAGAATAATATTTGAGATTATTTTTGTTTAAGTGTGAAGATAAATAACAATCCACACCCTTTCTAGTTGTCATACCTTTGATAGCTGCTAGGTCATGAATACTTATTCTCAAAGAGCCATAACCAATTTAAGAAGCTGCATTGAAATCTTGATGAAGTGCTTGTTATTTTTCTTAGAGGTTTGTTTTAATCTTGTGTGGAGCAAAGTCTTGGTGTTTAGCACTCATTATGTGTGAGGAAGAAGATGAAATTTATGAATCGTAAATTTAAATCTTGTGTGAGAGTCTATGTGAAGGCTATGCTTCTTTTCTTTAGTCTTTAATGAATTTGGTGGGGCCGCTTCTATTTGGAAATTAAGATTTCTTAAACTTTATTTATTACAAGCTTCCTTCCTTGAAGCCGTACCTTTTCATTGGTGAAGGTGATTCATATTTTTTTGTTATGTTATTTAGTAACCTTCCACTCATTTGATGGGACTAATTCATGTTAAGGAAACCTTAAGAAAAGTTTGAAGGGGATTGTGGGATTTGAAGGAATTAGCTCTTCTTTTTGTCTTTAATGAGTTGGTGTGGGGACCACCACTAATCAAAAAGTATGTTGTGCAAAGTTATGGTGTTTGAAATTATTTTGTTTGGGTTTTGAGGTGTCTCTCTATGTGCTTAGTGTATGCAGCAATAAGAGGGCTTAAACAATCCATTTTAATGGTGTTTAAAGGTTGATCAGGGTTGTTAGTGATATAAGATCAGTCTGATTATATTTATTTTAGGTTGCTAGATATTGTTTGATAGTGTAGATCATAGATTGGGAAAAAAGTGTATGTTTTGGATTTGATATATCAGTATTACAATAGTTTACAGTGGTTTGATTTGCATTCAGAAAAGGTTTTCAACCTCACCAAAGAGCTTCATCACCTTACAAGGATTTATTCTTTAGTGGCTTGGCTTACTTTCCTTGTAAGTCTATTTTTTATGAGCTGATATTAATGTTACAACAGTGTGTTTATGATCAAAAAATTAAATCAGTTTGTTGTAGTAGTGTGTTCGGTTTGAAATTAGAATAATAAAGTAAATAGGAACTCTCATTTATTGTCTTTATTTAAATAGTTGCAATGATAAATGATTGTAAAACACTAGATGGTAGTATCGCCAATGCATTTGCATAGTGTGCATGTCATTCTGTAATCAACTGGATGGTTTATCTCCAATTTGTATAAGCATGCTGCATTTACAACCCATTTTGGAATTGAACAAGCTTATTGACCAATTTGGTCTTGATACAAGTTTAGACATTCTGCTAGGGTTCATCTAGACACATTGGTCCTACTAGAAATAAGTGGTTGATAGGTCAGCTTCGCCACCTTGTGTGTGTTTCTAGTCAACTTGTCGCCTCACATTCTATCTCTGCATTCAATCAACTAGTTGTGTGATTCGAACATCGTATGCTCTCACCTTTCCCACCTCATGATCTTGGTGATCAGGAAGTGTTTCAAAGGCTACATGTGCTTTGGATTTCAGCTGACATTATTTTGAAAAAAAACTAGGGTGGTCATTACAAAGCTACATTGACAAGTGTAGGAGGAGACAAAAGGAGTGGAGGCCTAAACCTCATGCCAATCCAAAATTCCTAATATGTATACATCATTTCAACCACTGCTTTAGCTCTTTTGCTAGACCAGATGAGATTGTAAGGAAAAAATATTTCTCTTTTCTTTATGAGTTGGGGAAGGGCATTATATTGTTTGATATAGGCATCAAAAACTTGATCAACTATATTAGTCGCACCCTATGGAACCTCATATGAAAGTTTCAAACTTTCAACATATGTTTGTCCCATAGTGGGGTAGCTGTTGTTCTTTCAGGTGAAAGTTCAAAGTTGTATCACACTTTTATAAAGGAAATGGCCAACACTAATATATTTTTTAACTTGAATCACTACAAAGTGACATATATGTTTTGAATTTTGAAATGATGATACAAAATGATAAAATTTAGATTTTTTTAGTGTACTTTATGTTTGTATTTTTTAATCAAAATTAAAAAATTATTTGAATGTAGTTTTTTGTCAAATTGACACTATAATTTAGTTAATAATAAAATGCTAAAAAATAAGGTTGAGGTGTCAATCTTCATATGGTAATTTTCATTTTTTCCTTCAATTTTTTTGGGGTATTTATAACTTGAAACTTTAGTGCATGGATTTTTTTTTTCCATTTTGATAAATATATTTTTAGAATAAATCTTGGAAGTTGCATGTAATGAAAACACAATTGTTTCAATGGGATATAAGTTTTGCCTTAACTATTTATCTAAAATAGGAAAAAAATTATATCATCTTGACATGGAATCTATCCTCTGGTGCATCATATATTTTTTAAATTTTTTTAATAAACTTTAGTATTTTTTCTTAAGCCTCGAACAATCAACATTATATTTTGGTGTTGATGACCCACTTTTATTAAAAATAAAAAGGAAAATATAAACACTAATTTAAATATTAAATTTTTTTTTACAAACTACACTTATAAATCTACAAAAGGATATTTTTAGATGTTTAAGAAAACACTATTTACATGAGTAGTCATTATTGGAACATCAATTTTTTCAAATAATTTAATTGTTTGGTAAATTAGCCTCAAAGTGATGCTACATATGAATATTTTTTTTTAAATAATGCGCCTTGTAAACTTTTTAACGTGACCGGCGACGTTGGTGCGACATGTCGTCCGGCTCCACATGAATGCTTTTGCCCGAGCAATGAACCGGTGAGGCCACAACATGGGGCACCTCATTCCCAATGCTACATATGAATTTAGTGGACACTTGCTCAATATAGAAACTAAATTTCTTCATGTGTTATATGCAATTAGGGTTGAGTTGCATGAATGAAGTTCCAAATCTTTCAAGAAAACATTAAGAATTGTTGTTTTTGACAATCTTGACATTATTATTACAATCCTTGGAAAAGTTGTGGCCTAGATCTAATTTAGATAGAATGAATCCAACTAGAACATTTATTTCACCAAAATTGACTTTCAGATGGAAATGTTTAAATTCTTTTATGCTGATAAGTTGGCCTAAAGTGTGACTTAGCTTTGAACTTTCACCCTTTCAAATTCTTCTTTGACTATTGGATGTTTAGAATTTTGATGTTACATTTATAATTCCATGGTCTTCTTTTCTTGTATATATTCATTCATTCTTTCTTTCCAGGCTAATTAGTTTTGTAATGTGGAGATTCAAAAGACCTTATTTGTACTTCATCTATAAAAATATATTAATGAAAAAATTAGTACAATTTGGTGGTGCCTGCATAAGCAATTAGGTTTTAAGCATTTAAATATGCAGGCACCTTCCAAAAATTCAAAAAATTTCTAACATTTTTAGCCTCTGCAATTGAAAAAATGCAAAAATCAGTTAAGGTGCAGGTGTCTTTGTATATACAAGGGTGTTTGTATATACATGCAGGTCAAAATATGCATTGGCGGGCTTGCTAAATCTCTATCGCCCTTTGAAAAAATTAGTTAGATGCATTTCTAAATGCATATCGGGCTTAGAATGTGCATATACAAAGGAGGAATCTTTTGCAGATTCTCAAGAATATTCTCGCTTTGTATATCGAGTTGCATATAGATATGCATTGAAAAATATACAAGGGCACAGATGCATTTGCTACAGTGGCGAGGGGGAGATACATGCGGTGGGGTCCATAGATATGCAAAGATCTTTGTATCTCTGACATACAAGGTAGAATATGCATTCCTTGCATATTCTCTGAAAATTCCCTATTTGTATGTTAGGGAGGTTTGTATGTTTGCCTTTGTATATTCAACATACAAACAAAATATACATTCGCGAGACGCAAGCCAGACTCCAGGATGTTTCAAATTTGCCTTATGATGTGGTGAGATATGCAGTTTACATGTATGTTGGGTTTGTATATGCAACATACAACCCGATATACAAAGAAGTGACATACAACCCAGACGCGATGGAGGAATGAAATGCAGTGAATAAATATTTGAGGTCTGGCTTGTATATAAGGTGTTGTATATGTTTTTGCATGTACAAAGCGATAGGTGCAATGAAACATATGTATTTCAGACCTGATGGGGAAATGAAATGCAACAGGTAAGTTTTTGAGGTCCGGCTTGTATATCAGACGATTGTATATGCATTTGCTCATGCGTATACAAGGGCAAAAAGGGCAAAATAGAGAAAGGAAAAGTTAGCGATAGGAACATGGAGTGCTTACATGGCACATAATCATTGGTTGGCGACTTTTCAACATTTTTTGGGAGCCGTTAATCTCAGTGATGGGAGTAGATCGACGGCCATGTTTTGAGCCCGCAGCGAAGGTTTTTTCCTATGTATTTGCAATCATTTTTGAGCGGGAAAACAACAGATGCATCTACTACTACATTTCAAAGGGGCATGTGGGTAGATGAGGCAATAATGGCGGACTTGCAGAGGATGATCGATGGAGTTGACAAGTCAACCACCCGATTGATGAAGAAAATCCCTAGGTGGCGGTGCAAATCCTGAGTTCACCTGCTCATTCCTCTTTGTCTCTCTGCTGCATTTATTGTTTCTGAGCGCCATTTCTCATGCATTGTATCTGGAGGAATTTTGATTTACCTTGTAATTAATTTGCTGAGTACATGGTTTGCTATAAAAAGAAAACTGTGTTACTCTTTGGTTTTTGGTTGAAGACTTGGGCATTTTTGTGTAAATAATGAAAAATAGAACATTTCCTAGCTGTTGTATCTCTGTGGAGTTTATGAGTTGCACCTTGAATGTACATTGCATACATTTTCAGTTTCAGTGTTGTTTTATATGAAAAATGCTTATGGCATGTGTCTAGATATCCCTCTCCACTTGTTACATGCATTTCTTCTTCTGAATTTGGTTGCTAAGGGTTCCTCAAATTCTAGAATACAGATTTATGTATTGCATGCTTAATCTTTAGACTTCCATTCAAGGAGTGGATTAAATTATTTTAGGTTAAGTATGGAGAAGATTGTATGTCAACTAGGATATCTGTAAGTAGAGGCAACTAAATACCCATTCCTGGGTGGTATTTGTAAGGCAAATACTAGTCCTAACCCCTTGAAACTTGAATGCTAGATGCAATCTATTCTTGTGTATACGTCTAGTTAACTCCTTGCCCTGGGATAGGCACCTGTCTGTTCTTGTGAAGTAGTTATGATCCAAAACCCCTGTCTTGCATCCAAACCAGCAAATTCAAACCATTCCATTATTCCAACCTATTAGTTGTAGGAGTAGGATTAGGAACCCCCTGCATACCTCATCCTTAACCAGACAAATATGTCCAAGAATGTTGCTAACCTTGTGATTTGTCACACAAATCTTGGTCCACACATGAGAGTATTCTGCCTGTTATCACAAAGCTAAATCTTTATGTCATTGGGTGAGTCAAAGTGTCAAATCTTTAGCTAATAGGGATACCCCCCTGGTGCGATAGAACCAGAAGCGAAGGGGAGGCAGCTCACGCAACCTCCCATATCTGTTGGCCGAATCTGCCTGTGCATTGGAACTGGCAAACCCACTGCCGATTTAGAAATAAACACCAACACGATCCACTTAAAATAAATTGTGTGTATAGAACTCACATAGTAGGTTTTGCTAGTCTAGAGTGACACTCTTAAAAGCTGCTAAAATTTTCTCAACATTTGGTCTGTAAGGAAGATTACATAAAATCCTTAATAATTTCCATTTGAGATAGTGTTCATTTAAGAACATACTATACATCCTGGAAGGCTTCTTGCAAGTAAGAGGTATTTCTCTGGTTTTGCATGCTTCATGTTTAACTCTTTCCAAGTAACCATTCTTCCTTTGTAGGATATCCATCTATGGTTTTAGTTGAGAGATTTTAAAATCCGCATGCCTTAGGAAGTAGTAATGAGCTACCCATGTCTGAAGAATTTTTAGAATCTACACTGTGAACCACCTTAGGAAAATAGGCTTAGTTTGTGTATGTTGTCCTCCTTTAGACGTCCATTCTAAAGTTAAGGTGTAAATCATGTTCTAGCTCTACAATCTTGCTTGTAGATGTAGTTAGCTTGACTGGTGTTTCTTGATTCTTTTCAATAATTTTTGTGATGGCTCCCATCAAATTCTTAGTGAGGGCCTCAATTCTCTCATCCCTTATGGGGATGGCTTCCTAGATATTTTTAATATCCAAAGTCGGTGTCTCTATTTGGGTTGAGGTCTCTTCAGAATTGTCCAGTTGTGCTTTCAATGACAAAATTGTGGTTTCCTTATCCGCTAAAATAATTTTCAATATCCAAAGATATGTTCTTCCCTTAAAAGCTCCATTGCTTAGTATATTTTTTGCTCCTATGTTAAGTTTTGTTCTTCATCTTCCTCCATCTCTATAGTTTCTATTGGAGTGTTTCCCCTTGATGGGTTTCTTTGGAGGGTTGAGTTAAAAGATGATGTTGTGTTCTCTTTTTGTTTTGACTCCACCTACTCTATAAGAGGAGTAGGGTGCCTTGGTGGAGACTCATCAAGTAGGAGGCGTAGGCTACTTCAAAGGAGGCACTTCTGGAGGAGGAGAATTTTTTGTTTCTGGCTCCAGAGTTAACATTTTTCTTTTGCAAGTCTCTCCAAAGCTAGAGTAGTCTCTTCCTACATAATTTCTTCCTATACCACCTTTGAAGTTTCAAATACAGTTGCAATTTGTTTGCTTTCTAGAGTCGGTGTATCTTGCAAGGCAATTTCAACCTATTCTATCTTTGGAAATGAAATTAAATCCTTGGTTTGTAATGCAGTTGCATTTTGCTCATTCTTTAGAGAAGACATTGAGTCCTCAAAATATAAAGCTGCTAGAGAAGCCAATACATTTTTAATTTGTTCTCTCCCCAAAGTAAGTTCAACCTATGAACTTCCTGAAGTGTCTTCTGGTTGTAAATTCTACAAAATCATAGAAAATTTCTCTAATGGTACTTCATCCTGTGATGTCAAAATTGTTGAAAATGGTTCCTCTGAAGGTGTGCTAGCCTCTACTTGAGGACTCTCCTAAGTTGGAATTACTATAGCTTTGGTTTCCTTCTAAGATGGGGTAATGGTGCCATGAGGACTTTGAGATGACAAAATTGTCACTTTTGGAAATTCTTTTGAAAGAGGAGCAATTGGAATATGAGGGATTCCCACTTGAAAATCAAAATTTTGAGGTGAAGAGGAAGCCTACAAAATGGGACTCTCTGGACGAGTAGTCACTGACTAGGACATTTTTGGAGACAATATGGGTTTTTCCCCTATTTCTTTCTCAATTTCCATTTAGATGGGTTCCTCAATAACAAGTTTAGACTAGGCCATTTTTTGAATGGCTTCAATCACAACACTTTTTTCATTAGAAACAATTGTAATGAAAATAGAAATAAGAATATGTGTTGACTAAGCCATGCAACAATTACTCCTCCAGAGTGGGGGAGGCAACTCAAGTGCTCTTTTTGTCCACTTCATTTTGGTTTGTGGTTGAGTTTCCTTCTCAGAATTTGATAGGATAACCTTAACACTTTCAATTGGTAGGGTTTTAAGATACAAAAACTAGTATAGGAAATTAGATTTCAAGGGTTTAAATTATTAGTTGGTTGGGAGGTAGGTCAACAACATCTAATTGGATAGTTTCTTCTAGGTCTTTTCTCATAACAATAGTAGTTGGCACTTCTAGAGATAATTAATGGACATGGAGAGGGAGTTTGTACTTCTAGATGAGTAGCACTAGAACTTGCTCGCTTATCCACATAAAGGGTGGTCTTCTTAATAGATGAGGTGGTCTTCTTAGCAACATGCATATTTTTCTTAGAAAAAAAAGGGGTATTTTTCTTGGCAGAAGAAGAGGTACTTTTCTTAGTAGAAGAAAGGGTTTCTTGTTGGTCTATGTTAATAGGGGTTTCCAGAGATTCTTATCATTGACTCTGCTCCATGGTAGGCTTTGCTAAAAATTTAATCCATTTCCTATTTGTTGAATGATGCTGAAGAATGTGATGCCTACAAATCAACATAATCAATCTATGGTGCTTTAATGTCCCACAACCCTACTTATAATTTTCTATCATGATTTTCAAGGAAGTAAACAGGGAAGATTAACCCAAATCTTTGGGTTTTCTGCACCATGGTACAAATGGGTCATCATGTGGAAGGCCAGGCCAACAACTATGTAATATTAGCCTTCACATGTAAAGAACCTCATAATCCAAAGTACTACAAAACTCTAGGGCTCAAGGGTAGTGTCTCTGTTGATCCCCTTATTCTCACCCTTTCTTCCTACTATCATCTGAGGGTGTGGTTCTCCTTCTTTACAAATTTTTTCAAATAATTCCTAGTACGAGCTAGATTTTGTTTGAAAAATATCCATGCCTTCATTAGGAATTTCAGTGATTATGGAATAAATTTTCAAACTTACCTTAATCTTCTTTCCAAGAACCATGGAGTGATCCCCTTCCAAGTTCTAGACAAATTCTTCTATGATCTCCACATCATTGTACTCTTCAAATTTCCACATAAAATTAAGCCATCCTCCTTCCTAGAAGATTTATGCCACCTCTTCATTTGCAATAGTTTATCTGCAAAGTTTGGTTTGACCTTCCTTTTAACTCCTATTGTTGTTCTTCTTAACTAGTCTCTGTTCCCAACTTTGAACTCAAAATGGAGGCAGAGTTTTTACAAAGGAATTTAGATTTGGTTCAGTGGATTTTAGGCAGCTTATATAGGGTTTTCGATAGGTTTTCCACACTCTAAGGATTTTTTTTCTTGTAAAATAACATAGTAAATTCTATAGAAAAGAAAGGGAAAAGATTAAAAGAGGTACATGGCTACAACTGGTTTAAACTTTTCATAATAAATGTATCATACCTTTTAATCATCAATAACTTACTATTTCTTAAATTTTATGTATTTTGAAAATGATTATCGGTACGGTGGTGTGGTGGAATGACATTTTCCAGCTGTTAGAAGTTAATATTCATGCCAATTAAATGTTTTGAAAAAGAAATTAATATTACATGGGGTAAAATAAGATGCATACCTGGCCATTTATTACTAATGTCACCAAGAAGTGATGTCATTAACATGTGTTGCCATTTGACATGGCTGATTGTGACAAGGTCCATGTTGTGAGGTGTGTCGCAACCGTTATTCATTATGGTGATATGTAATGCAGCCATTTATTATGATGTGACAACACTCTTCATTTATTATGGTAGAAAAATTTTGATGATTGCGATGTTGACCCAGGAGGTTCTATTAGAATTATTATATGGTTGTGTGATGGATGTCGAAGGTGAAGTTCTTGGAGGATCAATATAAAGGGTTCTTAACTCATCTCAAGAGTGGTGCTAATGTGTGTGACAACAATTATTTCTTTTGAACACTTTGAAAAGGTACAACAAACAAATCATGAAGCATCAGTGAGAAGTTTCTCCAAGGGAGAAAGATGGATGACCCTGGAAGCATTGCTAATAAGACATTCTAGAGAATGAATGGAAAGCTCTAGAAACATCACTAAGAAGATGTTTCAGACGATGCATGGAATGGCTCTAGAAAAATCACTGAGAAGATACTTCCAAGGATCCCTTGGAATGAATTTGGAAATATCACTGAGGAGATGTTCTAGAGGATGAATGGAATGGCTTTGAAAACATTTCTAAGGAGATGATTCAGAGGATGAATGGAATGGCTCTAGAAATATAACTGAGCAAATGTTTGAAAGGATGAATGAGATGGCTCCAAAAATATCAATGAGGAGATGTTCTAGAGGATGAATGGAATGGCTCCAGAAACATAGTTGAGGAGAGAAATACATTGACATCTCCAAAGGCATTGTTGAAAGGATGCTCTAAAGGAGAGAAATACATAGATGACTCTAGAGGTATCATTGAAAGGATTCTGTAAAGGAAGGAAGAACACGTTTAGTTCTGGAGACATCATTGGAAGGATGGTCTAGAAGAGATTGATGACATAAACAAGTCCAGAGTCACCATTGAAAGGATGCTCTGAGAGAGATTGTGAATGCAAATGACTCCAAAGGTATTGTTAGAGGGATGCTTCAGAGAGGGATGAAAAACACGAACAACTCTGGAGACATTGTTGAAAGGATGCTTTGGAAGAGAAGATTATGATCATCTTTAGAGACATCATTAGGAGGATGCTCTAGAGAAAAGAGGAAATACGAACAACTCCAGAGACATCATTGAAAGGATGTTCCAAAGAAAATATAAAATGCGAAGAGCTCTGGAAACATCATTGAGAGAATGTTTTGGAGAAAATTGGAGTGATTTATCCAAAGATCATTTCTAAGTTTCTAAACTACCTAGCTATGAAAATAGTTTCTATTTTTTAAAATCAAAATAATTCCTAAAGATCTATTGTGAGAGGCAAAGGCCCCTTCACACAATAGAGATTTGGCTAAGAATTCATTGTTTTGATGAACTACTCCTTACTAGTTGGTTTATGATATAAACATAATCTATGACCATTAACTAGCAGAGTCCTAGTATCTCCATCAATGGGAATTAATCTTATGGCTTTGTTGTAAAAAAATTCCTTTATCTCATAAGGGCCTAACCATCAGATGCAAAGTTTTCCCTTAAGATCATTGTATTTGGAGTAGGACAATAGTGCCCAATCTCCACTTTGGAATTCCTTCTTCTTGATATGCCAGTCATGCTAAGCCTTCCTCTACTACTGAACCAACTCTGTCTATTGAATGGATTCCAACCTTAGCTCATCCAATTCGTTGAGATGCAAATTCATTTCCTATTGTGCATGATTGAGATCAAGACCTACATTCATGGCTATCCAGATTGTTTGTAATTCAAATTCAATAGGAAAATTATCTTTTTATCAAAAAATAAATCATAAGGTGTGAACCTTGTAGTTGATTTCCTTGTAATGTTATAGGCCTAGACTGCTTCATGTAGTTATCTCACCTAATTCTTTATGGCTGATGAAACTATTTTTGTCAAGATCTTCTCCAAATCTCTATTAGTGACTTTCACTTGACCATTTTCCTATTGATAGTATGGTGAGGATTTCTTATGGATAACATGGTAATGGTCTATAAAGGTCAACAATACTTTGGACATTAATTGGGACCCTTGATCTATAAAAATGGATATTGGAGCTCTAAACTGTAGAAAGATTCTATTATATAGGAAATCAACAACTTGTTTCTCCATTATAACTTTTAATGTTTGAACTTTTGCCCACTTTGTGATGTAATCTATGCATACTAAGACATATTCATTCCCTTGGGATGGTGGGTCAATAGGTTTGATGAAATCTAGCCCCCAATTATCAAATGGTTTTTGAAACACTTGAGGATGGAGGGGCATTTTGCTAGACATTGTTGGTCGTCCTATCCTTTGGAATTTATCACATTGTCTAACATATCTTATTATATCCTTATGCATAGAAGGCCAGTAATACCTAGCCCCAAGTATTTTGTGTGTCATCCTATTGGTCAAATAATGTCCTCCGTGGGTTTGTCGTGATAGGATTTTAAAATGTTGTAGACCTCATCTTCACATACACATCTATGCAATACATAGTTAGACCCACATTTAAATAAAATAGCATTAAACCATTTAAAATGTGCACTACTTTTGTTGAGCTTCTTTCTTTGTTTAGTATAAAAATGTGAAGGAAACTCCCCCTGTAGCCAAGTAATTGACTATATCTACAAACCAAGGTGTGCAAGTAGAAACAACAAAGAGTTGTTCATTTGGGGAATCATCAAGTTAATAGGTTCCTGTTCATCTCATGCACAATAAATTCTAGACAAGAAATCAACATCTACATTAGATTTCCCAGGCTTGTCTATTATGGTCACATTAAATTCTTACAATAATAATAACCATCTAATTATTCTTCCACTAATCACTAGTTTTTTCATTAGATACTTTATGGAAGAATGATCAGTATAAATAATTACTTTTTAGCCTAGAATATAATGTCAAAATTTGTTAATGACATGAACTACTATTGAGAATTCACATTCTATGGTGGTGTAATTTTGCTCTATTGGGGTTAAATTATGTTAATGAAGTATATTTCATACTTTCCTCCTTCCTCATCTACCTGGCCAATGATTGATCTGATTGTGTGATTTGAGGCATCTATGTACATAGATCTAGAATCATAGTTTCTAGTTGGGGCCTCTCAAGACTAGGGTGTTCATTAGTTTCTCTTCAATCTTTTTGAAGGATTCCTGGTATTCTTGCATCTAGGAAAATTCCATGTCTTTTCAGAGGAGGGAGAACAACTGAGATGCCATTTTACTAAAGTCTTCTATCAATCTTTGGTAGTACCCTGCACAACCCAAGAAACTTTGGACATCCATTTGAGTTTTTGGCAGCTCCAACTATTTAATAACTTCTATTTTATTTGGGTCTACTTTAATACCTTCAGCAAAAATATGATGTCCTAAGACAATCACTTGATAAACCATGATGAGACACTTCTCATGGTTTAATGATAGTTGGTGTTCTTCACATGGCTTTAAAATTTTATCTAAAATTTGGAGGGGTTCTTAAAAGGGACTACCATGGATAGTAAAATCATCCATATAGACTTCCACACACTCATTTACCAACTCTGTAAAAATGGCAAGAACAAGTTGTTGAAATGTGGTCGGAGCATTACATAGTCCTAAAGAAAGGAATTTATAAGTGAAAGTACTCTAGGGATAGGTGGAAGTGGTTTTGTCCTGATCTTCTAGAGCTACCTAGATCTAGTTGTAGATATTGAATCCATCAAGTAAGGAGAAGTAAGTTTTTCCCACTAAATTATCAAGAACTTGATTGATAAATGGTAAGGGAAAATAATCCCTATAGGTTTCTTTGTTTAGTTTTCTATAATCAACACAAACTCTCCATTTCCCTCCCTTTTTAGGGACCCAAAAAAGTGGTGACACCCATTTTCTATCCAAAATTAGGTAGATGAATCCTACTTGTAAGAGCTTTTTGATTTTAGTTTTAATTATTTCCCTCGATGTAGGTATGCTATGGCTACCTCACTAGTCTCACATCTTTAGTATAGATATGGTGAGTGCATATATTTGGTTTAATTCAAATCATATCCTTATAGTCACATATAAAATCTTTGGTATGGTTAATGAGGACATCAAACAATTTATGTTCTTATTGATTTGTTAACTAGATGTTGATGTTCAAAGTTTTTCTAGGTAGGACCATGATCTGCTTTGTGCCAAGATGACTAGAGGAGATGGTATTGGTTTCACTCATAGATGTATTAAGGGGACAATAGTGAGAATATATCATATGGAAGGTGGTTATTTCTTTTAAGAAATTTTCTTCTCTTGGAATTACATTTACTAAGGGACATTGGAAAGCCTTGAGAAAATCCCTTTGGTCATCTTGAAAAAATTACAATATGATCATCTGTATAAGGGAATGAAAGTCACTTTCCTCCTTAGAATCCATTTCACTATTTAAATCCAAAGTATCATAAAAGGTGGGGTCATCCTTGAATTCTTCTCTGTGTTGTTTTATTGTAACCATGGCTAAAAAGGCTAAGTTTTATTGTTTGCTAGTTTGATTCAGTTAGTCTATCCATACACACATATTCATTGTTGAAGATCTTGTAGGAGGGTATATAGATAAATGTTTGATGTTAATTCTATTAGAGATTGTCATTCCCCTAGACCTATAATCAATGAGTGCAACCGCCACTGCCAACCATGGCCTTACCAAAATTACGGATAAATTTCCCTTGGGGTTTGTGATTAGAGTATTTAGAAATCTATTGGGTACTCCCAAGAATATATCATCACTAAAATGCTTTCCATGACCCCTTTTGGGATGATGACCGATTGGTCAACCGTTTGCAAAATGGTGCTGGTGGGTTGCAATCCAGTTTAAAAAGATAGAGTTTCCATAACTTCCACAATCATAATGTTGATGGAAGATCTAAGGTAAACCAATGCATTAGGAATGTCTAACCCTTGATTGGAATAGTGATCATAGGGCTACTAGGGTTACCATATTTTAGTGGAAGAAGTTTCCTAGAAAGAAGGTCTGCTAAGTGATCACCCACTTGAATGGTGTTAGTTTTCTTTTTCTTCCTACAAGGGGTTTTGATACAGAGCTGCTTGACCAACTAATTTAGCTTTATATTTTTTTAATTTCTTGAAACAATGGAATATTTATGTTCAACCTTTTTATTTTCTCAACGAGTCCTATCTTAGATAGAGGTGTTGGCTTCAAAGGGGATTTTGGAGCTATTGTTCTAAATCTTTCAGGAAAAGGGGCATGCTTCATAATAGGTTTAAGATGTGTCTCTAGAATGACTAGATTCCTTGCATTATTGTTTATCCTAGGTTTTAATTTTGGAGGAGCTCAGGTAGATGGTCTGGTGTAAGTTCTGGAGAGGTTTTTTTTGTAGTGACGCCAAAAGAAGATTTCAAAGGGTCTACAAGTGATTTATTTTGGAAGCACTGAAAGGTGATTTTGAAGATTCTTTAGAGAAATAGTGGGAAGGAACTTGGAGAGCTAGTTTTAACAATTCTCTAGAGGAAGACTTCAAACGGGTGTCGAAATATGACTTTAAGGGTTCTCCAAAAGGTATTTTAGGGTAGCTCTAGAGATCATCCTTGATGACTTTCCAGAGAAGTGTCATGAGACAACTCCACAAGGTGTCTTAAGTGAATCTCCTGAAAAACTATTGAGGCTCCAAATCACTAGATTCAATCCTATTTTCAAGAAATGAAGCTTTCTCATTATCCATTATTTTCACTATGGTGGGGTGTGAAAGTTTAGGAATCATCTTTCTTGACCTAAGATCGATACTCCCACAATATATAACATTAATGGAAACCATATTCTCTATTTTCATAGAGTAAACTAGAGCAGTAGGTCTATTATTTTTTGGCTTTGCTATAGGTTGTGATGGAATATGAGGTTGTGTCACTATGTCTATTTGAGATTGAGCCAGTGTAGTCTATGGAGGGGGCAACAAGGTTTGCTTCTAATTTTGCATGCATTATGGACCTTGATAAAATTGATTATAAGACATGTTCCAATTTAGCACTGGATTTGAAGGATACCATGTTTTCTTTGGTTCATTAGGCCACTAAGGATTCATCCATGGCTAACTAGGCCACTCCTAGGGTCCCCATTGTGGTGGTATTTGATGACTGGGCCATGGTTCTAACAAAGGTTTGTTACTCCAATTCATTTGTGGATGGCAAGAGGGTTAGTTTGAGGATTGGTTATAAGGAAAATTTCCTCCCTAATGCTATCCCATATAATTTAATTCCTCTTTGATTAGCGGGGTCTTTTTCATTGAATTTTTAGTGGCTTGCAAAAGTTCACACTAGTCTATGGGATGGTTATTATCACAAACCTGACAAATGTCTATCTTGTCTAGAGGACATTCTCTTAGGAGATGTTTATTCTGACACCTAGGACAGTAGATAGACATGGTTTCAGTGTTTTTATTCTTTTCTTGCATTCCATCCAATTTAGTGTTTAGCTAGACTAAGATGTTAGTTTTCAAGTTGGCAAGCTCTTCCATGAGTTATCTTATTTCATTTTTTCCTTTTACTAGGCTAGAATTCCTAATTCCTCCTCATGTGCGTGAGTAATGTCTACATAGCTCTGAGATATCTTAGAGGCTTAACTTAGTAGCATCCTCTTTTCCCATAAGGTTGAGGGTGCTACAAGGTTCTTTCTCCAATCCTTGTAGAAATATTGTTTTAAACAATTTAGGGTTTAACACATAACCATAATGCTTTAAGACAAAGAGGAATCAATCTAAGTAATCTTCCAAGCTTTCATCCTCTTTCTATTTCAAGCATAAGATTTCCTCATTTCTATCCCTTACCTAACAATAGTCCTCGTATTTGTCCAAAAAATCTATCTCCATCTCTTGCCATGAATTAATTGACCCAATAGATAGTCCCATGAACCACCGCATTGCTGAGTCTTTCAAGGTTGAAGGAAATAGCTTTACTTTCTAGTTATTTGACTTGTAATAATAGGTTTGATAGAGGACTTTAAATTCAAATAGAAATTGATCTAGGTCCTTTGTGACCATACCCCAAAAGATGGGTAGGATAGATAGTGAAATGTTCTTCATGGGAGCATCTACATTGGGGTTCAAGTTAATTAGGTACGTAAATGTCCTTTCCACCCTTCACTCTTCATGTTTGTTATAATTTTCCATGTTTTCTATTGGAATATCATCTCTTAGATACTCATTTTTGGGGCTTGATAAGGAGTTTTACGTTGCTCTTGTCTAAAAGCTAATTAAAAGGTTATTTCCCTAAAACTTCATTCCCTTGACATTCAGCTTTTACTTCTTGGGTTTGGGGGTTTTTTGTTATAAACCTACCAAATCTCTTTTTCTGACCATGTAGGTAAAATAACTTTTTATACCAAAGGATACTAGCTGAGACTACTTAATCTTAACCCTAGTGACACACACCTATGCAAAGTCCCTAGTAATGGCACCAAAAAGTGATGAGGTATCGTTGAACCTCGTACTTTAGTAAATAATTACTTTGTCAATTTGGGGGGTGTTGGAAGGCTATCTACAATAGGGTGATTTGGAGCCTTTCTCTAGAAGTCTGTATACTCTATTTTAAAAGAAAATACACACGTGCTACTCTACTCAACTAGAATTTAAAGAGTTAACTATTGAATTGAAATGATGAAACTAAATTTAAAAGGTTAACTATGAAATTGAAAGATGCTTATGCTTTCCAAAGTAAAATATACTAAAAATTAAAGTCTAATTGCTAAATAATAATAATGAACAATTAAGAAATATATTAACCAATAGGGTGGTAGTCTGAGGTGAAGAGAGCTCTGAGGTTTATGAAAAAGATGAAAAGTCATCTTCCATTATCGACCTTGGCAAGCTCTCTTCCTCAGTTTTGTAGATTGGTCTAGTATTATTTGGCTCTTGGTGTTCTTTTTGATGTCGTTTTGTTGGTAATCATGTCTTAGATGTTGTGTTCAGGGTGGTATTTGTTGGTGTTTTTTTGTTTTTCCTTTTTGAATTGGTTAATATTGGTTCCTGCCTATTACCAATGGTCCTTTCCTGGCATATAACGGGGATTCTTGGACTTCACAACAAAATTAATGGATGAGGTTAGGCTTGATATGATGGAAAAGGAGAAAACAGAAAAATAAAATGGAGACACTCAGGCTAAAAGACCTACAGGGATGTGCTAGGAGGTGAAGAGAGAATGGAGATTCCCATGGAGGCAAGGGTCAAAGTAATGGATGAAGGTAGGGTGGTGGCGGGAGTATTCATATAGGAAGGGAAGAAGGTAAGTCCTCCTCTCCCCTGGATGTTATTCTAGTGGAGCCTAACAGTGATATGAATTTGACTATGAAATGGGAGGAAAAAGACTAAAAAATGTTGCTATTTTTTTGTTACCATGGATTGCAATTCTTTGCCCTCAAGGAAATTATTTGATGAATGGGTCTTGAACGTTTGGAGAAAAACTGGGTCTTTATGTTTCATTTTACATAATGGTCCAAAGAGGGTTATTCATTATTTTTTTCAAAAATCATAACATGCAAATGAGAGCTCTGAATAAACAATTTTGGAATGTTGGCAAATCAATGTTTAAATCGATGGCTTAGGCTCCTAAAATTTTGAATGAACAAGTCTTAATGTCGACTATTCCTAGGTGGGTAGCTGTAAAACCCCTCCCCTCAACTTTGGGCATTCATCCCACAACTTTTGCAACCCTTGGGTAAGGTTTTTCAAATAGAAGAGACCAAGACTTCACTGCCTCATCTTGATGAACGAGTTTGATATCCCTTAAACCTAATGTTGAGATACTAGGGAAAATTAGGATTAATAAAGGGGAATCTATTATATACAGTGAAATTGAAATGATGGGTGAGCTTAATACTTGTTTTCTCTACAAGAGATAAGGCCATAAAAAAAGAACTGCCCTAGAATAAACAAAATTAACAACAGATTCAATCCAGTTTTTAGACCAAAAACTAATGAAAATGTTGACGACAACCTAAGAAAAGAACAATAAAATTTAAACATGGGTTACAAAGAAATACCAATAGACATTGACAAAAATAAGAGTTACATGGGGGACTCTCAAAAGAATGCAAAACCTAGTAATATGTTTGATGCCATGGAAGAAGTTGCCAACAATTTGGAAGGGCTGAAAAAGAAATTAGATGACATAAAAAATCTTAGTAGTGACATGGCAAATTTGGGAGGGAATGAAGATATGAATATGAAACTTGAGGATAATATAAAGCCTAAAAAGGATTCTCAACAAATTGTAATAGAAAAAAATAGAAAACAAATATTGGTTGATAAAAATAAAAGACCAGATACTCAACAAACTATTGAGTCAATCTGTCCTAATGCACTAGAGCCAAAGGAGAATACTGTGATTCTAACAAATATATGTAGCATGGGGGAGGAAGATATTAAACATAAAAATGATGATGCTTCTACCCAGTTCAGTGAAGATGAAAGAATGTTGGAGATTGATAAAATCTATAACAAAATTTATGAAAAGGAAAAGAGGAAATAGATAGGTAGAGAAGATAGTGGACATGTTAGACAAAAATCAAAAGGCCCCTATGGCCCCTATTTCTCCACCCACTATTGATGATAATAAAATACTTTAGTTGGAACATCAAGGGATTGGAATCCCCTGATAGAAAACACACCATTAGGGATTTTGTGAATAAGAGAGGAGATATTGATTTTATGCTCCTTTAAGAAGTGAAGGAAATCGGTTTCCAATTGGAAACTAATTTAAATTTTATTTGGAAAAATGCAAAACAGTTGGTCAGTAAACATGATAGACGTAGGGGTGTTGTTGCTATGATTATAAATAGAAAATGGGCCAACAGGATTAAGGAATATGGTTGTTCCAAATGTAACAGAGGTATCTTGGCAATTTTTGAAATAAACAACTTGATATTTGGTATTTGTGTAGTTTATGCAACCAATGATTACAAGGACAGAGTTGAAATGTGGAGATGGCTAGAAAAACTGCCTAGAGTGTCTTGGATTGCAGGGGGGACTTCAATATGATAGAGCATATGGAGGATAAGAGTGGAGGTCTAGATATGAGTTGGAAAGGTAATGAGTAGTATTTTTTGTTGCAAGTATGGGCCTAACCGGTGTTGTCATTGATGTCAACATACTCCTGTTGCATTGATGACAAGGATTGGATGAGTTGTATGCTGAGGATATTGAGAAAATTAGTCCTATCAGGAACAGAGAAGAACAGTGAAGACAGTGAAGTGAAGATCTCAGATAAGATGAAGATCAGAGGATGCACATCAAAGGGTTTGTAGATATGTGTCTAAAGGTGATCCAGTAAAGATTTGAGAGGTCTGCATGAAGTTTTGAAGAAGTTATGGATATATGAGTAAAACCAATTCTGGCAGATGTTCAGAGGTGACAGAGTGACACAAATAGGTCCGATGAGAACTGGAAATGCAATATCTTGTTCTGCAGATTTAGTGGAGTGTTTAGGAAGCCAATGTGAATTGACAACTCAATTGGTTCATGGTCTGGAGGTCTGCAAGCATCTATTCCAATATGACAGTGATGGCAGACTGTATTCTTGAGGTTCTGGATAAAGGAGAGAATGATTTCAGTAAGCAGAAGTAGTGTGGATGTTCTTGGTGATTCAGGCAAACTTGTGGGGGTCTCTGGATTGTGTCCAGTTTGTGTTGGTGGTCCATTGAAGATTGAGCTTGTAATTGAAGAATTACTTCCGGGTGATGATGTTCTTCCTAAGTTTGGCTGACCGGATGAGTTACACATCTTGCAGATGATCTTGAAGATGTTCTGCGAAGCATGGCGTGTTCCTCAAAGAAGATTGAAGTCCCAAATATGTGTGGCCGACAGTGTGGTGATTCGCATAAAGTCTTTTTCAAGTTGTATTTGTGTATTTGCTTTGTAAAGATTGCTGACTATGATGATTATCCCAAAGTCGATGTCTTGTATAAATAAGAGTTGTGAAGTCATTTCAAATATATCAGTGGAGATGAGAGTGTGGTAGTGAGGAGGAAACTGAAAGGCAAAGCAGAAGTATTGGGCTTAAATGGAACTGACTCAAGCATGGTGAAGATGCTATTCTTCAGTTCAAGTATGTAATATTTATCATTCTGTAGACAGTGTGTCTCCTGTAGGTAGTGGGCCTCTTGTGAGCAGTGTGCTCGGGAAGTGAGCCCTAATTGGCATGTTGCATTTTGTTCTTCTTATTCTTTTAATAGAGAATACAATCTTGGGTTAATCACCCCATGGTTTTCCCCTTAACCAAGTTTTCCATGTTAAAATCTTAGTGTCATATGTGTTAATGTGTTTCTGCTCTTGAATTGTTGCATTATGTTTCCATGATTGATTTATTATTATACTGCTGAATTACAAGAAGGATTTAAGTGGTTAATAAGAGAAAGTTTTGAGACAACTGATTCACCCCCCTCTCAGTTGTCTATCTTGAATCTAACATTGTTGGAATAAAATGAAAAAGAATTTGAAGCTCTTTGACCCCTTGGAAGGTGGAAATAATGATAGCAAGGATATATGGTTTACCTGGTGTAACTCACAAAAAGGGGACATGAGAATATATTGCAAACTTGATAGATTTTATACTAATAAAGAGGGTTTTAGTTTTGAACCAAATGACAGTGGAAATAGAGCGAAAGTTCATCCTAATACTATCTCTGATCATCACCCCATTGAGGCTAAGATAGTACTGCAAAAATAGGATAATGATAATAAGACCATACGAGACAATATCTTTAAACTAAGCATTGATCTACTTAGAAATCAAGACTGTAATAATGGGATTTTCACTCTAAGAGAAATTAACAAGAATCTACTGTAGAATTTTTTACAAATTGAACTATGGAATGTGAATACAAAAATATGGAGAACCATTTTTCAGATAGTTGGCAAGAAGTTGGCTATGGATAAGAGGAGATAGGAGGATGAGCTACAAGAAAAAATGTATAATGTGGAGAATATTCTGCAAGGGGCTCTTGGTAGTGGCCCATTAGTGACTGTGATGGCAGATACAAAACATAATCTAATATGTATTCAATCTAAGAAGGCACAAGGTATGAAAGTAATAGCCAAAATGAACTGGCTTAGGGTAGGTGATAAGGGTTCAAAATTCTTCTTCAACTTCATCAAGATAAAAAATATTAAAGAGGAAATTGTACCCATTTGGATCAATAATGTGCATTGAGCAAATGTAAACAACACAAAGGAGGAATTTAGGAAATTCTAAAAGGAGCTATTCACTGCCAATGACAATACAAGAACTTGCAAAGAGACTTAGAATATTTGTAGATAGTTGATTCCCAAGAAAATTGGTGTGGTAGATGCCAATAGTCTGGGTAGTGGTATTAGCAAAGAAGAGATAAGAAATGCTATTAACACTTTCAAGAAGAACAAATCTGTTGGCTATGATGGATTATCTGCTGAGTTCTATAAAATAAATGTTGACTAGATTCTGGATGACCTTGGGTTGGTATATAAAGAATCCATTAGTATTGGCTCATTGAGGAGTAACATTAATAGAGGCATAATCAAACTTCTACCCAAGGATGGTGATAAAGGAATGATTAAAAACTAGAGGCCAATTACTCTCCTAAATGTTTCATATAAGATCATCACTAAAGTCTTGGCACTGAAATTGGAAGATATTCTACCTAAGTTCATCAATGCTTCCCAAACTAGTTTTATCAAGGGCGGGTATATACTGGAAAACCTTATAACTAGCTGGGAAGCTATGAACTAGGCTAATTTCACTAAGCATAATATTGGTATGCTTCTTCTAGACTTAAAGAAGGCATGCAATAGAGTCGAATGGTCCTTTATCACTATGACTCTTGAAGCCTTTGGTTTTTCTCCAAATTTTTTTAATATGATCAAGTATTGTTTAGATATGTTGTCACATAGATTGATATCAATGGACCATTAACATAGCCATTTTATCTCCAAAGATCCATAAGGCATGGATGCCCTCTTTCCCTTGCACTATTTGTAATTACTTTTGATGCATTTCACTTCCTTCTTAGACCTGGCATTAATGGGGATAAAGTGAATGGTCCAACCCTACCTAATGGTAGTGAGCTTATCAACATCCAATTTGTGGATGATACAACACTATTTATGGATATGGAGGAAAATAATTTTGATAACCTGATGGGGAAACTTGACATTTTTTGTAAGGCCTCTGGTGCAAAAATCTCTAATAGCAAATCAATCCTCCTTAGTTGGGGTTATAATCCTCCAGACTGGTTTAATAAATACAGGCTCCTATGGGGTGGGCCTAACAAGAACGTAAGGTATCTGGGTATACCCTTTTCTATTAGCCCTTCCCTAAGAGAAATGTGGAATTGGCTGCATGATAAAATTGACAGAAAACTAATCAAATGGAACAAAAAGCTACTCTCATTGGCTAGGAGAGTGAAAATATGCTAGAAGATCCTCTCCTCATATAATATTTACTTCTCTTTTGTTTGGTTTTTCAATAGTAGTCACATTAATGAAATCTAAAAGAAGATTAGAATATTTTTATGGTCTGATGGTAGAGGAAATAAGAAGAGAAATGTTGTTAAATGGGATTGGTGCTATTTGAAAAAAGAAATTGGTGGCCCGAGTCTAAAGGATTTAAGATCAAGGGATAGCCCTGGCTATCAAGTGGATAGTTAAATCCTTTGATGGAGAGGAACCATGGAAAGTACTGGTAAGAAATAACATGCAATTGTCTATTCCAAAGAATGCTAAACAATGGGGGGTCTTCATCCACATGATGTATTGTTTGGTAGATTCTTTGTTTCCTCCTTTAGCTCTGGTGTGTTTAGGAGTCTATTGTAGGCTTGGGAAATAATGAGAATTCATATAAAGGATTGTAATGCTGGGAACCATGATGAGAAAGAAATATATAATTACAAATCCATTTGGTGGAACTATCAGTGGAAAATAAACCATTAGCCCTATTGCAGGGGTTCTTAGAAAGAAAATGGAATACTAAAGGGATAAGTACCTTTAATGACATCTTAAAATATGGTTACCTGAAAGAATGGCATGATATCGGCTATACTTGTGGGCTTCCCAATTCACAGAAAAGGACATTTGTTGTTCTTAAGAAAGCATGTATCAGTCTGTAATTTCCCATTGAACTAAAGTTTAACACAAAAATCTATGATAACATTATATGGGATGATGGCTCTTCACTAATCAAAATTGATTCAAAAAGAATATATGATATGATGACTAATACTTAGGTGGTCACCAACTTTGCAAACAAATGTTGGAACCTAGCTCTTAACCATAACTTGCAGTCTAATAATTTCAAATTATACGGGTCTAATGTCTTAGAGCCTAACAAATCTTGTTTAAGGTGGCTATTGTTGATCAAAAAATTATTTGTTGGTACTAATTGCTTCAATGTTGACCCTATTAAAATAATAATAATAATAATAATAATAATAATAATAATGAATCTACTACAGACTACAAATCTCTTTTTAATAATTTTTTGCAATATAAGTAACACATGAAAATAAACATTTAATACTTTTTTTGCTTTTTTGGAGTTTTCTTTTTCAATATATCTAAACATGCACAAATTCATACATGAACACAACACAATGATAACAATAACATTAAACCTATAGGTTAACACTATATAATAATAACATATAACTCACTTCACATAGTTAGGCAAACAAATCATAAAATACTTATCTATAGTTCTAGCATAGGTCCACTTGCTCCAATGAGTGGCTAGATCTCTAGAGTAATCAGACTATTCTCAAATAACCATGCCTGACTCAAAGATGATAGAAAAATAAACACAACATTGCATGAACATTCAAAATAACATTACTCAAGTTTGCAACTCATATTGAATTAGAAAGATACAACTCGACATATGTCTTTTTTCTTACTTAAGAACAAATAAAGAAATAACAACAACTAATAAATCTCTCCCTATCACTACTTAACTGTAGATTTATAAAACATTCTTAAAATCTAGCTATGTGCCACACATGAATGCACTATCCAAGTTCTATATCATGAGTCTTAACAACAAAGAGATAAATAAATCTATTACAAATTAATATAAAGTATGTCTTTGAGCATGAATTAAGGAATTTTTTGTGAAAATGAATCCTAAAAGGAGTCTCCTATCTAAAAGCCTTCATCTGCACTTAATGAACTAGAAAAGGGTAAATGCAAGAAGATGAGTCCACTTTTCATGGAAGTCGTGCGAGAAAAAAAAACCTGATAAAAATAGGCACCTGTTTTGAAAACAATGGGTGCCCATTTAGGAATGGGTGCTCAAGGAGCTAAAATAAAATGGGCACCCATTTTGGTTAAGGCTATCATTCCTAAATAGGTGCCCGTTAGTAACGAGAACCCATTTAGGAATGCACACCCATTCCAAAATTTTAAAATTGGGTCGACAATAGATGTAACTGAAATAGGTATCCATTTTGAATGGGCACCCATTCTATTTTAAAATGAGTGCTCATTTCAAAATAGGTGCATGTTCTTTTTTAAAACAGGTACCCGTTTCTTTTTAGTATGTGTTCCATTATTTTAGAATGGGTGCTCGTTTCTAAGCGAGTACACATTCCACAAAATTTAAATTTTGAAACCCATAACTTTGCTTTGGTTTTAGGCTTGGAAAAGGCTTGGAAACCCAACCCTAAGCCTTGGACTTGCAAGTACAAGGCCATGTTAACATCTAAAGAAAAACTAACTTTACCAATATGGCTGATGACTTTTTTTTCAAATTTTTAGGCCAAATTAAAACCCATTACAGATCATAAAGTCTAGTTTTAAAATATGCAATTTTTTTTAACTATTGTACATAATTTTCTATTTATTATTTTTTTAAAAAAGAGACTCATAAATTTGAAATAACGTACACTACCATTTTTTTAATAACTTTTGATTTTGAAAGTTTCTTGAAAATGAGTTATGTCTGACCAATTCAGACATCATTCTCTACATGATGAAAAAAAAATTATTTATATGATTAGTTTAGCTTAAATTATTTTGTTTGTACACTAGGGGTTTTATAAACACTAATTAGGGATAGAAAAAAATAATTAAAAAAATATTTATCAAAAAATTACAAAAAATATCTTGACCAGACATCAACATCCTGTGCATCTTTCCACAAAAGTAATTATAAAAATACCTTCATTTAGGTCAAATTATGCTGGTCGTACACATGCATGCTTTGGCAAAAAACAGGGGGCTTTTAAAAATCCACTTTTGTACATCCTATAGAAAACTAACTTTTATCATCTAGGTATTAGAAAAAATACATATTTTAAAACTAGAAACAAAATCCTACATTTCATATTTTTACATTATAATAATATTCTATGTAAGTGCTTCAAATGTTTACTCCAAGTATGACAAAATTTGAAAAATAGGAAAAACACTTCCACTTTTTGGCCAAAAAGTGGACTCATCTTCTTGCACTTACCCAAAAGCTTCTAAGTTGGTTTCACTACTATTTTAACACAAACAAAATTGATCTTTGGTGGCTGAGGATGTATCATTCTAGAGTTCATGGTTAATGTTGGCATTATCTCCTATGTACTTTGCTAGTCCTGTTTCCCTAGATTGCCTCCACCGTCTCCAAATCCTAATGTTTGTAGAGTTGGTGAAGAGGTCTCCGAAGGAGTCCATAGTGTTACCTAAGTCTTTTCAAAGTTTGAACATGTTTCTCCAAAAAGCAGCCAAGGTATCCTACTGGATAAAAAATACATCTTTTCCATAGAATTTGTTAGTGTTTTACCTTGATTAATCAATAATAAATAAACCATATATCTATGCAATCTTTTCCAGACTTAATAAAAAATAATTTGTCAAACAAGCATAATTATCATGGATAAATGGGTAGAGAAAGGGAAAAAGGGGTACTTTGGCAAAAATATATGATGGTGTTGGATTTTACCTCATCATAGGCCTCACGAATAGATATCACCAAGTTAGAGTCAAAGAGGAGGATGTATGGAAAATTCTTAAGACAAGACAAAGTCTTTATGAATGACTAGTACTTCCATTTAGGTAATGCAACACACCTACATCCTTCTTGAGGAAAATAAATGAGGTATTAAGACCACTTATTAATGCTTATGTCATAGTTTACTTCGATAATATATCTTAGTTTTTAATAGAACCTATGAAGAGCACATAGACTAGATCATGAGAAAGTTTTGCAAGTTTTGAGGGAGAACAAGCTTTCATTGAATGGTAAGAGTGAGTCTATGCAATAATCACTTGTCTAATTTGGACACATAGTTGGAGATAATGCAATCAAAATTGACCATTTGAATGAAGGTGGAAACCATAGTAGTGTAACCCCATCAATGTCACCAAAACAAGGAGTTTCATGAGAGCAGTGCAATTTTTGAGAAAAATTATCAAATCTTTTTCATCCATTGTAGCAAATTTGTGCATATTAATGAAAGAAGATCGATTTTAGGTGTAGCAAAATCATATAAAAATTATGATACAAAATGAGTACCAAATGTAAATAAATATAGTTGTTTTCTTACATTAACCATAGTATAAAATTATTCCACATTAACCCTATGAGGAAAGATGTCACAATGGTATCATTGATCTATAAATTCAAATAGAATTTTTCCATAAATCACATATAACAAGAATGAAAGGTATCTAAAAACCACATGAGAGAGAGAGAGAGAGAGATTCACCCTAAGAAAACCCTTTTAAAAATTTAGCCTCCAAATCACTAAAATAAATGTATTTCTAGAAATAAAAATAGTCACAATATGATATTCATTTTCGATCCTTAACATGGAGATTGACACTTTCAACATTGAAGAAACCATGAAGATACGACCTTCTTCTACAATAGTGAGCAATCATTGTTGCTATCCTCATAAGATTGGTCCCAAAACAAATGAGATTCAACCATACTACTCCATGCTCTTTGATGTAGAGAAGGGGTGGACCACTCTAAAACAACCTCAATCAACCAATCTTTGAAACCCTAAAGCATCATTTGGTGGGTTTTTCCTCACAAGCTTTCAATCCTTAAAGCCTAAAACATATGGGTAGAAAATTGGGTTTTTTGGTCATAACTTTCAGTGCAGACATGATATCAAAAATGTAAACACAGTTCTAGATACCTATTTGGCCATTATTTAACATATCTCAAAATAGGCTAGGGTTATTTTGTGTGGAATAGGGCAAAACAAGGTTGTTCCAAACTGGGAACCTTAGGCAGGATTTAGGACTGTTATCACCAAAAATGCTCTAACTTTTGCAAAACTTGATGAAATGACTCCAAATGAAAAGGAAAAGTTCTGTATTTCATATATCTATCATCCATGTCAAACAAGTTTCTTGCTGAAAAATAGTAAAAATCTAGAAATGACAATCACTAATTTGATCATAACTTTCACAAAACACGACAAAAATCAACCAAACCAAAAGCATTAGAAAGGTAACTCAAATATATTTCTAACCATACCACATGTAGGTCATACCAAGGCTATACAAATTTGTACCATGTGAAAGAATAAGACTGTCACAAAAAAAATGCTAGAAAACAAGGTTTTATTTATCAAAACTTCAAATACCCAATATTTTCTCATCCTTTTATCATTCCCTCTCCTTTTGTGTCAACCATACAAGGCCTTTTAAATACTCACAACCATTTTCCAATGGTTCTCAACCAACTTTTCAACTTACAACCGTTCATATTCCAACCAAACTTCAATTTGACAACAAAATGCAACTTTTACAATATCTTGACAATTTTTGCATCTTTAAAACAATTAATCCCAAAACTTCACAAAAGACTTCCAAAATGATCATGAATGGTCCACGATGACCTTATTCACATGAAAAAACCCAAAACGAACAAAACCCAAAGATTAATTATTTTCTTGCATGAGGTGCTCCTACACCATACTCCCAAGGGAAAGAAAAACTCAAGTCCACTTGAGTGCAGGTCTTCTCTTTCTTCCTAGTCTTCCAATTCTTCTGCAACTTGTCCTTCATTTCTACAACTTTCCCTGGATCTTTTTTCTTCATCTTCTTGTACCGCCTCTTACTTAGCATCTTCTCAGCTTCAAGGTACCAAAAATTAAGTTCTCGTTCATATGCCTCAGTACCACTGTCTCTGTCTTCATCTTCACTATTGGAATACAATATGTCAACACATTCATCATCCATAAAATTAGAAAATGCAACCATTACCTCTGTTGTTTTGGCAACATCTTCTTCACCATAGTGTGCTATATTTGTATAACAATCTTCATACACTATATGCACCTCTCCTCCTTCTTTAGACTCTTTTCCATCTTTATTTGCATCTGCTACACCTATGAACACATACTCACAAATTTTGTTAGAAATAAAATCTTGAGTCTCAATGGACCCATTTTCTTTACATTTTTCTCTTCCTCAGATGGCTTTTGCTCTTCCATCATCAACAAAGACTCTCCAATGTCTAGTTATGCTGTCCTCTCTTGCATTCTTCTCTTCAGAATGATCTCCTTGATGGCCCATTTTACCTTCTTCCTTATTGGTAAATGCCAACCTTTTTCTTGGTTTGCTCTCTCAAGCAATTGCTGCATCTCAAGTTCCATTCTTTCTTGAACTTTTTCCATTTGCTCCTCCATTTATTCCAAGGCATGCCTCAAATCTATTATTTCTTACTGAACATTTATTTGTTCTTACTTCTCATTTTTCTTCTTTGTCTCACTTCTCTTTTTTTCTTTTCTCTTGTTTCTTGCTTGGTACCTCCTTACTCTGCAAGTATCCACGGACTAATCTTCTCAACATTTCCATTCTTCTTTCTCAAGAAATTCTCTTTCACATTGCTTCTTCTTGTCTTCATGATACCTCACCTTAGTCCCCTTTCTTTTCCCTTGGCCTAGTCTTTTGGCATCTAGGTTCTTCCTTCAACCTGCAAAAAGACAATACACAAACTCCAAAAAAAACTTATCTTGCCCAAATCTTCAAGCTCTGATACCAATTCGATGTAGAGAAGAGGTGGACCAATCTAAAACAACCTCAATCAACCAATCTTTGAAACCCTAAAGCATCATTTGGTGGGTTTTTCCTCACAAGCCTTCAATCCTTAAAACCTAAAACATGGGGGCAACAAATTGGGTTTTTTGGTCATAACTTTCAGTGCAGATATGATATAAAAAATGTAAACATAATTCTAGATACCCATTTGGGCATTATTTAACATATCTCAAAATAGGCTAGGGTTTTTTTTGTGTGGAATAGGGCAAAACAAGGTTGTTCCAAACTGGGAACCTTAGGCAAGATTTAGGACTGTTATCACCAAAAATGCTCTAACTTTTGCAAAACTTGATGAAATGACTCCAAATGAAAAGGAAAAGTTCTGTATTTCATATATCTATCATCCATGTCAAACAAGTTTCTTGCTGAGAAACAATAAAAATCTAGAAATGACAATCACTAATTTGATCATAATTTGATCAACCAGACCAAAATAATTAGAAAGGTAACTCAAATATATTTCTAACCATATCCTATGCAGGTCATACCAAGGCTGTACAGATCTGTACCATGTGAAAGAATAAGACTATTACAAAAAAATGCACAGAAAACAAGGTTTTATTTATCAAAACTTCAAATACCCAATATTTTCTCATCCTTTTATCATTCCCCCTCCTTTTGTGTCAACCATACAAGGCCTTTTAAACACTCACAACCATTTTCCAATGGTTCTCAACCAACTTTTCAACTTACAACCGTTCATATTCCAACCAAACTTCAATTTGACAACAAAATGCAACTTTTACAATATCTTGACAATTTTTGCATCTTTAAAACAATTAATCCCAAAACTTCACAAAAGACTTCTAAAATGATCATGAATGGTCCACAATGACCTTATTCACATGAAACAACCCAAAAAAAACAAAACCCAAAGACTAATTATTTTCTTGCATGAGGTGCTCCTGCACCACTCGTAAAAGTTGTAACATCCCTCATTTTTGGACCTTTTATGATTCTATGTTATTTCATTCTATGGTAAATTGGATGTGAACTATTGTTCTATTTTGAGTGGGATTGTTTATTTAATGCATTTATGTACAATGTGTTGTCACAATGCTATGGGTTAATTATCATGGTTAATTATTTAAAATGGTGATTATATTATCATTATTATTGTTGCCTAACAATGCTACTAAGGTATGTATGATGAGATTATGTTGTGTGACATGTACAAGTACCGGGGAAGGTGAGCTAGGTCCTGGTGCTAGAGTATCTTGACATAATCTAAAGTTTGAAGCAATATATGTTTGAATTAATTAATTAAGATAATTTAATTAACAAGATTAGTTAAATTAATAATGTTTTCTTAAAGTATTTGATTCATAGAACAATCTTTATTTTGAAATAATTAATTATGCTAGTAATAATCATTATTATTTTAAATAAAAGGTAAATTAATTTCAAACTTAATTGCCTGTTAATCAAATTAGTGATCCTAAGTTGCATTGATAGAAAATAGGTCATTAGAATATTTGATTATATTTTGTTCCTATTTGTGAATTTAAATAAAAGATTTCTCTAAAATTAGTTTTAGAGGAAGTTTAATATTAGAGTTAATTTATAATTCTTATTTTAGATTATCCATGGGGTAAAATTTAAAAGTAGAATTGAAAATTAAATAAAGAGGGTAAAACTAATTATTTATTTGAATTAAATAAGTGCTTTGTTCCAAAATTAGTTTTGGAAGGAATATAGAAATTAAGATAATTATCTAAAACTAATTCTTTATTTGTTTTAGAATTAAACGTTTTGCTCTAAAACTTAGTTAGAGAGGAAAGTTATTACATTAGAATCAAATATTATTTTATTATTCTCAATTGTTTAATTTGAGAAATGGGCATGAATTACAAATATATTATTAAATATTAGATTTCTTGAGATAAGGAATATTCATAATGTTTTTTTTTTTTTTTTTAAAAAGGGGGTAAAAACTTTATTGAAAATCAAAGAGGAGCATTACAAAGAAAATAGAGGACCAAAAGCCCAAGAACCAACAAGAGCAGAAGAGCTATACAAGACCGAAGTTAATCATCACCAGAATCCTCCCTATCCTCATCCAAAATTCTCTCCAAATCATGGCGAAGCACTAGAGGAACCAAGTCCCACTCCTCAATTCTCCCTCCATCTAAATGCTCAGACAACCATTTTGCCAAGCAATCCGCAGCCCTATTCCATTCACGCGGGATATGAACAAAGCTTACCTTTTCCATTAACAAGCTGACCTACAAAATCTGCTGCATAATCACAGCCAAATGCCAACTGACATCCAACACTTTCCGCTTAATGAGCAAATTGATCAGAACTTGGGAATCAAATTCACAAATAATCCGTCTCCAGCCCAAAGTAAGAGCCTTCTCAAAAGCATAGAGAATAGCCAGCCCTTCTAACATGTTGATGGTCTGCATCCCCTCAGGGACTGAAAAGAAGAAGACCACCGAGCCTACAGAATCCCTTCCAATCCCCCAGATACCAACAGGCCCGGGATTGCCCCGAGAGGATCCATCAGTATTAATCTTAAGAATCCCATCAGGAGGCGGCTGCCACTGATCAATCCTATGAATTTTCTTATTAGCCTTCCAGCCTCTCCTGACACAAGCCGAAGTCACCGACAACCTTTGAAGCCCCAGTCTCTCCACCACCTCAGCATCCTGCTTGATTAAAGGAAAACTCATCTCACTCTTCACCTCCACCGTCTCCTGAATCATTCCCAAAATTTTCTACCAAACTTGTTGCACCATCTTCTTCTCACCCCGAAAAATCTGTCGGTTCCTCTCAAGCCAAAGTTGCCACAACATGAATATAGGCCCCCCAAACCACACTTCCTGCAGGAAAGAAGCCATAGAAGGGGGCTTGCCTACGCCATTCCAAAAAACAATCAAGGAGGAAGCATGAACACAGGGACGCTGCCAGACATCCCACCAAAAATGCCAAAGCTGAATAGCAAAAAGACAGCGGAAAAACAAGTGAGCAGAGTCTTCCTCAACCTCCCCACACATACAACATACAGAAGGACACTGGAAGCCTCTCTTCTGAATATTGTCCCAAGTCAAACACCTATTCCAAGCCAGCATCCAAACAAAGCAGTTGCACTTTGGCCAAGAAAACTTGTTCCAGACCTTCCTCCACCACTGAACTTCCTCCCCATCCATTCTTTGAGCTAGTAAAACCTGATAGCCAGAGGCAACAATATAGATCCCCTTAGTATTGGGATACCAGGCCATCACATCATCCTCCTGAAGGGAGCTACACCGCCGACTAGAAAGGATGCTGAACAACTTGACACGCTCCTCATGCAAACCAACAACCAGCCAAGCATCAGGAGACTTCCAGCTCGCCATCTCCAATTGCCCACAAGAAGTAAAGGATTTAAAATCACTCACCTGAGACCAACCAGCCTCAAGAAATCTCTAGCAAAGATTCAACAAATTAGGAGACTGGGAGAGAATGGGAGGATAACCATCCCAAGAATCAGTCTAGAAAAGAGCCTTGGACCCTTGCTTACAAATCCAAAACAAACCGTCCTTAATAAGATAGCCCCTTTTTTGAGAGTACCCCAAATCACCGAGCCTTTCCCAATAAGGGGGTAGTGAGGAATATCACATAAGGGGATCCCCGGGAGGTACTTCTAAGAGAGAATCCTGGCCTAGGCCTTATCTTGTTCAGTACACTAGCGCCAATACAGCTTCGTAGCCAAAGCAACTCCAGTCAAGTCTGCCTGTCTTAAACCAAGACCCCCATACTGTTTAGGGCTACAAACAACCTCCCATCTAACCAGACTCCATTTGGAAGACACTAGACTACCCGCCCAAAGAAACTGTCTTGCAACCTGGTCAAGCTCCTTAATAAACCCCATCAGGGCAACCTGGAGCATACACCTGTAAATGGGCAAAGCATGCACCACTGACTTAATTAACTAAACACGCCCAGCAAAAGATAGCCACCGGTGAGTCTAGTGATTAACTTTCACCCTAAATTTGTCCAAAATACTCTGCCAAGACTCCCTGGGTAAATGGCCAACCGAGATAGGAATACCTAGGTAGACCAAAGGGAGATTCCCAATCTGAAAACACAAAGTCTGAGCAATCCTCTACTGGATGGAGCACGGAGTGTTGAAGAAGAAGATGGAAGACTTGTCTTCATTTATCAGTTGATCTGAAGCAGATAGGTAAACATCCAAAACCCTGCGCCAATTAATAGCTTCTCTCATTGTAGCCAAGCCCAGTAGAGCAGTGTCATCCACAAACTACAGGTGAGACTGTGGAGGCAAATCACCACCCCACCGCCACCCTTGAATAAGACCACCCTCCAAGTTTTTTCTAATCAGCCTCCCCAAATCTTCAGCCAGGAGAAGAAACAAATACGGGGACAAGGGATCTCCTTGACGAAGCCCCCTGGAAGCACCAAATAACTCCATGTGTTCCCCATTAATAAGCACTGAGAAGGAAATTGAAGTAATGCAGCTCATAACCCACTAAATCCAGTCTTCTCCAAAACTGAAGGCACTGAGAGTTTTCCAAAGGAAGGACCACCTGACCCTATCATAAGCCTTAGCCATATCCAGCTTAATAAACATCACCTTATCTTTGGAGCTGGCCATAGAATGAATGGACTCAGTAGCGATAACAATACCATCCAAAATTTGCCTGCCCTCCACAAAGCCACTCTGTTCCTTAGAAATCAGCTCTTTTAGCCCCCTTTTTAACCTGTCAGCAATAAGCTTAGAAATAATTTTATAAGAAACGTTGCAAAGAGAAATGGGGCGGAATTGGCTTAGTCTATCTGCCCCTTCACACTTGGGTATGAGGGCAAGAAAGGTCGAATTAGAAGCCCTAAGCATTTGCTTATTCTGCTGAGATTCTTGGACAACCGCTAGGAGGTCCAACTTGATAATGTCCCAAAATTCTTGGTAAAACTCAACTAGGAAGCCATCAAGACCAAGGGCTTTCCCTTTCTTCATTTGGAAAATAGTCTCTTCAAGCTCCTCAAGAGTGATATCCTTCATGAGAAACTCATTCACTTCTCTGGTAACCAGAGGGGGAATACAGGAGAGAACCTGGGCTTCTTCCAGTGACCTCCCTTGCAACTCTTCCCTAAAAAGAGAGAAGTACTGCACTGCCTCTCCCAACATTCCAGGAGAGGAGGAAAGCCGCTCACTAGAATTATTAACCAAAACTGAGATAGAATTTCCATGCCTCCTGGCTTTTGCCGAATTGAAGAAAAAAGCGGTATTTTTATCCCCTTCCTGAATCCATTCTAACCGAGCCTTTTGCTTCCAAAACAGTTCCTCCCGGAGCTCGCACTCCTCCAGAGCTTTCAGAGCCTGAGCTTCATCATGGAGTAAATCTGCAGTCACCCCATCCTCCCTTATCATTCTCGTGATACCATCCAACTTAGCTTGAGCAACAACCTTAACATGAAAAATATTCCCAAAACATTGATGATTCCACCACTTGAGCTTATACTTCACATACTGCAGCAATTTAGCAAAGGTATACATCACCATACCATAAGACGGTCTACCTATCCTCCACCATTTGGCCATAGAATCGAACAGAGACTGGTCCTGAAGCCACATGAGTTGAAATCTGAAGGAAGGAGAACGGGGCACATGAGGTGCCTCACTAGTAAGCTTGATAGGCCAGTGATCGGATCCTCTCCAGTCCAAGATTTCAGAGCGCGAGGACCACATACCACCAACCCAATAACAGGAAACTAGAAAATAGTCCAATCTCTTGGCAATACAATTTTCCCTGACCCTGCGGTTGTTCCAAGTAAACTGACCATTACTGGGCTTAATATCAACTAGATTCAAAACATCAATGTAATTGCGCATAAGTAACGCAGAGGGATCCAGCCGTGCCGTACCCCCATGCTTTTCAGCCAGATCTAAAATAGCATTAAAATCTCCAACTAGAATCCAAGGATGAAGAGGAGCCAAACTGCGGACAAAACGGATATGTGCCCATAGAGCCTGTTTACCTCGCAAGTCAGTAGGAGCATAGATATTAGAGAGGAGGACTTCCCCCGTCTCAAAGCTGGAAGCAATCATAGTCATAGCAAACTTAGAAGATAACCACCAAAGAGGACAGATCTTCCTTGGGTTCCAAAAGCAGGCTAAACCCCCTGAAGATCCATGGGCCCCAGTGCATTGACAATCCCTGTTCCTCCACAACTTAGGAGCCAAACTGAACATAGACTCAACTGTAAGCTTGGTCTCCTGCAGAAAAAGAATATCTGGACCTTGATTTCTTACCAAATCATGAACAGCTTTTTCTCTGGGGCTGCTGTTCAAGCCCCTTACATTCCATGATAACACAATCATTTCAAGGGTCTTGAAAAGTGAGAATCCAGGGTCTTAACTGACCCTGACTCCACCAAAGTCTCACCCATCATTTTGATCTTTTCTAGATCCTTCTTTCTGCCAGGCTTGATAGATTTCTCCGCCCCACCCTTCTTAAGGTCCCTCTGCAATAGGCCCAAATGAGGAGAAGATTTACTGCCCCTAGCTGCACCTGAGCCCCCAGGCCTCCCAATAAGAGAGGATTCCCCACCAACTTTTGAGGCATCAATAGGAGGAACCAGCACCCCTGAAACCACCGGCTATTGATCCGTATGCATGTGCAAAGCCTCATCATCCTATGGATCTATTGAAACAACAGTAGTAATGATCTATTGAGCTGGACCATCAACCCCCTGATCCAAACTCATCAACCCCGGGTTAACTTCCTACTGATTGAGGTCATCTAAAATCTCAAACCTATTAAATGAATCCTCATCCTGTCTTTCCTTTAAGGTTCTCTTAAGACCACTGTTTCTGTTACAAGCCTTGACTGGAACAAAACCCTCAGCATCAGCCACCTCACCAGGGACCGAGCCCTTCCCCTATCAGCCCCCCAAGGGGGTTGCGCAGAAGTTGTGAAGGCTGAGAGTCCAAGGGCTTTGATTTAGGACACTTGCGCTGTAGATGACTGTAAGCATGACAAAGACGGCAACGGAAAGGAAGAGTCTCGTAGTCCAACTGCTGCACCCAGGAGAAAGATCCCACACACATATCCACAGCATCAGGCAAGGGCTTGCTAAGATTGATTTCAACATAGATGCGGGCATAGGTCATAACCTTTTTCCCTAAAGTTGACATTGAAGAACCAACTGGCTTACCCAGCAGTGATGCAAGCAGCTGCAGAGTATCTTCCCGACAACACTCCACCGAAAACTAGTGTAAACGAACCCACACCGGAACATGATTTGGCATCTCCTCTAAGGGGATAAAGCCTGCATGCCATGGCTTGATGAACAACCCCGCCTGGTTATAGAAATAGGGGCCTCCGGCAAAGACTTTATTGCGGTCAGCCATGCAGTTAAAAGTGACCATAAAATAACTATTTACTAGCAACATGATGTCCATTTCACTTTCCGGTGCCCAAGTTCTCTGGGCCCAAGATTCCAAAAATTGTAAAGAAGTCCTCATCCCCAAAAATTTGCAATACAAGGAGTGCTTTGAATAATATTCAATGTCTTCAGCAAGCATCTCAAACGGAATGACTAGCTTTGGCCTTCCTTGCAGTGCTCTAAGCAGCCATTAACCTTATGGATCCGTGCACCTGGAGGTGCATCCGCACCAAGAAACCCTGATTCTGGAGTGAAAAGATTATTGTCGAAGGTCTTCATGCCTTGATCCGGAGACTTTGAGTCTATCGTTGCTCGGAAGTCCAAATCAGGAGATACCCCGGAAGCCTCACCCCTCAAAGAGGCCATCAAGCCCTAGACAAAAAGGCACTACCCACTAAAGGGTAAGAGTGGGGCAGCCCCACACCTTCTCCTCTGACCACTCTTTACACAAACAAAACACCAACCTAACCCACCCTCACCCATGCCAGACGAAGGGAGAAAGACCCCACACTAAAGAAACCCCAAACACCACACACCCCACACACCTTGTAGCACCACCAACTGCAAACAAAGCCCTGCAATAAAAAATGCTAACCACCGCAGGAGCACCCAAAGCGGATTCCCCATGCAGGCACCAAGGAAACCCTCTGGCGAACAAAGGGCGCAGAGACGAAGCACACACAGGCCACGACTCCAAGGAAAGAAAGCAAACTACTGATGACAGTGAAACAACCCCCCCGCAGAAGCAAAACGACCCCTCCCCAAACTGCGGATGAACTAGAAAAAGAGATCACGAGCTAGGGAACGGATGGCCTAGCTCGACCTTCATAGAAGCAAGCACAGTCGCCATTGGTGGTTCCATCTATTAACCTCTACAATCACCCAACTAGCAATTCTCACTCCAAAATGTTCATAACGTTATTTAGAATATTAAATTGTATTTTTTTGTAGGGAACTTTAAATTTATGGAAAATTTTTGGTAAGGGTTTCTATAAAGCCTATGATAGTTTAGAGGAGAGTACATCCATTGCTACACTATTATTTAGCAATCACACACTCATAGGGTTTGAAGAGCTTTAGAGACTTCATATGCTTTTGGATTCAAGAGTTTTCTACACCAAGAGTTTAACATCTTCTTTGATTTTATAGGTTTATCTTTGAACAAGTTAAATTATTGTGCATGAAAGGATTTACATAATATTTCATTTTGGATAATTAATAAATTTAAGATTTCTTGTGAATTCTTGTTGAGTGTTGAATGAATCTTGGGTATGAAATTTATATTTACTTGTTAGAGAAGAAACATAACCTTGTAATGATAAATTCTTTATGGTTTTAAGTGTAAATCTATTTATGAATATAATATAACTTTAGGGAATGTTAGAGAATGATTTTTAAACTCTACTAAATCTAATTATCAAATTATTAAATCTGAAATTGGGAATTAGGATTGAAAACCTAGGTTCTTGTATATGTGGAAAGATTAGAAAACCTACGAAAAGATAGTAGATTATTTTTGGAATAATTTGGATTTGTTTCCTATTTAATTTGATAAATTTGAATGTATGATATTTTTGATATGTGACTAAATTTTAAGTTTGGGAATGCAAATGTAACAACTCTCCAATTATGATACAATATCATAATAATTAATCAAGAAACACAATCATCAAATATCCTTTAAGAATAAGGATATCCAAAATTTTATATTTCATCAACTTAACATAGGTGATGTACAATGAAAAGAAGATTTTCATTTATATCCTTCACACAATCAAGTTACAACAAATATCACATCAATGATTACACAAGTAATCATATAAAGTTAATGAATAATTTCATTTACACTATCACCAAATGATGAAATCACCAATAATAATGTCATATCAAACCATGCAACATTGATTTTCAGCATACGATATCAACCCATTATAGCTGTCATGATCAATGTATCTGCAATGACTAGTTCTTAACAAGAGCCAACAAGGATTCAATAAAAGGGTGCGGATTTTTGATCAAGTCTTTCACCAACTTGAATCTTAATCCCACAACTAGACTAAGCACATCCTAACAATATTTTTCAAGTGAAAGATACAAGGAACAACCATGAACCCACCCAATTAGGTGCTCACTAGACAAAAACTATGAGCATATCAATTAAACTCCCAGAAAATGCAATTCTAGCTACATGCTTCTAAGTGAGTGTGTGGACAGATCCCTTCACATCATGACACCAAAAAATGACTAATTTCCCTCTCCTCGATGATACTCTCTCTTCAACCAAAGAGCGTTAGTATTTCATGTTGCTTTTACGGAAATAAAACACAAAATTAGCAATCATCAAATTGACATAAATATAATTTTGTACATGATTAAACATTAAAAGAAACCATTTCAATTGAATTCAAAAGATAATTAACATAATTATCTTTTCTAATCATTCTATTAATAAAAATTAACTATGCAATACAAGTAGGATGTGACAACAAACTTTAGTTTTCAAGACATGTAGTGAAACTGGTAAGTGAAAACCTAGTGAAGGAAATATGGACCTATGATAGGGTTTGATCAACTTAACAATTGAAAAAATTTATATGATGAAATTATGTCTATGATTAATGTTATTTTTTGAGTTATAATACAGTGTTTTCAATTTTATGACAATATATATTGAATTGAGAATTTGGAGAAAACTGTGAACTAGGAAACTAAGATCTAGTTGTGCTAAAAAGTAGTAACTTATCTTAGTTTGGCCATATCTCTTAAACATGGATCTGGGTATTTCTAATTTTTGGATATGTAGTTTCAAAACAGGGAATAAATTTTACCTCCAACTTTTATAGTTTAAAATTGTATGGTTTTTCTTGGGTGATTAAAATAATTTGACTATTTTTTGAAAAATAGTATAACTTCCATGGGAAAAACTAGTTTGTTCTGTCTTAAATAAATTTTGTTTTATGGCCTAGGTTCCTATGAAAATTTATGGAAGGTAAGAAACCAGGTTTGTGAAGGCCTCAAAAAAATAAGTTGTATCTAGTTTGTGGATTATGATATATGAATGAATTAGTGATTGTTTATCTATGCTAATAGTATAAGAATTAAGTCTTATTATTAATTCTATTTATTTGTGACATCTATTGGGTCATAAATTATTCTATTTATTTGTGAAAGGAAATTACAAGAAATATATATCAATTCCATATAACCCTTGTGAGAGAAATAATACAAAATAAGTATTCAAAATCTACAATGCAAAAGAATAACAAAGCATACCCATAAGATAACACTATATGTATCTTGGGAAAGCCCTTTTGGGAAAAACGTATCCTCCAAAAGCACCCACACAAATCAATGTTTTATCTCAAGAATAAGATTACAATACACTTGCAGAGTCTCAATGCAATGCCTCAAAATAATCAAGAAACTTGAAATTGCACACTCCTCCATGTGAACAAGCAAATGAGAACCATGTAGCCACACATCCCAATCCATGCTTCCTATAATCACACATGCAATGCAAGAGGTGCTCAATCCAACCAACCCAAACAACTATTCATGTGCTTGGTTTTATGCAACAATCTTACATAAAACCACTAAGTAGTATTACATAAACCATGTGTCTCAAAACCATGACCTCACTAAACTACGACCCCAAAATTAAATATGTATCCCAATCTGTCTCCTGCATTAAATGTTTAACCAATGTCCCATACAACATACAAGTGTCCCCAAAAACGCCTATCATATGTGGTATCCACATCTTTAGATGGACCATAATTAAATATTTATTTTACATTATTAACATTATGGAAGGTGTACAATACACATTTCCCAACATTCTCCTACTTGTTGTATACATTACATAAGGGGTCAAAAGTAAACTCAATCACAAGTGAACAATACCTATAGCCAACATGTAACATCTAAACATCCATGTGCACCATTAATATACTTGCAACAACAACTAAGATGACCACCATCTTAATCAAGAATCCCCTCATTAGATAAGATCCTATCCAAAAGTGATGACACATTAATTGTCACATAGAAACATCATTGAATCCTACCTCAACTCAATATAAAAACACAAACATCAAATTCAATGGTAACAAATATGCCTAAGTAGCTGCTAAGAACTCACTAACAACTAGAGTAGAAGCCATAGCTAGTTGCTAGCACATCCAAATAACCATACCTCAAAACACAGTATACTCATCATCACAAGTAGAACTTCTACCATCAACATACTTTACCCAATCCATAATCACATTTTTTGTATATACACAATCCTGTACAAAGAATTCCTCCTAGGTAACAAACACATAGTCATGTGACAAAAAACTTGAAGAACTTCAACACCATAGTATAATGAAAACATCCAACAAAGGACACATATAATTCCTAGAACTCGCACTACATGGGTAATATCAAATCTAAAATGATTGAAAGGCATCCACAAGCCCACCAATCAATATTCACAAGAAGGGTGTGGCTCATGTCATCAATATCATCTTGTACCAAAGAACATACATAATGATCCATAAATTACAATTAAACAACTACTCACTCTTTCGCTACTAATATCCACAGCTCTCCCAAGTTCTCCATATCATAAAAGATATATATTAAAGATCCTCCATATTGTTACTAAAAGATAATGAAGTGTAATAATAGTAAATGACCACAAGCATAGTGATCACAATAGATCCATAAAAACCTCAAATCCAATGCCATGTGAACATGAACCTCTAAGAGAAAGCATTAGATCATCAATATAGAAATCAAAACATATAGCATGTTCTTTTGCCAACACCTTTGAGTGCTCTAGTTGTGACAAGTGAGATCTCCTTCCCAATACCCTAAATAGAGAAGCATTCACAACATCCAACCATTCAATCCCAAGGTAAAACACAAAATATATGAATAAATTAGCAAGGATGTAAGCCTCTCAACCAAATGAATATCAAGCCAACAAACATTTCCAAAACTAGGGAATATGCCCAAAACCATCCCCTGCACTCCTCAAAAATGTCTTCATAACAAACTCATATGCATAAGGAGTGAAAGGAAAAATAAACCATGCCATGTACTCCTCAAATTAGCCTTCTAGAACTGGCATCCATACATCAAGACTCATCCTCATGAGAAGACAAAGCATGAAACAAAATAAATTTGAAAACAAGGTGGGTAATACCTATTAGATGATTCACTACCAAGTGGATTGAGAGTAGGGAATGAGATTTCTCCTCTTGAGTTGCACTAAGCCACAATGACTCTCCATGAACACTCTCCTCATCAGGTCCATGTTGAACTCACGTCCAGCTCTAGAGGGAGGATCCTTGGTCTTCCTATTGAAACCTCATCAAGAGTAACTATCTCAACACATGATCTCCAAGTGCTAGAGATTTCCATCCCCACAAAAGTCTATCCAACATCAATGAGCACCCAACCAACCATCCCATGCCACCTAAATTCTAATTTCATCACTGCAGTACCTAGAAGCTCTAAGGAAAAATGATCACTACACTCAATACCAAAAGACTACCACAAATCCCAACAAATATGCCTCTACATGATTAGTATAGAAACTAGGAACTCACCATGATGACATGATCTATATATCCTCAAAAGAAGATCATATGTCTCTAATGAATATATTTACTCCTAAGAGCACTTGTAACATGCCAAAACTCTAATTGATAACCAAGAGTCCACCATGGAATAATAACATCCATCCTCTAAACCAAGGATCATTTGCCAAATTAATAAATCATAATTGACACCTCAACCAAAGACTCCAAGATTCCTCCATGCTAACAAGTTGTCAACATCTCCAAACCACATGAAGATAAGCATCCCCTATCAATAGAACTAAAGATGTCAATAAACTCTCATTAAAGACAATAGACAAAATTTGAGGGCTCCTCATGACACCAAAAACCACTACAGAAGATCATATATCACTAAGTGACAAATCTACATCACTAAAAAAGATTCCACTTACCTATAGTATCGAGCTACACATGGAATCGTGATAACAATCTCCTAACTAAAGATCATCGATGGTCATCACACAATCAAATTACTCAACTTCAACATTAGCAACTCCCAAAGAGTAAAGTAGAACCATGATCTCCAAACCAATAAGATAATCCACCACTTACAATATGGGAATCAACCCATCACCACTATGTATCCACATAAACAACCATGTCACGCCAAAGCTCCATGCATATAAGAACCTCCATAACACCATGATCACCACCCTCAATGTACCTGTATCAAACTCCCACTCAATTGAGATCTAGAATATCACACATCTATATCATCCATGTCCTTAAAATTAGTAGATATCCAAACACCTATGATGAGGCAAAATCTGGCCCCACCATATTTTTACCAAAGCACCCAGGTCTTCTTTCCCTTTCTGTACCCATTTATTCATGGTAATTGTGTTTGAAATGAGAAATTATTTATTATTAAGGGTAGAAAAAGATTACATAAGTAATTTTTTTGTTTATTATGGATTAATCAAGATGAAACAATGACAACTTGTGTGCAAAAAATCTATATTTTTTCCAACAAGATGCCTTGGACACTTTTTGATGAAACAATCTTGAACTTCAAAAAGACTCAGGCAACACTATGGACTCCTCTGGAGATCTCCTCTCCAACTCTAGAGACATTAGGCTCTAAAGAAGGTGGATGGACTCTGAGAAGACAAGGCCATAAGACTATAGAGTAGATAGTACCAACGCTGACTGAGAATTCTAGAAGGACACAACCTCAATCACCAAAGATCCATTTTGTTCACACCAATGTAGTAGTGAAATCAACTCTTCCATCTCATTAAATGTAATTAAAGGCTTTACAGATTGAAGACTCATGTTAGGAGTCACAATCACAAATATTTCCTTAATGCATGCTTAAAGACATACTTTTCATTAATTTGTAACAAACTTATTTATCTCATTACTATTAAAACTCCTCATAGAACTTGGATAGTCTGTGCATCCATGGCACATAGCTATATTTTAAGAATCTTTTATAAACCTATAGTTAATTAGAGGTAGTTAGATTGTTATTAATTAGTAGTTGTTTTTTTTTCTATCATATTTGCAAGTAGAAGAGACATATGTTCAGTTTTTATCTTTTTGGTTGAATGAAATTTGTAGACTTGAGTAATATTAAATTCTAAATGAATGAATGAAACATGCTATGTTTTATTTTCTATCATCTTTAAGTTGAGCATGGTGAATTGAGAACCATCCAATTCCTTTGGAGAGCTAGCCACTCATTGGAGAAGGCAGACCTATATTCTATACCTAAGTATTTTAAGATTTGTGTTGCATAAATATGTGAAGTGAATTTTGTTGTGATTGCATAGTGCTAACCTATAGGTTTCATATGTTTTTCATTATTGTTCATGTGATTGTTATCATTGCTCAAAGTTAATTGTTATGATGTGGTGTTTGTGTATGAAATTTGTGTATGTTCAGTTATCTTAAAAAGGAATCTCAAAAAAAAAAGAAAAGAATTAAAGATTTATTTTCATTTGTTATTCATATATTTTAGAAAATACAAAAAGGAGATTCATAGTTCATAGTAATTTCAATCTTATTGCTTAGTAGTTAGAATTTAGTTTTTAAAGCATAAGCATCTTTCAGTTCCATAGTTAATTTTTTCATTTCAGTTTCAACATTTCAATTCTATAGTTAACTCTTTAAAATTCTGATTGAGTAGGTTAATGTGTGAGTATTTCCTTTCAAAATAGGATAGACCGACTCCTAGGGAGAGACTTCTAATCACCCTAATGCAAATAGCCTTCAGACACCCCTTGGTTTGAAAAAATAATTATCTACTAAAGTATGAGGTTTAGTGATACCTCACCAACATATCTATACCAACGTCGACACTAACTGAAAATACCTTGAAGGCCTACCTCCACTAGGTAACCGAACATGTACAAAACTCTATAGATTCCACCAAGTGACCATACACTCAATCCATTAGGAAGTGCTTAGAAAATGCTCTATGTTTCCTATAAGAAGTCCAAAATCAAACACCGTGGGAAAAATCTATGATCTTTTGAATAAATGAGAGTAGAATTAGATTCCAACTACATATCTATATCCCAAATAGAAAAATCTATAAAAATTACTCATATCATTGTTTATTACTCAGAGACAGCTTTCCATTGGCTCTAAGAAGTTTAAAAATTGATACCGTGTGTAGGAGATATGCCCCATTGAAACAAAATTCCCTTCTACGACAATAGAGAGACACCTAGGGCTTGACCAGTGATGCTCTAGGTAGTGGTGGTGTGCAAGTGGCATGTGGGTGGCACAAGTGGGTGGTACTAGCAGAGTGGTGGAAAAGTGATGTGGAGGTGGCTAGATGTTGGCAGAGGATTAGGCCCTCCTGCCTGGTTATGACTAGGGGTTGGACCCCCATGCTAAACTAGGTGCTCAACCTTAGCTGGTGGTCTTTAATATGACTACAAGATTCAGACCTCAAAACTCTTCCACATAGGATTACATCAACAATGAAACTCATGCTATACTATGCTTGTAGCGATGACACCTACACCATACCCTAATGATGGAATATTTGGATAGGCAAAAGAATATGTCATAGAATATGTTGTTGATGCATATAACTAGTGCAACTCATATTCTAACAAGTGCAAGAGTATATAGACTAGATAGATCTATATGGACTAGTACAACCTGAATTTTGATTAAACCCCCCAAAATGGTTGAAAATTCACCATCTCCAAGCCCTATCGAGTTTTATATCAATTTATAGGTTTTTTGGCATTCTAGATCTAATGGTGAGCTTAGTTTTGGCCCAAGAGTCCATCTATAGAACTTCTCTTTAAAAACTCTCATAAGATGAGAACTAGAAAATCTTATTTGCCAAATCAACAGAAAAAACCCAGATCTAGAAAACCCAAAATCTATAAACACAGATCTAAAACCTTGAAATTCCTTCAAATTTCCCTACATAACCATGGATTCAACTATGCATAATTTCCACTCAAACAAAGGGTTAACAATACCAAGAAGATGTCTCCTCTTACAACTTGAAAACTAGGATTTAATACCAAATGAAAGGAAATTGCAAGCAAAATATACTAATTCCACGTAACCCTTATGAGAGAAATAATACAAAATAATTAGAACCCACAATATAAAAGAACAACAAATCATATCCACAAGATAACACTAGACATACATTGGGAAAAACCTAGCCTCAAAAAGCACCCACACAACTCAATGTATTATCTCAATAATAAGATTATAGTACACTTATAGAGTCCCCATGCAATGCCTCTAAAGCATCAAGCAAGCTAGTTGCACTTCTCCATGTGAACATGCAAATGAGAACCATGTATCCATAAATCCCATTCCATGCTTCCTATAATCACATATGTAACCTGCAAGATGTGCTCAATCCAACCAATCCAAATAACTACTCAGTGATTTCTTTTATAAAACAAGCTTACACAAAACCGCTAAGTGGTATTAGATAAACCATGTATCTCAAAACCACGAGGTCACTAAACCATGACTCCAAAATTAATATTTTATCCTAAGTGACTCCCACATTAAATATTTAACCAATGTCCTATACAACATATAAGTGTCCCTAATAATTCCTATCCCATGTGGTATCCACATCTCTAGATGCACCATAATTAAATATTTATTTAATATTATTAACATTATGCATGGTGTACAACACACCTTTTCCAACAATTTGGCATCTATTATGTCATGGTTGATTCTATTTATTTTATGACTTCTATTAGTTCATGTTTCTACTCATGAGAGTAGGGTTCTATCCTAAAGGATAAGGTGCATGAGGGGTCTATCTCATGGGTTCCAATTGAAAGAATGGAATGGTTATTGTAAGTAGTGAGTCTACTCATGAGAGTAGGGTGGCAATCATATGAGTAGTGGTTTATGGGAGTTATCCTAAAGCTTCTTGACACCTAATTTATGATATGGGTTAGGATGGGTTGTTATCTTGACTTTCATTTGAAGTGGCAGGATTGAAAGAATAGGAGAGGTTGGATATCCACATCCTTGATGGATACATATTGGTATCAAATCATCTACCTTATGTTGGAAAATGTGCCTCAAATTACTAGCTTGTTATTCCCACTTTGGCCTAATTGTTCTCTTTTGATAGGACTTGTTCATAGTTGGATCGATTCCTTCATGCTTTGGTGTTATGTCCCCATGTCAGCAGGAGGTGAACATTTTAGTGGAAGTCCATTTGTAGTCCTTTCAACAACTTGATATCATTGTGAGCATTGGCTGTATCGACAAGACTTGGTAATGTTGGTGAGAGCCTCTAAGGAGTCTCTTCGATAAGCCGATATGAACTATCAGAGTAACTTAGTGTTTTGGTGGGACTCTATTTTGGGTCTCTCTAAAACTCTGATGTTGGGCAGTGCGACCACTTGGGGTGTTATCGAAGTGACATTCACACATCGGTGGGATATGATATTTCGTCTCTTCGATATGGTGATTACCTTAGTGGGACCCAACCAGTCTTAGATGAAGAACGATTGGATGATGCCGATTAAAGGATGTATGACTCAGTGACATTGAAGCTTATGTGGAATGCCACTTGGTAGTTAGCAACAATATCAGTGTGACATCATAACTTCGGTGTGACTCGTTAAGACATCCCTTTGATGGCCGATGCACAATGTTGACTCTTCTTCAGGGTAACTAGGAGATATCGTTGGGACTCTATTCTAAGTCTCCTTGATAGCTCTGACCAGTGAACATTGGTAGTTAAATTTTGATAGTTAGACTATTTGCCTTAGGAACTGAATTGACCAGTTTCTGAAAGGCATGGAATGCAGAACGAATATTTTTTCTATATGGTAACCGAATGCAGTGATATATTGTAGCCATGTGAATGTAAAAGAATAACAAAGAAAATTGGAACATTTTGAAACACAAACAGTGTGTGAGGCTGATCAGAGAAATGTTTTGCCACCCTTTGTGGTTACTATGAATTGACATCTGAAAACAAAAGACTGTAACTTTGTATGTAAGCTCTTTTTACTATAATACAAAGTGTTTTGCTTGGTGTGTGGGTTTTTCTCCCATAAGGGTTTTCCCACGTAAATCTAGTGTTGATCTGTGTATGTCTCTTGAATTGTTTATTCTGTATTTCTGATTAATGTGCATCCTTAAATGAACTGTAATTGAAATTGTAAAAAAAAGATTTTTCTACATTTCTCCTCTACAAATGTGGCATTAGGAAGGCATTTCTACACTTTTCTTTCCTTACAAGTGGTATCAGAGCCTGGCCAGTTGTGTTATCCTTGTGGGTGAGTCAAGTTTTTTGTGCTAATTTGGTTGAGTGGGAACTTTGCAAAGAAATTGATTTGTTTTGATTACAGATTTGAGATGGCAAGCACATCTGAAAGAATAGAGATTGAGAAGTTCAATGGTGGCAATTTTGAGTTGTGGAAACTCAAAATGGAAGATTTGCTCATGGATCGAGAGTTGTGGACTGTAGTGTCCTCAACCAAACCTGATGCAACTCCACAAGCTGACTGGGATGCAATGGACTAGAAATCCAAGGGTCTAATTAGACTATGCTTAGCTGATTCAGTACTCTTGAATGTCCATGAAGAGAAGACAATGAAACTTCTGTGGAAGAAGCTTGGTGACATTTATCAGGGGAAATCTCTGGTAAATAAGTTATTCTTGAGGAAGAAGATGTACTCTTTGAAAATGGAGGAAGAAGCATCTGTTGCATATCACCTAAATGCATTTAACATGCTCATTGCTCAGTTGACATCTGTGAGTGTGAAGATTGAAGATGAGGATCGTTGCATGCTCCTGATGTGTTCATTTCCTGACACATGGGATCACCTGGTAATGGCTATTGGGAGTACAACAACTACTTTCCATATGGAAAAGGTGGTTGATTTGCTACTTTCAGAAGAAATGCGAAGGAAATCTTCTGAGATGGCCAAGGAGGCCCTTGCTATTTGGGGGCAGGTCAAAGGAGAAAGGCAAGAAGAAAGACAAGAAGTCTAGGTCCAAGTCAGAGGGGAGATCAAAGTCTCTTGGTAAAAAGTCCAAGGTAAAATGCTGGAATTGTGGGCATAAAGGTCATATCCAGAAAGACTGCAAAGAGGAGAAAAAGAAGAAGAAATAAGTCTTCTGATGATGAATCTTCTTAGAGTGAAGTAGATGCCTTCATTACAGCCTTGGCAACTTAGACATTGGATGATGTCTGGCTAATTGATTCAGGTGTGTCCTTTCACATGACATCTCATAGACAATGGTTTTCGAAGTATGAATAATACAAAGGTGGAAGGGTGTATCTGGGTGATGATTCTCACCTTGAAATTGTTGGCCATGGAAGAGGCAGAATCAAGTTTCCTGATGGAAGAATAAAAGGAATCAATGATGTAATGCATATACTAGGTCTGGCTTGAAATTTGCTTTCTATTAGTAAGCTGAATGATGATGGCGTGCAAGTTTCTTTTGTGAATAGTGTCTATAAAATGAAAAGAGGCTTAATGGTGCTGGCCAAGGGTACACACATAGGCACTCTGTTTAGGCTGGATGCACATGTTGTTCAGTGTCTCTACAAAATCAGATAAAGATGCCAACGCTGGGAAGGAGAACGTTATTCCTCTAGGTGTGAATTCCTTGGAGGTGAAACTCCCAGTAGAGAAAACCATGCTGTGGCATCACAGACTCGGCCACATTGGGGAAAAAGGCTTAAAAGCCTTAAAAAACAAAAACTTGGTAGAAGGTCTTGTTGATTGTAACCTTGAGTTCAAATTTTGTGAACATTGCATATATGGAAAGAAACAATGTGTTTCTTTTTACTCTAGTCCTCATAGATCTTCTGGTATACTATATTATGTTCACTCTGATGTTTTTGGTCCAGTAAATGTTCCTTCATTATCAAAGTCTAAATATTATGTTTCTTTTATTGATGATTATTCTAGAAGGGCATTTGTGTATTTTTTAAAAAGTAAATCAGAAGTGCTCAGTCAGTTTAAGGAATTTAAAACCTTGGTAGAAAATTAGACTGGTAGAAAAATTAAATGCCTGAGGATGGATAATGGCGGTGAATTTTGTTCTATAGATTTTGAAAGGTATTGCAAAGACCATGGAATTAAAAGGCATAAAACTACACCTTATCCTTCATAGAAAAATGGAGTTGCTGAAAGGTTAAATAGAACACTGATGGAAAAGGCAAGAAGTATGTTGAGCAGCGCTAGCCTGGAGCAGAAGTTCTAGGCTGAGGCTGTGGCTACAACATGTTACTTGGTAAATAGATCTCCCACTTTGGCACTTGTTGACAAAACACCTTTGGAAGCATGGTCTGGTAAGAAGCCCTCTTTGAGACATATTCGAGTCTTTGGCTATGAGGCATATGCATATGTACCGAATGAGAAAAGATCTAAATTGGAAAACAAGGCTGTAAAATGTATCTTTATTGGCTATGGCATTGGTGTTAAAGGATACAAGCTTTGGAATCCTGTCATTGAGAAGGTATTGTACAACAGAAGTGTAATCTTCCGTGAGATGAAACCTTCTACAATGGATCTGCAGTCAAAGATGAAAGAAGAAAAGAAAAAGGATGTTGTTGAAATCCCTCTTACTCCAGAGAAGGAAGAACAATGAATTCCAAGTGCACCTGAAACTGAGGAGAGCTCGAGCAGTTTTGAAAGTTCTGAATAAGAACCACAACCTCAGCCTCAACCTGTGAGGAGGTCTACACATGAGAAGCGACAACCTGAAAGGTTTGGATTTTCTATGTTGGATTCTAGTTGTGCCTATGCTTTGATTGCTAACATTGATGAGCCTAGGACTATTAGAGAGGCTATTAATATGTCTCATTCAGATTCCTGGTTGGAAGCCATGGATGAAGAAATGACATCTTTGAAAAAGAATGAAACCTGGGATTTGGTACCCTTGCTTGAAGGTTGAAAGCCTGTTGGTTGTAAATGGGTATTTAAAAAGAAAATTGGTCTAGATGGCAGTGTTGAAAAGTATAAAGCTAGGTTGGTCGCAAAAGGTTATTTCCAGGTAGAGGGAATTGATTATGGAGAAATTTTTTCTCCTGTAGCTAAGCTAACATCTATCAGATTTCTTTTGTCACTTGTAGCAGCGTATGACTTAGAGATTGAGCAGATGGATGTGATAACAACATTTCTTCATGGATATTTGGAAGAAGAAATTTATATGTCCCAGCCTGAGCACTTCGTTGAAAAAGGTAAAGAACATCTGGTTTGCAAGTTAAAGAAAACTCTATATGGTTTAAAACAGTCTCCTAGAATGTGGTACCACAAGTTTGATACTTTTGTCTTGTCATTGGGATTTGTGAGATCAAAATCAGATCATTGTGTGTATTATAAAACTAAAAATGGTCGTGTTTTTATTATTGCCCTGTATGTGGATGATATGTTATTCATTGGGAATGGTAAGGGTATGATTTCTGAATTAAAATCTCAGTTGTCAGCACAATTTGAAATGAAAAATTTAGGTACAGCAAGGTATATTCTGGGGATGGAAATCAGAAGGGATAGGGAAAATAGAAAACTTTGGCTCAGCTAGAGCAAGTATGTTAATTTTGTCCTAGAGAGGTTTAATATGACAGATTGCAAGCAGTTAGTTGTTCCAGTGTTGCAGGGAACGAAGCTATCTATTGAAGATTGTCCAAAATCTCCTACTAAGATGGAGGACATGACCAAAGTTCCTTATGCAAGTGCAGTTGGCAGTTTAATGTATGCAATGGTCTGTGCCAGGCCAGACATTGCCCAAGCAGTGGGAGTACTTAGTCGGTATATGGCTAATCCAAGAAGGCCGCATTGGGATCCTGTGAAAAGAGTTTTTAGATATTTAAAGGGTATTGTTGAGTATGCCCTATGCTATCATGGTAACTTTGCTGGATCTAAAAGTTCAATTAGCATTCGTGGATATGTGGATTTTGATTGGGCAGGGGACATCGACAGTAGAAGATCCACCAGTGGATATGTATTCATGTTGAATGGTGGTGCAATTAGTTGGATGAGCAAGAGACAAGCTGTAGTCGCTTTGTCCACTACCGAGGTTGAGTACATGGCATCAACCCATGCCTGTAAGGAAGCCATTTGGCTTAAAAGGCTGTGTTCTGATATTGGGTTTAATGCAGGGTAGATTACTATCTGTTGTGATAGTCAGAGTACTATTTGTTTGGCAAAAAATCCCACTTTCCATGCTAGGATGAAACACATCGATGTACAATATCATTTTGTTCGTGATATGGTGGAAGATGGAAAGGTTAACCTAGAAAAAGTGGATACTTTGGAGAATGTTGCTGATGCGTTGACAAAGCCTGTGAGCATAGATAAGTACAAATGGTGTGCCAATTTGATGGGCCTTGGAGCCTATAACATTCAATAACTTTGAGCATTGGGAGAAGCCAATAAGTTCTTCGACAAGTGGGAGCATCTTGGAAAATGTGCCTCAAATTATTGGCTTATTATTCCCACTTCAACTTGATTGTTCTCTTTTGATAGGACTTGTTCATAGTTGGACCAATTCCTTCATGCTTTGGTGTTATGTTCCCATGTCGGTAGGAGGTGAACATTTCGGTGGAAGTCCATTTGTAGTCCCTTCGACAACCCAATATCATTGTGAGCATTGGCTGCATCGACGAGACTTGGTAATGTCAGTGAGAGCCTCCAAGGAGTCTCTTCAACAAGTCGATATGAACTATCAGAGTCACTTAGTGTTTCAGTGGGACTCTGTTTTGGGTCTCTCTGAAACTCTGATGTTGGGTAGTGGGACTACTTGGGGCATTATCGAAGTGACATTCACACATCGGTGGGATACGATATCTTGTCTCTTCGATATGGCGATTACCTTGGTGGGACCCGGCTAGTCTTAGATGAAGAACGATTGGATGATGCCGATTAAAGGATGTATGAGTTGGCAACATTGAAGCATATGTGGAATGCCACCTGGTAGTTAGCAACGATATCAGTGTGACAACATAACTTCAGTGGGACTCATTAAGTCATCCCTTTGATGACTGATACGTAGTGTTGACTCTTCTTCAGAGTAACTAGGAGATATCACTGGGACTCTATTCTGAGTCTCCTCAATAGCTCTGACCAGTGAACATTGGCGGTTACATTTTGATAGTTAGACTGTTTGCCTTAGGAACTGAATCGACCAGTTTTTGAAAGGCATAGAATGCAGAACGAATATTTTTTCTGTATGGTAACTGAATGCAGTGATATATTGCAGCTATGTGAATGTGAAAGAATAACAAAGAAAATTGGAACATTCTGAAACACAGACAGTGTGTGAGGCTGATCAGAGAAATGTTGTGCCGCCCTTTGTGGTTACTGTGAATTGACATATGAAAGCAGAAGACTGTAACTTTGTATGTAAACTCTTTTTACTGTAATACAAAGTGTTTTGCTTGGTGTGTGGGTTTTTCTCCCATAAGGGTTTTCCCACTTAAATCTGGTGTTGATCTGTGTATGTCTCTTGAGTTGTTTATTCTGTATTTCTGATTAATGTGCATCCTTAAATGAACTGTAGTTAAAATTGTAAAAAAAAAAAATTTCTACATTTCTCCTCTACAAATGTGGCATTAGGAAGGCGTTTTTGCACTTTGCTTTCCTTGCACTTTAGTCCCAACACATCAAGGCATCATCCCATTAAGAAAGTTGGCTAAGGGAATTGAGCTTGCTCTCTCTCGCTACATGCACCACATCGTAGTTAAACTATAGTGGTCTCGATGGTAGAAGATTGATAAGTTGTTTACACATTTACTATGCCATCCATCACTAGTAGCTAGGAGATCTCTGAAGTTAAGTATCGTGGCTTGTTTATTGGTATGCATGCTATTCTATCAAATGATAGTGGTGTTTTGTGGTTGGTACAGTTAACTTTCTTATGTGAGGTAGTTGTACTTGGGTACACTACACAAGTGGGAGATGCCCTATTGATGTGTTCTAGGGACCAAGTGTGTTTTTTTCTAATTGTGGAGTCCTTGTGTGCTTTTACTTATATGAGTGTCATTATTTTTGTTATCTTGTATTATATGATTTTCTTGTTTCTATGTTTATCATATGTTCTCATTTTATGTGTGTGCCTTGTGTATTTGAGTTGTGAATGTTTGGATTGTATGTTTTTTCTTTTTTGTGTATTTGTATTTGAATTGTTTGATATTTGTGTTGTGCTAAGGTTAAGATGCATGTAATATGTGATGAATGTCTAGTCCTACCTTAAGCATGTGTTCTTATTAATACATATAGCATCACTTGAATAGATCTTTCATAGTACATGTGTTGTGAATAGTAGCTTCTTTTGAATGTTGCATATGGTCTTGGATGTGTTGTTCTAAGTCAAACCTTATAGGGTTGAAAGGACTTGTGGTTTCTATTGATGGTCATAAATGGTGTGATAATGTCCTTGCATTAATATGTGTAATTAATTCTAGAAATGATGCATTGTGAGGTGTAGTGAATTTGATGCTATGTATGTGTGATGCTTTGGATATATGTTTTCTTATGTATTCTTATGAGTTAATAAAGCATGAATTAAACAAGATAATCACTAGTGTTGTATAATGCCAAACCTTTGGATTATGGATGGTGCTTCTTCACCTTGATTGATGGATGGAGAGGAAAGGAACATCCTCATGGTGGGTTCAACCCCTTCTCCAATCAGCATCAAGAGCATGGGGCTTGGAAGATTAGCTTGCGGATTTGAGCTTGGAGTTCTTCAAATATACTTCTGATGTACAATGTATATGAGCACTTGTATATGTGGTGGTTGGATTCATGGCCTATTGTATTCATTATCATTGATGAGGGGTTGCAGTACTTGGCCCAGTTGTATATATATTAATTATTGAGATGTACTTGATGATACTTATTATTGTACTTAATGAGTGGGAGTTATTTATTGCATGGATGTTATTGGATACTACTTGTATGTTTTACACATTGTTGTAATATTGTATAATGGAAGTTAATGGAAGTTGTTAGAAGTTGATCTTACATATTTGTTAGCATTGGGCTGTTTGTTTGATTAATGCTTAAGAAATTTTGAGTTTACATTTTGCAGGTTGTTGCAAAGATGTTCTCAACAAGAAATCTAAGAAAAGCTTCAATCTCCAAGTTCCACTCACAATGAGCAAGTATAAGATGATCAAGTGATGATTGACTCATCCCAAGCTTGCTATTTATAATAAAAAGAGCAACAAACAAGAGGAAACTCACTAGAAGCTTCCTAGCCACTTTTGTCACCATTATTTAATGTCCCAAGAGAAAATAATCAATGCACACAATGCATAAATAATTAATTATCAAGCATCTCTATGGCGGCCCCTTTGCTCCTTGAAACTAAGTTGACTTGCAATATGTGCCCCAAGAATATTTTGTAATTAGGGAATATTTTCTTAGCAAAAGTTGTATTTGACATTATAAATGAATTTTATGTGGGTGACACATTGTGGGGGATCATGGCTTAGTAAGTGCATGGTCAATTGGGCTCATTGGAGATGCTTACAATATTGAATATATTTTATTATCAATAAAAAATATTAAATATTTTTAAATAAATATTTAATTTTTTTTTTTATGACAATAAACATTAAATATTTAATATTTTTGTTTGACAATAAAATGCACTCAATATTGTAAAAGCATCTCCAACATTTAATGTTTTTGGTTGACCATAAAATCCATTCAATATTAAGTAAAAGCATCTTCGATGAGCCCAATTGTACAATATTGAATGTATTTTATAATCAACCAAAAACATTAAATATTAAAATCTATTCAATATTACGTAAAAGCATCTTGATGAGCCCAATTGTACAATATTGAATGTATTTTATAGTCCATCAAAAACATTAAATATTACATTTAATATTTAATGTTTTTGGTTGATTATAAAATACATTCAATATTGTAAAAGCATCTCCAATTTGTCCAATTAACCATGCCCTTAGTAAATCATTATCCCCCAATATGTCACCCACATTAAAAATACACGTATAATCTCAAATGCAATTTCCCCTACAAAAAATATTGCCAAATTACAAAATAAAAAATATTTTAATAAACAATGTATACAATAACTTCCCATCCCAATATTTAATATAGAAATTAATTTAAATCAAAATATTATCCACAAATTTCAAATGATTCGATAAAATTTGCATTAAAGAAAATTCAGCGGGAGCGCGACTGCACAAACTGACAAACTCTCCTTTTGAGCACCTCTCAATGGGGAAATTCAGTGATCCCATAATACATTATATATAAATCCTATCATCTCCAGTGCTCATACAGATAAGCAAACATGGGAGCACTTAGCTTTTCTATCATCTCCAGTTCTACAAACTATAGAATTACTAGGCTGCCATCTCCATACCCTCCTGCCAGATTTTCTCAATGGCACTCCAGAAATGCAAAATACCATGTTTTGATGAAGTCTACAGGTGAAATGACACCATTTTGCTCTGTATAAAAATTCCAAAGTACATATATTTTTTTTTAAGATGATTACTGGTATGAGTGTTCAGCTTCCAATTGGGCAACTCATGATTTTACCTCAAGTATATAGTATAGAGTACTTTGCTGGAATATACGGGTGTATTAATGGTCGCCACCTTGTATATATCCATCACTTCTGAAGGGGTGTTTAACGGTTACACCCCTAAGTTCTCATAGGAGGCACCTGATATGGACAGCCGGGAGTAGTGTGTTTCCCGAGCTATTTAAAGCTCCCCGTACTCCATATTTCTTAGTTGTGCCTCCGGATCTCGGAGAGGTATTTTTTCGATGGAAGGCCAGCCTAGCATTAATGGTCAACAAGACAAGCCTAGTTTTTAATGGAGACGGAATGGCATTACATTATGGAGTGCCCAGCTTACGAGGATATTAGGGACAATTACAGAGATACCTTGAATGTTGACTCCCTGACCAACTTATTTGAAGAAGAAAAGTTAGCTAAATTGGCGGTCTACTTGATCAAGATACATAGCAGAAGATCTAAGATCCAAAAAGCAAAGGAGTTCAGTTAGGGGCTGTGTGGGCAGTCTGCCTTTTGCGGCTCGTGGTTTTCCTACAGGTTTTGGATCCCTTTGCAACGTGTTTTGGTTTCTTTGGTCCCATAGGCTGTTTGGCCTCGTGGACGTTATTAAAAGCCTTCATTCATTCATTCATTTATACAGTCCTCTTTTTTGCTTCTTCCTGGAATCGTATCCCCCTCTTGATTTCTACAGAGGCTAGCGGACTTGATGGGACAGGTTCTTATTGCCTAATGTGGTGGATGGCTCTCCTATGTATGCACAAGTAACGTGAATTTATTTTCATTCCCAGGTTCATTAAATAGTAGATGCTCCTGCATCTCTATTTAGGTGAACTTGCAAGACGGTCCTTTCATTCTTCCCCAAATCAGTGTTAGGGGAAAGGGGCCAGTTGCCGCCCACGTCCCAATAACTGTTATGTTTTTAATCACTTGACCCCCCAATTAATTTTTTTTAAAAATCAATACATGTTTACAAATGCACCAATACATATTCACAACATTTGTACATGTTCACAAATGCACCAATACATTTGTAAATTAACCAATGGAATTAAGACAAGTGCACAAATGTGATGGCGAGCGGTTACCGGCATATCGGTGTGTAAGTATTGGGCGGCATGCTGAAATGACACTTTTTCGACCCATGTGCACATAACGCATCCTACAGGGAAATGTGTAAGTGCCCAGATGCTAAAAGAATAGCTTTAAGCTCTTCGGTCGCATATGGAAAAACCCAAAAAAATCATTGAAATTCGATATGTCTAGCTATATGCTTGGCATGCACAAAGTTGGGGTGGGCGGCTACTGGCCCCTCTCCCCTACTCTCTCTAGATTCCCTGTGCTTCTCCTTCGATTGTTGTGTTTTGTGGCTGTGCAGGTCGTAGGTCTAATGGAGGGCAAGGTTGCCAATTACAGAATCCTAGTCCAACCCTTTACTTGGGAACCAGTGATAAAAGGCAGAGTGAATATTCTGGATTTGAGCCAGATTTTATGTCGCGGTATTGCTTACGCCGCGTGTTTATCCGGCTTCGACTATATTTTTTGGTGCTCGTTTGGGATAGACATCCCCTCTCTATACTTACGATATTTTTTGTTTAATATAAGTCTGAGGGTTATCCCCTCTTTTCTTCAAAAAAAAACTCATGATTTTATCCCTGAGGCTTGTCACCTTATGTCGTGGCAAGAGACAATGTTCATTGAGATTGGCCTAGTCTGAGTCTCTGTGTGTGTGTCTCTTTGTGTGTCTCTCTCTGTTTGTTTTTTAGTTATCTCATGTGAGTAGGTTATAGGTTAATAATGGGCAATGTGGATGATTGTTTTAACTCTTTCTATAGTTTTATGATTTTCTTGATAAAGAGCTTTAGTATATTGAATTTTTTAATAAATTTTTTAAGTAATTGAGATCAGTTCAATGGACAGTCTTTTTTTAGTCATCTTTATGTGAGTAGGTTATAGGCACATACACTGTAGGTTAATAATGGCAGTGTGGATGATCACTTTTAACTCTTTCTATAGTTTTATGTTTTTCTTCATAAACAATTGTAGTATATTAATTTTTTTTTAATGAATGTTTTTAGGTAATTGAGAATGGGCAATGTGGGTGATTACTTTTAACTCTTTCTATAGTTTTATGTTTTTCTTGATAAACAGTTGTAGTATATTGATTTTTTTTAATGAATCTTTTTAGGTAATTGGTCGAGTGGGCAGTCTGTTCTATGTGGGGGTGTGGCTACCTTTTTTATTAGTTATCTTATGTGAGTAGGTTATAGGCATATACATGGTAGGTTAATGAATGGGCAACATGAATGATTACTTTAGCTTTTTCTACAGTTTCATGTTTTTCTTGATAAACACTGGTTGTAGTATATTCATTTATTTTTTAAATGTTTTTTTTAGGTATTTTAGTTATCTCATCTGGTTAAGTATTTGTTATAGTATAATTTACAATTTGGAAGGTGGGGTTAATGGTTTATAAACTATATTATCACATTGAGTTTGTTTTATTTTGAACGGATATGTTGTAATTTATTTGTTAGTAGGATCTTCTAGTTTTGAGCTCACCCATGAAAGAAATGGACTTAACACAAGAGCAAATGAGGACCTTAAATCTGCAAGTACATTCTTCTTTGAAGATGCCTCCAAGATATTCAACTTTATAGCCCCACCTACTTTTTAGACTTTTGTTTTATAGTGTTCTAAAGAATACAATATAATTTTACTTTGACAATGGTTAGAAAATATGACTATGTTAAAAATTAGGTATGTTTATTTTTCTTTGACAATTGTTAGAAAATCATACCTAGTTGTTGTCATATAATTGAAAACCATCATGTCTATAATAGATTTGATAATCATGCATCTCACTATTTGACAACTTGTTCAAGAGAATAGAAACCAAAATCCATCTACTTCTATGTACATAGATGATGATATTGCAAGGATAAGAAAGTTATTCTAAGAAATTGAGAGCAAACACACATATGTTTCTGCTTACAATACAACCTGGGTTAGTCACCCTTTTATGCATATCATCTAGTCCACTTTTGAGCATCTTGATGTAGGCGGCTATCCTTGCAAGTTTTCCTAGTGAATCACTTGTGACAATATCAAAGTTCACCATTTCTTCAATCACCATTTTCTTAAAATTATGTTTGATCTCCTTGACTTCAAGCAACTTTGTTGGCAAGAGACACTATATGGATTCATGGTTGTTGTCATTGATGGCAACAAAGGTCATCCCACATATCCGCAAGTCATGATATGTCTCTACCGGAAGTCAGATTGAAGATTGTGGTGGTCCGGTGAACAAGAACAGAGCATGTGGCAAGGTCCGACAGATTGGTCTGGATCTCTCAGAGGAAGTGTCTTGGTGCAGTGCGGATCTGGGGAAGTCAAGAGGACTATCTTGAGTAGTATATTCCAAGGATTTAGCCTCCGGAGATGGACAAGGAAAAAGATATGAATAGTTGAGTACCGGATTCCTGAGAGACAGTGAAAACAGAGGAAGAACTGACTGACTGAGTATCAAACTACTTTCCGGATGTGTTACAGATGATGATAAAGGTTGCGGAGGCATGAATCATGTTTGGCCGACATAATTGATGATATCTACAAGTATATGCTTGATCCGCATTGCTTGGTGAGCAAGGATTCAGCCGACAGAACTAAGTTTGTAAGAAACTAGACTGTTCCGGATGCCGACTAGAAAGATGATGAAAGTACTTGTGCGGATATATATAGAGGATGGATTTAGTGGTAAAAGGTGTGAATGTATGTGAGGATATGCGAACAAGTCCAGAGTAGAGCAGAAGTAACAAGAAAGATCCGGTATGTGAAAGGACAGCAGACTAAAGAACAGAGGAAAGATGAAGTGCAGCAGATCAGTATACTGAACCTAACCGGAACTGAACTCCAGCATATGCAGATGCTTCCAATCAGTTCAAGACTGTGATTCTAATCACTTTGTAAGACAGTGTGTCTTCTTGTAGGCAGTGAGCCTCTTGTGAGCAGTGTGCTCGGGCAGTGAGCCCTTATTGGCAAGTGCCATTTTTGTAATTTCCTATTCTTCTAACAGAGAATAATTCTTGGGTTAATCACCCCGTGGTTTTCTCCCTTAACAGGGTTTCCACGTCAAAAATACTGTGTCATGTGTTTCTTATTTCATGGTTTATGTTTTGTGTTTGATTTTATGCTGCTTCAATTAAAAGGAAAGTTTAATAAGGGAAATAATTAGGATAACTGATTCACCCCCCCCCCCTCTCAGTTATCAACAATTGGTATCAGAGCCAAGTTCCTCCTAATAGAGCCTAACAGCTTGAGGAAGATCTGGGATTTCAAATGGATGCATATGGTTTAAGGGAGCAACTCAAGACTGCCCTTGAGGATCTTGAACAGTCAAATTCTGAAGTCAGTGAATTAAAGGAAAGACTCAAACAGGCTGATGAATTCATGAGAGAATTAAAAGACAAATTAAGTCTCTCTATGAAAAAGAGAAAGGAGCTGCTTCAACAGTTGGCAAGACAAAGTGAAGAAAGCAATACAAGTGAGGAATTGACTGAGCAAACCAAGTTATGTGAAAAGTTATCAAAAGAAGTCATTATGTTAAGACATGAAATGGAATCAGGAACTATAAAGTTTACTCAAGAGATTGAAGAAAAAAGAAAGGCTGAAGACAATCTAAGACAATCTCTTAAAGAAAAATCAGAAGAGTGCCACCAGATGGACAGGATTATCAGACACCTTGAATCTGATCTTGAAGATTCCAAAGATAATGAAGGAAAACTTGAGGATCAAATTGCCTCTCTCAAAAGAGACCTTCAAACAGCAAATGAATATAAAGAGAAATTCAAGATAAGTTCTGCTCAACTTGAAGTTCTTCTTGGAAGTCAAAAGAGGACAGATGACAAGTATGGCTTGGGATATGAGAAAGGAGAAAGCTCCGGATCCGGTCAGAAGAATCTTGGATCAGAAAATCCAAGGAGCAGGCCTAGAAGACCTCCGGTAAGACAGCCAAATGCTCAAAAATATCCATCCTTCAATGGATACTGCCACAGCTGCAACCATTTTGGTCACAAAGCTAATCAGTGCAGAATGAGAATGAATCAGATTAATTCATCCTTCTCCGGACAGTGCTTCAACTGCAAAAGGTATGGACACAAATCCCATGAATGCAGAATTATGCAAGTAAACAAATCATTCAAAGGTAGATGCTTTACATGCAATAGAGTAGGTCATATGGCTAATCAATGCAGATCAAGGGGATATCAGTTAAATATGCAAAGAAATGTTATTTGTCAAATCTGCAATAGGTCCGGTCATAATGCTAAAGTCTGCAGAAACAAGAATCAGGACAAAAGAGGTCCGGTGTATAATCAGAATCAAGACAAGGGTAAACAAAAGATGAATGCGGATGAAGTTAGGAATCAGATGAGCAAGATTTGGGTGAAGAAAAGCTCAGAGAATATAGAGGTTGGATCCGCACCAGATTCTGGTGCTGATATTTCTTCCGGAAATTAAAAAGTGAGCTCAGGCTCAGGGGGAGACTCAAAGAAGATTCTGTTCCCCCAGCCAAACAAGTTGTGCCGGATGTGGCACAAGATGCGGATTAAAGGGTTTGTAGATATAAGTCCTGAGATGCTTCAGTCAAGTTTTCAGAGGTCCGCATGGAGTTATGAAGAAGCTGTGTTCGATTAAGTTAGACCTGTTCAGGGAGGTGCTCCGGTATGATAAAGGATTACAAAAAGGTCCGGAGAGATCCGGAAGTGCACGATCTTGTCTTGCGGATTGGACAGAGTGTTTGGGATGTTCTTATAATATGTTACCTAGATTTATTCATGATTTAAAGATCCGGATGATATTCAGTGATCAGGACTAATCCGGGATACTCCAAGCTGTCCAGACATGGTAAACCGGAATAATGCAGGTGAAGCATTTATTGCAGACAGATATTAGGGTTTGCGGAGCAATATAAGGGATTTCTCAAAAGTTATCTGCTCATTCTACACTTGAGAAGAAGCGAATAGTGGAGCTCTGCAACAAGGTTCATCAAGCACACCAAGGATCTCCTGCCGAAGCTATTGCATAAAGAAATCAATCCAACCACTCCGTGCAAACCGAAGGCGCATAAGGTATTCTTCGTTTTTCATTGCCTCACTGCAAATCTTTGAAGAATGGCTACTCCAAACATAGTTAAGATCTCTGATAGACCTCGCCCCTCATTCAAGAAACATCCCTACAAATCGTTGGAGGTAGATCCACTAGGAGCCTTCTCTAGTGTTCCCCACGGAGTCTTACATACTGAAGATATTAGGGTTTACATACACGCAAACATTGAGGAATTTGGGGAATTCAAATTAAGAGACCTCTATCACAAGCAACTGATAGACAATGCTTTTGAGCTCAAACCAGAGTATAAGGGTATCCAGAAGAAACAATTTGAGCAATTCATTCATTTCCCTAGCTTTGAAGAAGATGAATGGGTCCGGTATGTACTGAGCAGGATGCATGACAACTTCCTTTGGCTAGATAGACCCTGCAAGATCACAAAAGAAGCAATTAGAGCAGTAACTGGTCTATACTCTTCCGGGGGGGTACCTATCCTCAAATCTGTCAAGAACAACGTTGTAACTGAGGCCACCGGATCAAAATATGATAAGAGAGCAATGACCATTGAAGATATTTCGGATCCGGATATCAAATATGCATCAATGATCATAGGATACAAGATCTATCACTCCAGCAGGGAGAATTCTGTATCCGGAACTGCAATATACACAGCATATGAAATGCTAAGAAAGAATGCAGATTATGATCTTTGTGAACTACTACTAAGCCAATTGATGGAAAATGTACAGAAAATCAAGAAAGACAAGAAGAACTCCTTTAAGTATGGTACTCTCATTGTATGTCTCTTCTTTTACTTCATGAATGAGCTACCCGGAACAAGTGGATGGGTATGGCAGAATGACAAACCTGTTGCAGTCCAGATAAGAGACTATTTGCATGGACTTGGGGATGCAAAAGCGAGAAATACAGCTCTATGGGGATACTTCAAAAACTTTCAGAGCATGATGCAAGCAAGAGAGAGAATTCCCCAGTCACTCATTGAGAAATACAAGGACTCAGTATGTTTTATGGTTGACACTGATCAGTGCCTAATGGAGGCAGTGGAGCCAAGGACTGTCTGGATCATGCCCATGGGGTATGAAGTTGATGAACAGATAGTAGAGCTGCATGTTCAACACATGCTAAGTCAGCCCAAAGATCCTAAGGCAGAAAGGTTTGGAACCTTTGAGGAGCTGAGCGTGAAATTACATGTAGAACTCAGGGAACCTGAGATTAAGAGAAAAGTGAGAAAAGAAGTAGAGCACATTGCTCAAGGCCTTGGCATCTCAAAAGAGGCACTTGATGCCAGCCGGGAAAAGAGGAGAAAGGCTGAGGAAGAAGAGAAAAGCAAAGAAAGTGCTCCGGTTGGAGCTCCCACCCGGACCAGATCAACAAAGAAATCTGCTCCTTCCACAACCAAAAGCTCAAAACCGGAAGTCCAGGCATCCGGTAAAAGATCCAAGACAAAAGCATCAAGGGCTTATGAAAGCCAAAAGGATGAAGAGGAGACAGAATCAGATGAAGGAGTAAGAGAAGTAAAGAAACAGAAAAAGAAAGGATCCGGTAAGCCCTCCACAGGCCAAGACAAGGAGGAAATGGCAGAGGTAACTGTTGAAAAGCCCACTCTGTCACTAGAGAGCATAATCAAGTCGGTCACGGTGGATGGAAACCTTCAACCAATGACTGAATCCTATGATGACTTCAGTGAGGCAGACCAAAAGACTCTGCAGGAAGCCACAGTTAAATATCTGAACACATACAATAAGGCTTTCATTGAGATCATATCTCTCATTCCTAAAAGCCTAGAGAAGGAAATGGAAGTAAGAAAGAATAATGCGCATGCCAAAGATCTTGAGATCCGGGAGCAGATAGCTATTCAGCTATATCCTCAAATTGATCCCAAGACAATGAACATGATCTTCAAGGACTGCAGAGATGAGTTCAGAAGTAAAGCCAGGATGAATCAGCTCATGCTTGGTGAGACTGACAAAGTGGCACAAGAGACAGAAGAGATCCTCCGGAAGGCCTTCAAAAGGTTCAATCTTCCTGTTGTAGAGGACTTAGGTGCAGAAACAGCTGCTGACTTGGAATCTTCTGTTCCGGAAGAAGTGAGCCCTGAACAGACAAGTGAGGACTTGGGACCCTCTGCTCCAGAAGAAGTGGCCCATGAGCAAGCAAGCATCTCTCCTCCGGTTTCCCCTACAGTCTCCGGATCCAAAGAAGAAGAGCAGTTGCAGGAGAAGGAAGCAGTGGTGACAGACAAAGAGGTTGACAGTTCTAAGACTGCAGAAGAAAAGAAACATCTGTCTCCGGCAAGAGACACTGCACAAACTGTTCAACAATTTTTGAGCAAAGAAACTCTAGAGATTGATGAACCGGAGCTCCTAAAAGGTCCATTTGATTTTGACTCTCTCTCTCCGGTACAAACAATGAAGATAGCTTCATTTGCAAATGCCAAGGCAAATGAAAAGCTCCTGAAGTCTCATATGGAAGACTGTGAGTTGATAGAGGCTGCTTCCGGAGTACTTGTAAAGATCATGCCATCAATCCAAATAGATCCGACAGCCTCCACTTCCGGTAATCTAAAAACCTTAGTCAGCAGTATTGATACACATTTTAATTCTCTAGAAAAATCAGCTGAAGAAAAGGTCCGGAAGGAATTTTTGGATAAGAGATTTTCTGAAATATTAGAATTAATCTCTAAGGATAGGAAGATTGTAAGCATTGGAATAAAGAGTTTAGAAAATGCTCTTAAGGATGGCGGTGACATCTACAAATTTTGTATATCTTGGTCAAAGGCAACAGCAGCAATTGACAAGAAAATAAAAGAGGAACAGGACAAGCTTCAAAGCTTATCTCAAAGTTTTGATCCTCTCTCTTCCTCTATAATAAATCAAGAATGTCAGACTATTGCAGTCTTGAATGAAATAAAGAATCTTGAGAAGGAGAGGAAGAACATTACCAACCGGATGGGAGAACTTAGAAGGATTATAGTCCCTAAGTTGGAAACGATGCATGAGGCCATCAGTGATGCCCAGACCACCGCCCATACAAAAGATCCGACAGATCTCAGGCGGGCAGAAGCTTTTGCATTTTTGCTGAGTGGTCACATTTCAATCCTGGACAGAATGAAGCTTAGTTGGGCTACTGAAATGGTTCAACTGCAGACATCCTTTGCAGACATTCTGCAGTATATGTGAGTATGTAAATATGCGGCTATATATTGAAAATTTTTGAAAATTTTGGTGTGCGGACCCTACCCTTTGCCATTGATGTCAAAGGGGGAGTGAGGAGCAGTGAAAAATGAGGAATCCAACTCAGGGGGAGTTCCGGAAATTGTATATAAAGACAGAGAAGACAGAGCATCAGCAAAGGGGGAGCATAGTGTAAACACTTAGTCATTTTTCACTAAGTGTTGCCATCAATGCCAAAGGGGGAGATTGTTGGCAAGAGACACTATATGGATTCATGGTTGTTGTCATTGATGGCAACAAAGGTCATCCCACATATCCGCAAGTCATGATATGTCTCTACCGGAAGTCAGATTGAAGATTGTGGTGGTCCGGTGAACAAGAACAGAGCATGTGGCAAGGTCCGACAGATTGGTCCGGATCTCTCAGAGGAAGTGTCTTGGTGCAGTGCGGATCTGGGGAAGTCAAGAGGACTATCTTGAGTAGTATATTCCAAGGATTTAGCCTCCGGAGATGGACAAGGAAAAAGATATGAATAGTTGAGTACCGGATTCCTGAGAGACAGTGAAAACAGAGGAAGAACTGACTGACTGAGTATCAAACTACTTTCCGGATGTGTTACAGATGATGATAAAGGTTGCGGAGGCATGAATCATGTTTGGCCGACATAATTGATGATATCTACAAGTATATGCTTGATCCGCATTGCTTGGTGAGCAAGGATTCAGCCGACAGAACTAAGTTTGTAAGAAACTAGACTGTTCCGGATGCCGACTAGAAAGATGATGAAAGTACTTGTGCGGATATATATAGAGGATGGATTTAGTGGTAAAAGGTGTGAATGTATGTGAGGATATGCGAACAAGTCCAGAGTAGAGCAGAAGTAACAAGAAAGATCCGGTATGTGAAAGGACAGCAGACTAAAGAACAGAGGAAAGATGAAGTGCAGCAGATCAGTATACTGAACCTAACCGGAACTGAACTCCAGCATATGCAGATGCTTCCAATCAGTTCAAGACTGTGATTCTAATCACTTTGTAAGACAGTGTGTCTTCTTGTAGGCAGTGAGCCTCTTGTGAGCAGTGTGCTCGGGCAGTGAGCCCTTATTGGCAAGTGCCATTTTTGTAATTTCCTATTCTTCTAACAGAGAATAATTCTTGGGTTAATCACCCCGTGGTTTTCTCCCTTAACAGGGTTTCCACGTCAAAAATACTGTGTCATGTGTTTCTTATTTCATGGTTTATGTTTTGTGTTTGATTTTATGCTGCTTCAATTAAAAGGAAAGTTTAATAAGGGAAATAATTAGGATAACTGATTCACCCCCCCCCCCTCTCAGTTATCAACAAACTTATCTTCATCATCATGATGACCTCTATCTCCATGATGACAAAATTGCTTTTGAGATCCCTTAGTTATGAGTAATAAAGGGAAAGGGTATTTCTCATCTCCTCTTCAACTGCTCCCAAGACAGACAACTTCCACTCAACCATATCCACCCACACAACATAATCTATTTCCTTAGGATCATTCAAAACCTTTTCAACCACCAGAATATTAACATCCATATTGGCCATATCTTGTACTTCTTTGGAAACCAAGGAAAGGCTAATTTTATCTTTTCTGATATTATGAAAATCAACTATCATGGCTTCCCTCTTGGTGGAAATAGAATTAAATAACTTAACAGCTTCCTCTATAAATATGAGGCCATCTAAAGTTACTTTCTCTATCCACTATTCTACAACACCACTCAGAGCTTGGGATCGTTTGATTTGTTGCAAGAGGTTCAAGTCAGGACCATCCACACTTATGTTGGGCAATGCATCTGTTGGCTGAGTAGTAATCTTCAAAATGGATTGAATAAAAAGAGTCAAAGAACTTACTTGCACTTGTAGTTTTGCATTTTCCTATTGTTCCTTTTTTATTCTTTTTGACAGAGTGCTAACTGGAAATTTTACATGATAAATTTCTCCCTCGACAGTTGAGGGGCGCATGTCTACTCAACCCAAATTGAAACTAGACTTAGTAACCTCATCTTCATTCTTTTCATTTACAGGGTCGGCAATATCTAGAAAGTGATGCCATGTGGAGGGGTCGGCTACCATTCTTGACATTCTCCTCGCCCGTTTAGGTTTAGGCATTTCCTGTAGGAGCTTAGCCACAGTGTCGATGTTGGTGTCTATCATGGGAGTGTATCATTTCTTTTTCTCTACTGCTTTCCTCAACCAAGCAGGGGAGGAAGAAGAGGCATTGGTGTTCTCAACCACCTTCATCATCACACCGTCCGAACGCATAGGTGGGGAATTGTGCTTTGGAGGAATATTCAAACTAGGGGAATTTGGATTACTCAACAAAGACTGAAGAATGTTGTCTTCTCCAAGATGGTTGAAAATCAAAGAATCACTATCATTTACAAGTGGATTCAAAGGGGGCAAATGGTCTACTTACAGTGGTGAAGTAGCAAATCTGTTATTACTTACCACAAGTTGATTATCCTACTCATAGGTTGTCTTCAACTTCCTGACATCCTCAGATTGCTCAACATCTCCACCCAATTTTGAGCCAACTCTATGAAGAGTTGGGTCCGAACTAGATGATCTCCTGGGAGTATGAGTGGTATGAGACTTGTTTTGTTCAAAAGCATATGATTCTTTTGGAGCTATAGAACCAACCTATTCTCTCAATTTTCTATTTAACCATTTTTCTGTTCTCCTCAATACATGCAAAGAGTGAATCATAACGTTGCTGATTTCTTTTTCTGACCATCTTACCAAAGGCAAAGGTTGCAGAGAGGCATTGTGATAACCTTCATCTAAAATACCTAAATTGTCATCGACCATCTCAGGAATTTGCATTGGTAATTCAAAGGGACGGACTTGGTCAATGGTTAACCACATCGAGTTTCTTCTTTACAACTCTCTCTCATCCAAACAATCTTCCCAAAAATCCTCCAATTGAGGTTTGTGTAAGTATGAGCCACCACCGTGCATGTTTCTCTTTACAAAATTTTTACTGTCGAAAGCTACTCGTACAGGAAACCTATGAAAATTATATTCTCCCAGTAGCTTTTCTACACTTTTTGTACTATCATTACTTTTGCATGAATAAAAAGAGATGGCCACAGGGAACAAATATCCCTTCTTCTTCATAGCATGGTATTTTGCATTTACAACTGCCATTTGACGACATACCTCCAAAAATATAATGAAGAGAAAACCTTTTGATAAGTACCTCGGTAGTTTTAATGGGGCATTTTCATAAGCCCCTATTCTTAGGTAGAGAAATGATCGAATTGAATGTAGAAGCCTCCGAAATTCATGACTAGGGTAGCCGATACTACAGAAAACCTCTTTTCTAATGTACCTTCAATTTTATTTGTAAGCAACATGAGTAAAGCATCATTTAGCCTGTGAAATATTTCATACCAACACTTCTTTGCAACTGTGGAAAGATTTCATACATAGGTGTATCTAGGGCGAGAGCTCCTTGAGCTCTTAAACTGGGCCAAACAACCTCTTTATTAGCCAACACATATATCAACAGAGAACACATATGAAAGCACACTTTCTGCATGAAATTTATCAATTGCTCATATGTCACTGATTATCTTCACCCAATCTATGTGATGATCCCCACAAATGAGCAGAATGAACTGACACATCCAACATTCAAAAGAATCAGAATCAAGGCTACCGACAACAAGATACAGCAAAGTGATCATATCAAAAATTTCTTCTTTAAAGTGGCTTCTTTTTAGATTAGTGGGAAGTCTAGATTTTCCTTTCTTCTCTACCTCCAACCAAGTCTTGGCGATATGGCTCTAGCACCAATATTTCTTTTCATGGTAGAATCCCCAATCGAAGGAAATGGAAACATCAGCAATTTCCTCATAATCATCCATCTTTAAGGCAAGAGCAATGGATTCTGAATTAATCTTAGCCACCACAGAGCCTTATGCGGCTCGTATTTCTTGTGAATTGAGAAAATAATTATTTACACATGCAACCACCAAATCAAGACAATGTACAGCAGGTGGGAAATCCCGAGCTCAGTCCAGACCACTGCTCACAATCTTCCTAGCCAAAGAAGTTTGGCCGTCAGGCTACATTCTCCTACAGAAATCCTCTAAGTCAATGTGACCAAGCTTCATGTCTCTCACATTTGAAAAACCATTTTCAACTACGGGAACCATGGGAGCCCCTTGAAATTTATATTTCATTTTAACTAATTTGAGAATCCAGAAAACTAAAGACTCGGAAACATTCAATGACACAGCAGAGGTCCACAATACATTCATAAGAGAAACACTATACAGATTCATGAAAAAGATATTATCCTTCCACCCAGTAAAATATTGTATTCCCACATCAAGAGAGAGAGAGAAAGAGAAAAATGAAGTAGAAAAGGCCAATTGATCTAACCTATAAGAAAGAAATCTTGTAATCCTTCATGAGAGACGAACTGGTAGCTCTCCGCATTGTATCTTCTTCACAATATTATGAGAGATTTCTTCATAGGGTGGCCAATATATTTAATTTTTTCATATCATACTTCATTAACTCTCTCATAAATCCCTCATGCCGATAAGGGCCTGGTTTGGTGGTTAAGTTGCTTAGTTGTAGTGGCAGCCACCAGAGTTCAAACCCCCGCTAGGCCAACAAGCTCACAGGCTTTACACCTTCGTTGGGCCAACGAGTTCACGAGTTTGAAGTGTTCTTGCTAGGGGATGAGGTCCCCCATGTTGTGGCCTCACCAGTTCATTTTTCTAGGCAAAAGCATTCGCGTGGAGTCGGAGGGCGTGTCGCACCAGCATCGTCGATCACGTTAAAAAGTTTACTAGGCGCATTATCTTTTTTTTTTAAAAAACTCTCATAAATCCCATTTATTACTGGTGGCGTATCATACCTTGAAATTCATAATATCTCCCCTCTGTTTCCCTTTGAAAATAGTGCCCACATACTTTCACGCATTCTAAATTTAATATGATATGACAGGTGTCATTCCTTCATACCCATCGCTAGCTTAGAAGGAGATGCCGCAGGAGAAACAAACACATTTAGTCAGCAAGTCAGGGATTTGGAGAACCTTTGAACCACAAAAATTGAAGGTTTGAAAGTTCAAAGAACTTCCGACCCTCCGACAATGAAGACTTCATGTTAACAAGGCAACACAAAACTGATGTGACGGATTTGAGGACTCTAGCTTTGGTGACTAGTTGGGGAGTCAGGTGGTTCATGAACTTTTGAACCTACTGACTAAGGTTCAAAAACTTAAAAGATTTCTAACCATGCATGAAAATGACTAAGTAAAGGTGTAGCTTAGGAAAAGAATATGAATAGTGACAAACAAAGAATGGGAACTACTTAAAACATGAATGCTTTAGAAAATTTCAAAAATGGGGTAACAACAGGCTCTAAAAGGGGGTAAGGAATGAATAGGATGCAGAGAATCTAGACAAACTTGGCACAAGGTCTTATTCTAGAACGGCAACAGAGTCACACCAAAAAAAACAACAAAAACTAGGAAAGATAGGGAAAGAAACTATAATATAGGGAAAGGCTCAGGAATGTTACCAATTATACAACTTAAAATCGTGCCCATTGTAGGCAAGAGGCAACAGTGTCCCATCAAGATATGCTAGCAAAAATGAATTCTCTCCAATAACTTGTCTAATCAGGGAAGGTCCCTTCCAAAGAGAATTGAATTTCTTATGTGCTCCTTTTGGTTCTCTTCTTTTGTCCCATAACAGTACAGTATCTCCTACTACAAAATTTCTCTACCTAGCCCTTTTGTCAAAAATTTTCTTAATTGCCTACTAATGTCTGGTGATTCTGTCCACAACCACTTCTCTCTGCTCTAATTTTCTCAAGTACATTACCCTCTTCTCAAGTGTTGATTGAAATTGTTCATCTTCAATTGCCTTCTATAGATTAAGTGCTAATAATTCTAAAGGAATAGGTATTCCACTGTCAATTCCATATACTACCTAAAAAGGAGACATACCTATAGCTCTCTTATAAGTTATTCTATCTGCCCACAAAGCATCATATAATTTTTTATGCTACCCTCTCTGGTTTTCATCCACTAGTTTCTTGACAATTGAGATTAAATTTTTATTATGTGACTCAGCCTGTCCATTGCCTTGTGGATAGTAGTCAGATGAATGGGCAAGGCTAATACCATAATTGTAATAGAAAAGAGTAAACTCAGAAGAGGAGAAACTACTGGCATTATCTGCGATAATTTTCTTAGGTATACCAAATCTAACCAGGATGTTTTCCTTAAGAAAATTATAGACTACCTCAAAAGTGGTATGTTTCATAGGGATTGCTTCCACCTATTTAGTAAAATAGTCCATTGCAGTCAAGATGTGTGTATGGCCTACACTTGAATTAGGATTAATTGGCCCAATGAAATCTAATCCCCACTGCTGAAATGGTTCATCAATCACTATTGGTCTCAGGGGCAATGCAACTAACTGAGGTCTGCTAGTAAACTTTAGGCACTTCTCACATTTAGACACCCATTCATAGGCATCTTTCAACATACCTGACCAATAAAAACATTGTTGCAAGATTTTAAAAGCAGTCACAGAAGCCAAAAAATTTCCACCACAGGCCTCATCGTGAAAAGTCTTCAGTAACTTCTTCTATTGTTCTTTATCAACACATCTCAAAAAGGTACCATCTACTCCTTTCTTATACAAATTTCTTTCCTAGAGGACATACTTGCTAGCCTTGAGCTTCAGGTTCCTTTTCTCCTTAGTGGACAAATGGGATGAACATTCACCATAAATTAGCAGATAAGAAATATTAAAGAACCATTCATTAGTCGTACTTGTAAACAAAACAAGGGGCAACTCCTCATCTCCATTTGGTGCACTCTCAACAATCATTTTACATAAGCCTTTACCTCTAACCAGATTGGTAGGTTTGAGGTTGATATCATATTCCTGTACCTTAGCCACCTAGGCTCCCCTTTTGTTACAATCAATTTCTTGTTGGGTGAGGATACTCTTGACAATAGAGTCAGGAACATATACAGTATGAGAATACATAATATAAAACCTAAAATTCTTCAATGCTTTCACTACTGTGTACGCATGCTTCTCTAAAGGAGAGTACTTCAACTCATGCTTCTTCATAGGTACACTCATAAAAGCAATAAGAAATTCAATACCTTGTTCATTTTTCTATAACAAAATAGCTGAAAGAGTGTGTTCAGAGGCATAATAGTAGATAATAAAATCCTTTTCAAAGTCAGGGTGCATCAAAGTCGGTGTAATGCCCCGTCGTGCAACCCTAGAGTGATAGATATCCCAGAGCGGAAACCAGAACTATTTTTTTTTTTTTAAAACAATAAAGTACAATGCAGTATCCAAGATATCATGAAACACATTGAAAAGAAAAATGTGCACTTCTAACCACTCTAGGGCAGCATAACTGTATTAGGTAATTAAATAAAACCATAAGAGAGAATTCATCAATCTGCAGAGAAGACTAATCCAATATCTTTTACAACAACATGATGCTTTTGGTTACATAGTCGTAGTGTCAAAAACAAGATTACAAGAATACCAGGTTACAAGAGTACAAGATTTCAAAATTACAAGATTACAAGATTACAAGGTCGAACTCGTCGATTTACAAAGTAGAACATAGAAGGTATACAACACTGTTGCAGAATGGGAACCATCTGAAACTGGAACACCTCCGCACACGATGCAACTGAATCTCTAGAACACCAATGGATAGCTCTACCTCCCAACCATGTGGAACCCTGAGGTCCACCTCGTCGAGCTAGGAGATAACAAGAGGATTACCACTAGGTCAAGGCTGCAATCAAGAACACAATAATAGACTCCAAGAAGACATCATAATGAAAGGACTGCACAGAACCGACAATATTCAACCAGACAAGCCAAACATCAGGCAAGATCAAACATGAAGCCAAGACCACACTCCAGAGGTACCAATATGGAAAGAAGAACATAACAGAGCCGCATAAGGAGAGTGTCATCGCATGGCCCTAGCATGGGTTACCCAGGCTATCTCTCACCAGAAGCCGGCCCCCATCTATGGTTACCCTGGCAGTCTCTCACTAGGTGCCGGCCCCATAGGGTGACACATGCGGAACCGACATGTCCTCTCATGAAGACGAGGAGGTCGGCCTTGCCAACCAGGCCTTCTCATCCCACCCTTGGCCTATGAGAGCACTCAAGGTGTGGGTGAGGTCACATTAATTATCTTGTTAAGTGTATCACTACCCAACCCACCTAGGTACATTATTAGGTTTCCACTAGCTTATAACTTCCATGGGGTTACCCAGGCGACCTCTCACTAGGTGCCGGCCCCACCATGGAAGCCACTCCCTTAGCGTTCTCTGATCAACCACACCAACCACAACAAATAAGATCAGGGGTTACAAATCGGTTCTGACACAGAACATATTTACCAAGTCACAACAATATGAGTCTCCCCCCAACCCCTTCGAAACATTAGGGAGCAATCCCGCATGAACCAAAATGGCACAAGTATCAAAAAGAAAATCAACCGATCAGCCTCTGGAGTCGGTAACAGAACACATTACTAAGATACGACAAAACCTTTCTAGTATAAATCCAGGCTTGGACGATCATGACAATGGCAAAAGATTACAAGAAATAAAAGGGAACGAAAGTATCACAACCCCAAGCGATCAAGTCACCATAGCCTATCGGATTCCAAGCTCACAAGACTCGGAGCCACATAGATATTTAAACGACTACCAAGAGAAAACAACACAACTAGTCAAGCATGAAGCTCACCAATCTGACACCCTATGAAGCTCACATGTCCACCGACGTATTAACTAGGCCAGAAATGACAACAAGATTTAAACCCACAAGTCATGCATTCACCCGCTTGCCTTGGTGATACTCATTGGTACTAGACACAAGGGAAACACCTACGATCAAAACCCAACTACTACAACTCTAGTCAAACAACAAACATGGTTTCAATAAAGACATCTATCTAATTAATCCTTAACCTTTTTAATACAACAATGTGCTATTCGAAAATCAAGGTATACATGTAATTGCATACAATGAGGTAACCCATATCTAAGAGGAAAGAAAATTCACATTATAGATCTAACCTTGCAAATTCATATCCTATCAGCTACTAAAACCCCCATGCCCTAATTACAGAGAGAAATGTCTATAAAGGATTAGAAAAGAAACAAGTATAATAATAACATTACTATGCCAGCCACAATTGTTTCTAAAGAAAAAAAAATCTAAGATAACTAACTAGACCAATACGTAATACATTTCTTACCCTAGATTTACTCTTGACAAGGGATTACCACTCCTTATACTCATCTTACCTAAGCCAAGAACAATTTTTAATATGTTTTCCATTCAGCTAAAAAAAAAATGCTAAGAAAATTAAAACTTAAACTAATAAAGTGCGAACAGAAATTGAACTTGATGAATTTAATTCTAATCATTAACATGCCAATATCCTTACAACGAAATCAATACTATTTACAAACTTTATGATGTCGACGCCTTTTTATTTTAACCATAACCAAAATCTATTCTCATTCAACCTATAATCTATGAAAGGTCAAACAATATCTGAAGAAAGAACACAAACGAACATTCCCATGTTACTCGCTACGCATTCTATAACCATAGTGCCGCTACTTAGCAAGAAAATAATACCCACCTATCACAACAAGATTAACAAGGAAGGCCTATCATTTACAACAAGAAGGGTTCGGACTATGCATGAAGATGGACGGGAAAAAAAAAATGTAAACTGACATTACCTATTTCTTCCTATAAACATCTAACTATGAACCGAACATGCCCGTAACGAAAGACGCAGAAGGTGCTAATTTCGGCCAGCCAAGACATACGGTTAACTTAAGACAGAAGGTTACTCAAATCTACCACGGATCCCCTCAGACACTCAATGAGGTAAAGGATAGACTCTTCCTAATCATGACTCATCAAGCAACCGGTTCTTACAAACAAGAATTGTGTTATTCAAGCAATAAGGTTAGAGAAATGACCATGATGAACTTAACTGACAGGCGCGATCAAGAGCAGACAAATCGTGGCTTCAAGAGGTGGCTTAGACGGTTTGCTAGAGCGCATAATTTCTACAGACAGAACAAAATACCATTCCTGTAAGAGCAACCTTAAGCCAGCTATTTAATCAATGAGGTCTACAAGTTTAGAGGTCCTCTATTGGCTCCCGGCTGCCATAAGAACAGATGACGAGAAATGGACAGCAAGCCAAAAGAAAAATGCATTGATATGGGTAAGAGCTATTCAAAAATTTTAAGTTGATGGTTGCAATAATAAGAGAAGCAATTAGGTGTTTGGAACACGACACAGGCATCACTGGGATGACGGGGGTCGCACACATCAGAGACGAATTATGTGCTATGGCCGTGCATCAAGCAGATTATTCCTTTAGATCAGAATAATTTGGTGGGTGCCAACGTGGAGTTCTAACGAGGTTAAATATCCTTTGCAGTAGAAGAAAATTCCCACGCAGTGTGGGCCATAAAGGCAATGATAGATCAAGAGCCTAAAGAGATTACTCAGAGTTTACAAAAGTTTGATCAAAACCCTCCAGGGATACAGCAAACTGAAATATCTGGAAAAAACCTTGGGACACAAGGTTCGATCTCGAAAATTCCACAGTGCTAAAACGATAAAACGCTCACGGGAAGCAATGAAACAGCATGGAAGAATAGGAGATGGGAATTCCAAAGTAGGTAATCCAATCCAGCTATAACTCACTATTCTCGATTTGGGCTACAGGGTAAGGGACAATTTAGTTTTTTTTTTTTTTAGCTAGACAATTGTTATTTTTTTACGGAAAGACAAACTTACTCAGAACTGCGTGATCTACAGAGTCAGTAAAATTACAGATTTGAAAAGAAAAGAGCTACGGAGTGATTCAATGCCAGAGAAACCATCACAAGGATACAACAAGAAAACAAACAGAAGAGATACCAAAATTTACAGGACATACCCGGTCAACCATGCTCCGGAATCAAACCTTCTGCAGAATTCCTCTTCTCTTTTCTCCCCACCAAAATTTTCTCTGTAACCTTTTTCAGAACAAAATCCCCCCTCAAAAAAATCCAAAATCACAGACATAAAACCCCCCACCCTCCAGGCCAACCTCTTCGAGACCAAAAATAGGCAATCCACCATTAATTCCCATAACTCCCAAATAACTCCACAATCCCCACTCTCTGAAGAAATTTGAAATTTTTCCTAACATAGGTATTCTCAGATCTCCCCAGAATATCCGACAACTCTCAAAAATAAATTATGCTCCCAAAATATATTTTAAAACGTCCATGCACTAATTGCCTTCATACATGCTTGCAACATTACTTAAATTATTCCCAGAACAAATAATAAGTTAAACATATACTAATTTACTTCTCAACAACTTAAGCATCATAGACATTAAAACCTTACAATACTGATCATGCCAATAAAGAGGCTTTTCAAAAACAATATAGGCTTTTCAAAAACAAAATACCAATTCATACAACTATGCCCAAAATGATGAGATCATAAGGATACCAGAGATGCATAGACAAGTGTAAACAACTTAACAACACTCCACCACCTGCGACAATCAACAACAAGGACCAAGGGACAACGTCGCAACACAACACAAGACTATGGCAAGAACACAAGATGACGACAAGGACACAAGACCACGTCAAGGATTGAAGTTGACCTAGCGGTGAAAACCTCATATTATCTCCATCACCTTATCCATGGTGTAAGGCCCGCTCAGACCTACTTAATCAGGTGGAGTCGAGGCCCGGTACCTGCAACCTGCATGAAAAACCAATGGGTTATATATGATCAACCGTAAACATATATATCACACACACCGAGACGGAGAATCGCGTTGTAGTAGGGTGCTCGACCCGAGCAGTACTACACCGTACCCGCTCCAACACAAGACTATAATCAGATCATAAACATGATATTTCTAACCATCACTAAGCATATCCATCTCAATCAAAAATTGAAGTAATCATAGTATCATCAAAACTCATAACACATGTCTCAATACATCCCTCGAACATAGTCCATCAACATTAATGAGAGCATAACCCAATACATACTAGTCCAAATGTCTCGAAACTGAAATTATGAAATAAAAACTATCAACTGTTCCAGAACTGTCAAAAGTAATAACAGAAATAACATCTAACACAAACCAAAAAGCGAGGGCATTACAATCGGAGCATTAGCTATGGCTATTTTAATATCCTCAAAGGCTTGCTTACCCTCATCGTTCCATTTAAAAACTGGATGCTTCTTCATCATCTCTGTAATATGCCTTGTGAATTTAGCAAAATCTGGAACAAATCTTCTCAGAAAATTCACTTGACCAAAAAATGATCGTCTTGCTCTTAGTCATTGGGAGACTCAATTGCTGAATTTCTTTGACCCTTTCAGAATCAATCTTAATGTCATCCTTAGAAACTATGTGACCTAACAGTTTCCCCTTGGTTACTACAAATATAGAATTTTTAGGGTTCAGGGAAATATCGTGATCTTTGCATATTTGTAGCACCACTTCCAAATCATGGAGATGATCAGCTCTCTTCTTCGAAAACACTATTAAGTCATCTAGATAAATCACAATTATTTTATTCTTCAAATCTCCAAAATTTAAATCCATCGCCCTTTCAAAGGTGGCCCCTGTATTGATGAGGCCAAATGGCATCCTATTATATGCGAACACACCAATGGGAGTGGTAAATTTTGTTTTGTGTTGATCTTTTGGGGCTACCTCAATCTAATTGTACCCTTAAAAGTCATCCAACATGGACATCATTTCCAATCCTGAGACAGTATGTAGAATATGATCCATCACTGGTAGGGGATAGTTATCCTTTAAGGACGCCTAGTTCAGATTACGAAAATCAACGCAAATCCTGATTTCCCCATTCTTTTTCCTTACAGGCACTATGTTGGTAACCCAAGTAGAATGGTGAATGGGATAGATTATTTTTTCTTTTAGCATTTTGTCAATTTCATTGAATATGGCCTCAAACACCTTAGGATTATATAGCCTCTATTTTTTCCTGAAAGGTGAGGTGTCAGGCTTCAATGGGATACGATGAGTTGTAGTTCTCCATTTCTAAACTTTTTTAAATTTGCATAGCACCATGCAAAGACATCTTTATAATGAATAAGCAAAGAAATTCAACACTCACTCTTTGGGAGAATAGTATTTCCTAATACAAACAATTTTTAGGTCTTCCTCAGTACCAATGTTAACTCGATCATAATCAGTCGATGATCTAATGGAAACTTTGCTCTTTTACTTTATGTATTGATCATGTTTGTTAAAAAGGTCCTCAAGGGAGACCAAACCCTTGGGAATTTTATTACCCTTCAACTGAATTACTTCAGACCCCTGGCCATTGTGGGAACTGGCCACTCCTAAAACATCATTACTCATCAAAACTTCCTTCAAAGAACACATTTGCAAATGACTCAGCTTTTTCTAGAAAAGAGATAATTTGTTGTTCATTGTTAAATACCTTCCAATGGTTGACGTTTTTAGGTACACTGGGCTGATAGACCACCTCAACTCTATAAGGTTTGTCCTTAAAATTTAGGTGAGGTAAGAGGAGAGATGCAGATACAGCCAATGAATCAGTCTGAGTATTTTGATCTATAGGCACAACTTCTATCAAGAAGGCATCAAAATCTTCTATATAGTCCCATACCCTATTTCTGTAGTGCCTTAGTCTCCCATTTTTCATTATATATATCTTCCTCACTTGTTTGACAATTAATTCAGCATCACCCCTAGCTCTCAGCTCCTTAATACCTCTCTCCTTAGCTAATGCCAGCCAAAGCAACAAAGCTTCATATTCAGCAGTATTATTGGTGTTGTCAAATTCCAACTTGTAAGCAAAAGGAAATTTGCAATCATCAAGAGAAACCAAAATGACTCTAGCACCTGAACCAACAGTAGAGCAACTACCATCAAATTCTAGGGTCCATACTTCATTAGCTAGGTCAAGACTGATCAGATTTGCATCTTCTTCCACCATTGAGGTGCACATATATGTGTCAGGTCTAGTTTCTACATATAAAATGTTTGCCCTTAGGTCCCCTGACTTCAATACAATGAAATTTTCCTTAGGTTTAGGGTTTAGACTAACTTTCTTTCCATCCACCAATATCAGAGCATGAGACCAGTCCATCTATATTTCTCCCCCCAAGTCTCTACAAAAACTATGGCTCAAAAACATCCCATAGCTTGCAAGAATATCCACCACTAAGATAGTTAGCTTTAATATCTTCTTAGGATATGTTGCAAGGGCAACTTGTGCATCTTTTATTTGACCTAAAATTGGTACTGGTGAGCCATCCATGTAAAAGCACCTACCATGAGAGGAGGTAAATGATAGACCTAGGGCTTTAGCAACCTGGGTAGGCATGACATTATCTGAGGCTCCAGAATCAATAACACAGTTGTTTAATTTATAGCTAGAAATATACAATGATATGTAAAAAGGCTCTGGTTTTTCAAAGGGACTCTAAAGACCAGAGTTTTAGAACAAGAATTTGAACAGTTTTATTTCTCAGTATTAACTTCATTTTCATTAGACACTTGAGCATTGCAATGAGAAGGGGAGGGCTCTTTCTTGACGTACCTGGCTAGTCTATTTAGCTTAGAAGGGTTGAGCCTAAGATATTTGGCTTAAGAAATTTGAATTTTAGTATTCTTACAAGACTCAACTATATCAAAAGAGCTAGAAACAAGAACTTCAGGAGAAGAAGTAGAGGGTACCTCAGCAGATGTAACTTTGGGTATAGGACTCTCTGTCTTCTTAGAATTAGTGTTGGTATGCCTTGACAGAATATATTTTGGAGTAGGGGAGGAACCACTAGGCTGCCCTTTAGAATCTTGTCCCTTCTATGATTGTTGTCCCCTAGTAAACACCACACAATTTGGATTGTCTATCTCAGTGTACACATCTTCTCTAGCTTTAGGGTCTAACTCATATTTAAAGAAATTAATGTTGACATCACTAGATTGAGTAGGTTCTTCTACATATGGTTCCTCTGTATGTTGATTCATCAAGAGCATCTGCATGAACGTAACCATCTCTAGATAGTATGCGCCATCATGATCAGAAGTTAAATGAAAGTTGCACATCATATGATTATTCTTACTGGTAGAAGGCCCACTTTCAATTACCAACCTCTGAGTTGGACCAGGAAAGGGCAGTGTTTTTTTATAATTCTCCTGAGAATCATGATCTTTCCTTGGTATATCTTGGTAAAATGGTTTTTGGGAGCCTTTAGGCATCTGTCTCTTTAAGGTGATAATGTCATTATCCAGTCTCTATATGACAGGGTTAGTAGAGTTAATCGTTGAAGGTTTTCCTATATGTAACTCCCTCTTCCATTTACCAACAGTTATAAGATCATCTTCAATGGAAATGGCCATAGTTTGGGCCTCTACCAAATCAGCAGCACCTTCCCTCTTTATAGGAAAGCTAACATCAGGAGGGAGAGCATTGATAAAGAAACATTTCAACAAACCATCATGAGGATTCACATCATCAGGGATTCTATTTACAATTTTGTTGAATTTAGCCACAAACTCTCTCATCCCCTCATGCACTTATTTCTTCATAGAAGAGAGTTGGGCTACCAAAGTGTGTTCATTGTCAATAGTTTTGAACCTATCTTCAAAATGTTGCCTCATTGTGGCCCAATCTCTAATAGATGCATTAGATAAATGGTAAAACCACTCAGCTGTGGCATCAGTGAGAGACTCAACAAATAGTTTGACAAATACATCTTCATGCTACACCCCCAAGATAGAACAAGTTGCGGAGAATGCATTTATGTGCTCATATGGGGTGACTTTTCCATCCCCTTTGAATTTGGGTACAATTTTACTAGACCATCTGTGTAAATCTTTTAGATTTACTCCTAATCTCAAAGGACCTATGGCGGCTCCCCATGGTACAGGAGGTGGTTGAGCCATATAGAAAGGATTCTGAATTGGGAAGTTAACTTACAATGGCAGAATAGTACCATCAAGAGTGAGGACTTGGTAGGACGAACTTGAGGACTCTCCTTTAGGAAGAGGTGAAGACAGTCTACTTAAAGATTTAACCCTATGAGTGGGAGGGAAAGGAGAAAAGTCTAAAGATTGAAGTAAGTCAAAGTTAAAATCAGAGATAAACTTCTTCCTATCACCCCTGGTGTATATTTTGGAAGCTAGTTTTCAAAGACAGATATCTATATATATATATATATATATAATGAAAGAGTAGAGTCACCAAAACACTTACTAGTTGTTATGAGGATGGACTTGAGCTTGGTTCCTCGGTCTATTAATTAGGTTTTTTTGTTTATTATCAGGGACTGCTTGAATTCGAAGGGGTCTTTCTCTCCTAGGAATAGGGAATATGCCTTCAACAAAAATAATCTCTTGAGCTTCACCGAAACGTCATTTGTTTTCTCTTATAATATCACCAAGTTCTTATTCTTCCTCAAGTACTTCATCAACTTGATATTGTTGGTTAGTTCTCCTCATTTGCCAGGCTAAAACTCATAGACAAGTAATATTATCTTCTTGGTCACCCGTAATCCAATCTACATTAGGCTGCAGAATAGGTGCACGTCTTCCACAGAGAACCATAAAGTCCAATGATAAAGCAACTCATAGAATATATATAGTTATTTTCATAGAGTCCCCAGTAGAGTCACCAAAAAATTGTTGGTTTACAGATTTTGCCACCTAACTCTATATTCTCACACCCACGCAAGTGACAAATGTACCAATAGTTGAATCAGTTGTAATGATGTTTTACAATGATTCTCTGCTTATTTAACAAGGTGCAGCTACCTTCTTATGATATCCAATGAATGAAAACTTAAATTGCTTTTAACCAGAAAGAAAATAAAAAGGTGGTGCTTTTAACTAGAAAGCATAAAAGGCAATATATCCCACTATCAACTAAATTCAAAAGAAGTGCAAAGACTTCAATAGCAATAACTTCAATGAAACAATAAAGAATTACACCATATGTTATACAATCACCACCATAAACCATTCACCAAAAGATAAATACTTCACAGTAGTGAGCAAGAATTAAAACATTCAACCACTTCAATACAGAAAGATAACCAACCACCAGTATTATATTCAACGTAGGAAGAATAAGTATTCTTACAACCATAACACAAAGTCTATGATCACCCGAACTTCATTGTATTGATTTATATTCATATATCAAAGCAATTGGACAGAAAAGTAACACAACAAAATTTGATCTCCAACCAAAACAAAGTTTGCCAAAGATTCTCAACATCGACAGGCTAACTAAGTTTATAGCCTTGTCACCAATAACTATCTTTGAAAATTAACGGCTTCTTGAAGACAATCGATTTAAAAGAGGTCTTTAAATAACATAAGTTAAAAATAAAATAGCTCTATAGAGCCAATAGTTTTTGCAATAATATGAAAATTACTAAATCATAAGAAAAATCTCTCAATTGATGATCACCACCTCAACATCTAATGCATCTTCCTTGTGTGTCACTTCCTTTTCCTTGGTTTGTCCATCTCTAGCTTGTGAATCTACTTGTGTCGTTTGAGTTGCCTGTGTCCTTAACTTCGCCTTATACACCCAGTACCTGTTGATGATTGGTAACAATGACACACTGCTTGGACTTCCAGTCATGCTAACTCGAAGTTTCCTCTTACTTATCTTTCTATCAGTATTAGTCACCCTTTTATGCATATATAGTCCACTTTTGAGCGTCTTGATGTAGGCAGCTATCCTTGCAATTTTTCCAAGTGAATCACCTGTGACAATATCAAAGTTCACCACTTCTTCAGTCACCATTTTCTTAAAATTCTATTTGATCTCCTTGACTTCAAGCTACTTATCTTCATCATCACCGACGACCTCTATCTCTAGGATGGAAAAATTGCTTTTGAGATCCCTTAGTTCTGAGTAATAAAGGGCAATGATATTTCTAATCTCCTCTTCAACTGCTCCCAAGATAGATGATTTCCACTCAATCATATCCACTGACACAACAGAATCCATTTCCTTAGGATCATTCAAAACCTTTTCAACCACCAAAATATTAACATCCATATTGGCCATATCATGTACTTCTTTGGAAACCAAGGAAAGGCTACTATTATCTTTTCTGATATTCTAAAAATCAACTATCATGGCTTCCCTCTTGCTGCAAATAGAGTTAAATAACTTAACAACTTCCTCTATATATATGAGGCCATCTAAAGTTACTTTCTCTATCCACTGTTCTACAGTACCACTCAGAGCTTGGGATCATTTGATTTGTTGCAAGAGGTTGGGGTTAGGACCATCCACACTTATGTCAAGAAATACATCTATTGGCTGAGTAGTAATCTTCAAAATGGATTGAATAAAAAGAGTCAAAGAACTTACTTGCACTTGTAGTTTTGCATTTTCATGTTGTTCCTTTTTATTCTTTTTGACAAAGTGCTGACTAAAAATTTTGCATGATAAATTTCTCCCTTGATAGTTGAGGGGCCCATGTCTACTTGACTCAAATTGAAATTAGACTCAGTAACCTCATCTTCATTCTTTTCATTTACAGGATCGGCGATCTCCAAAAAGTGATGCCCTGTGGAGGGGTCAGCTACCATTCTTGACATTCTCCTCGCTTGTTTAGATTTAGGTGTTACCTGTAGGAGCTTAGCCACAGTGTCAATGTTGGTGTCTATCATGGGAGTGTATCATTTCTTTTTCTCTATTGCTTTCCTCAACCAAGCAGGGGAGGAAGAAGAGGCATTGGTGTTCTCAACCACTTTCGTAATCACACCATCTAAATACACATGTGGGGAATTGTGCTCTGGAGGAATATTCAAACTAGGGGAATTTGGATTACTCAACAAAGACTGAAGCATGTTGTCTTCTCCAAGCTAGATGAAAATCAAAGAATCACTATCATTTACAAGGGGCTTCAAAGGGGGCACATGGTCTACTTGCGGTGGCAAGGCAGCCAATCTGTTATTGCTTACCACAGGTTGATTATCCTACTCACAAGCTGTCTTCAACTTCCTGACATCCTCAGGTTGCTCACCATCTCCACCCGATTGTGAGCCAACTCTATGAAGAGTTGGGTCTGAACTAGATGATCTCCTAGGAGTATGAGTGGTCTGAGACTTATTTTGTTCAGGAGCAAATGATTCTTTTGGAGCTGTAGAACCAGCCTATTCTCTCAATTTTCCATTTAACCATATTTATGTTCTCCTCAATACATGCAAAGAGAAAATCATAACATTGGTGATTTCTTTTTCTGACCAACTTAACAAAGGCAAAGGTTGTAGAGAGGCATTGTGATAACCTTCATCTAAAATACCTGAATTGTCATCGACCATCTTAGGAATTTGCATTAGCAATTAAAAGGTACAGACTTGGTTGATAGTTAATCACATCTAGCTTCTTCCTTGCAGCTCTCTCATCCAAACAGTCTTCCCAAAAATCCTCCAATTGAGGTTTATGTAAGTATGAGCCACCACCATGCATGTTTCTCTTTACAAAATTTTTACTGTCGAAAGCTACTCGTAATGGCAACCTGTGAAAATTGTATTATGCCAGTAGATTTTCTACACTTTTTGCACTATCATTACTTTTGCATGAATAAAAAGAAATGGCCATAGGGAACGAATATCCCTTCTTTTTCATAACATGATATTTTGCATTTACAACTGCCATTTGATGACATGCCTCCAAAAACACAATGAAGTCTGATGGGTACCTCGGCAGTTTTAATGGGGCATTTTCATAACCCCCTATTCTCTAGTAAGAGAAACGATCAAATTGAATGTAGAAGCTTCTGAAATTCATGACTAGGGAAGTTGCTTCTGTAGAAAACCTCTTTTCTAATGTACCTTCAATTTTCTTCATAAGAAACATGAGAAAAGTGTCATTTACCCTATAGAAATCCTTCATATACCAACACTTCTTTGCAACTGTGGAAAGATTTGATACATAGGTGTATCTGGGGTGGGAGCTCCTTGAGCTCTTAAATCAGGCTAGACAACTTCTTTGTTAGACAACACATATATCAACAGAGACCACATATGAAAGCTCACTTTCTACATGAAATTTACCAATTGCTCATGCATGCTTTTACTGATTAACTTTGCCCAATCTATGTGATGATCCCCATAAATGAGAACAATGAACTGACACATCCAACATTCAAAAGAATTAAAATCAGGGCTACAGACAATGCGATGTAGCAAAGAGGTCATATCAAAAATTTCTTCTTTAAAGTGGCTTGTTTTTAGATTAGTGGGAAGTCTAGATTTTCCTTTCTTCTCTTCCTCCAACCAAGTCTTGGCGATACAACTCTGGCACCAATATTTATTTTTGCGGTAGAATCCCCAACCAGAGGAAATGGAAACATCAACAATTTCCTCATAATCATCCATCTTTAAGGCAAGAGCAATGGATTCTAAATCAATATTAGCCACCACAGAGCCATCTGTAGCTCATATTTCTTGTGAATCCAGAAAATAATTATTTACACATGCAACCACCAAATCAGGACAATGTACAATAGGCGGGAAACCCCTAGCTAGGTCCAAACCACTACTCACAATCTTCCTAGCCAGAGAAGTTTGGCCTTCAGGCTACATTCTTCTCCAGAAATCCTCTAAGTCAATGTGACCAAGCTCTGTGTGTCTCACATTTGACAAACCATTTTCAACTACGGGAACCATGGGAGCCCCTTGAAATTTATATTTAATTTTAACTAATTTGAGAATCCAAAAATCCAAAGACTTGGAAACATTAAAGGACACAACAGAGGTCCACAATACATTCACATGAGAAACACTATACATATTCATGAAAAAGATATTGTCCTTCCACCCAGTAAAATATTGTATTCCCATAGCAAGAGAGAGAGAAAAATAAAATAGAAAAGGCCAATAGCAAGAGAGAGAGAAAGAAATCTTTAGAATCCTTCATGAGATACAAATTGGTAGCTCTCCACACTATATCTTCTTCACAATATTATGAGAGCTTTCTTTGTAGGGTGGCCAATATATTTCAGTTTCTGTATCATACTTCATTAACTCTCATAAATCCCATTTACTACTGGCGGCGTATCATACTTTGAAATTCATAATATATCTCTCCTTTGTTTCCCTTCAAAAAGAGTGCTCACATACTTTCACACATTCCAAATTCAATATGATATGACAGGTGTCATTCTTCCATACCAATTGCCAGTTCAGAAGGAGATGCCGCGGGAGAAACAAACACATTTAGTCAGCAAGTCAGGGATTTGGAGAACCTTTGAACCACAAAAATTGAAGGTTTGGAAGTTTAAAGAACTTTTGACCCTCCGACAATGAAGACTTAATGTTAACAAGGTAACACAAAACTGATGCAATGGATTTGAGGACTCTAGCTTTGGTGACTAGTCAGGGAGTTAGGTGATTCATGAACTTTTGAACCCACTGACTCAGATTCAAAAACTTAAAATATTTCCAACCATTCGTGAAAATGACTAAGTAAAGGCATGACTTAGGAAAATAATATGAATAGTGACAAACACAGAATGGGAACTACTTAAAATATGAATGCTTTAGCAAATTTCAAAAATGGGGTAACAAGTATCAACCCTGGTCTATAAGGAATAATACCTTAATGCATGCAAGAAAAAGAAATTGGTGGTCTACACCACAAATTTGCTAATAAATAAGCAAAGTAATGTATATCAAAATATGTAAGAAAAACTTATTCTCAAAGTTGAAATAACATTACTAGCTCAAGTGGCAATGGAGGAGGCTACAAGCTCCTTGAGGGCAAGATCTATGTGAAGATAACTTAAAACCCTTGAAAGAGAGCCCCTTATAATGTTCAATCTATAAATAGAGACTCCACAAGGCTAGAAAAGATGGTGCTACAACTCAGAAGACCATCAATATCTTCAATAGCTTCTACAATGAGAGCCACGAGAGAGTCTCCTTCAATATTTTCTAGAAAATACAAAGAAAAGAAGAGAGTTAAAGAGCTAGCAAGAGATTTGTTCAAAAATAGGAGATTGAGAGGGAAAGGATAGACATGCAAGATAGGAAAAGAGTCATTTGAAGTCAGAGGAGCATTACAAGAATCTCTTCCACCGCAAAAGATAGTCAACACATCCTAAAAATAGATCACTTAATGTTACACGTTCATGAGACATTAGCACAACGTGTGGACGTCTGTGCTAAGCACCAGCGTCCATGTGATTTTATTTATTGGTCATATGAAACATCTTCGGGATAAGAGAAGAAAAAGACACTAAAATGACTTTTTTGTAAAATGAGCACAAAGGACTAAAATGGGATAGAAATGATTCTAAAAACACACAAGAGGAGCGAGAACCAAAGTGTGTGAAAAACGTAGTGTGAAATTGCAACGGTATGCAATTTTTAATGTTACATTTAGCCCTCACTTTAGTATGCTTATGACACTATGTGAATACACATGCTAAAGTACAAAAGGAAACATCATAAATTTTACTCAAAAAGGATATTGTAGAGGCAATAGAGGTTTCTTCAGGTAGAGGAGTGAAGCCCCCGGGATGAGAACCTACAAAACTACAGTATTAGACAATAAAACCTGCACAAGAGGCAATGTTAGAACCACATATATAAAATCTATGTAGAAAAAGGATTAGATCAGATATGATTTTCCTAAACATCAAGGTTAGCAAATCATATAATCTAATGCACATTCTACGACTATCTAAAACAAATCACATAGAAGAAGGCAAAGAAAGTAAAGAAAGTAATATAAAAGGGGCATTTCTAGCACACTACGAGAGCTAGAAGGATGCCAAGTATGGTTCTAGGGCTAGCACACTACGAGAGATAGGAACCATACCAAACTCTTATGGGACATAAGGACTAACAAACTACGTTGTTAGGTGACTCACAAAGAGTGCAAAAAGAGGTAGCTAAAAAAGCTGGTCGGGTTAAGCAAGTGCGCCTGTTTAGGACCACAAGCTACAAACATTGCCAAGAGTAAATGCTTTAGGGAGTGTACCATCAATGTGATGTGTGTGAAAGAGGAAAGCATAAAAGTATACCCCCACCTTAAAATAATTACATAAAGAAACAATATGCAATTAGTTTTAAGGTATAATAAGGGGAAGAGAGCTTTAGGAAGTATATCTATATGGTAAGATATGTTTCGAAAGCTCCATCAAGAGAAAGAATATGCCCCCAAAGAAGAGGCAACAAGGGTGATATTGCAAGAATGATACACAAAAGCTTGTGTAAGCATGGTATGACATCAAACAACACAAACACATGACACATAAAACAAGCAACATCACTAAAAACACAAAGGGATCTACGTGCTTTGGGGTTAGTATGCATTCTTAAGAAGAGAATCATCAAGTGATAATTTAAAAGAATCATCATCATTTCCTAATAATGTAGACCAATGAGTACAAAGGAAGAATTTTCACAAGAAAATAAAAGAAAATAAAAAATATTTTGGATCAACATGGAAGGAAGCTAAATCTTCCAAAACTTTGCATCAATCCCAAAATGTCAAAATAATCAAGTAGATGACACATAGAAGAAAGTAGAAACAGATAGAAGAATGTCACAACATTTTCATTCCTCTTGTATCCACATGTCTACAAGGGAAATATGGGTCCTCTAGACAGAACTAACAAACATATAAAAAATATTGATGGGGAAAAATATGACAAGAAAGCATGCAAACACATATAAACACATAAAATGAAGGTAAATCCCTCATGGATCGGACATCATCAAGTCATCCATGTCCCAATGTTGATTATCATAAGGGGGTAGAGGAATAGCTAACAAAGGGACCACACTAAGAATGGTACAAGCATACTCCCCTGGAACCAAATGTAGAGGATCAATAGTAGGAACATGATCCTCTTGAGCATTGGTAGAAGTAACTATCAACAATTTTGTGAAAATCATGGACAATGAAGGGATATTTGGGGCAAAATCAAAGATTCACTCTAACAGGGAGGAATCAGCAGAGTCACTATCAGAGTAGTGAACCAAACGTGGCTCATCAATGTTGTCAACAGAAATGTGAGCACAGAGAGTCACAGGTGGAGAAACATCCTCCACAAATGGAAGAAATGATGTAGAAGGGCTCATAGGTGGTAGAGACAAAGGGGTGGGTAATGCTCAGTTTTGTGCTTGGGTGGTAGGCCAGGAATGTCAATGTCTATGGTAGCAGGGTGGAGGATATCAGGAAAGACTTCATGGTGGATATGCTAGAATGGAACAAGAGAAAAGAGGGTGGTGCTAGAAATAAAATTGATGTTAGGAAGGTCCAACGGTTCAAAGAATGGTGGCATGTCAGAAATGGAGGGGAGGATGGGGTCCTCCATGGATGGAGCCAAGACTACTTGCACCCTTTTGGGGTGGCATTCATCTGCATCCAAATGAGGAGGACGGGTTAGGGATGGGAGAGACATAGGTTGGGAAAGCGGATGTGGACACACTAAAGGAAGGGCCAGATGAGGTAGTGACTACATAAGAGGAGGACACTCATGGAGAGAGTACACATCAGTGGCATGCTCTCGAGCCACAGCACGTTAGTGATGCTTACAATCTCTCACAATCTAATTGCATCGAGTGCAATCCAAGGCCTCTGCTAATGGAGCCAGGGGGTTTGCCAACATGGGTTCCATTTCATCCCTAATCTCAAGAATAGGGAGGAGGAATAGACAAAACCATCGAAGGTTGGGAAACGACAAGGGGAGGGGAAGGATCCTATGACATAGGCTGCTTTCCTCATGTCTCCAAAGAGACAGGAGGAATGGGAGAAACCATTAAAGGTCGAGGAACCTAAGGAGGGGGAGGAGGATCGCTTAATATAGGTTCATTTTCTCACACTGATGAAGAGGCAAGAGGAACAAAGCAACCATCAAAGGTTGAGAAATCTATGGAGCACATGGTACACAAGGTTGTAACGATGGAGAACCTCTAGGCCTTGAGTACAAAGCTAAAGGTGGGACCATCGAATACAAACCAAGAGCACGGCAATAAGGAGGTGCACTCTACATGGGCTACTTTATTTTAACTACCAACGGGGCAATAGAAGGAATAGGAGCAACCTCTAAAGGTGGAGACACCAAGGGAGAAGTAGCAGCAGGAGAAGAAGAGGAAGGGCCACTAGACAACTATGCTATCTAACTGGATTTCAAATTTTGGTATGATAGAAACAAGTCATTACATGATCGGAGAGGCTCTATCAGAGCCAACCAAAAGTAGTCCAAGGAAAAGTTACCACACATGGTGAGAGGCTTAAATCTAATGGGGTGGATTGTGTGCACTACATTGTCAAGGGGGTAGTTTAGACACTTGTGGACTACAAATGGGACCTCTCTCATAGAAGTGATCCATGGATGGCCTAATTTTAGACAAAAGAAATCTAAGATAGGAATGATTGAGAAAGACATGTCCAGGGTCTTGGGTCCAACTTGGATAGCAAGGGTAAGTGAACCTAGAGTTGGGTGAGACATCTCATCATGAGACCATATATAGATGTCTAATTGTGCATACACATCCTTATATAGATCATGGATATATAGAAATTCCTCTGTAAGTGCATTTACCATGCAAGGGGGGTTAATTAGGACACCCTTTACAGGTTTCCTATTGACCTCAATGGAAACATATAAAGGACCCCATATATATTCTTAGGCACATCAAAGGGAGTGAAAGAAATGATAGGCTTGGGAACAAGACACTCTCGATCTAGGTGAGAGCGAACGTCCACCATCCCTACCATTTTGGCATAGGAAGAAGAAGGAAACTAATAGTCCTATCTAGCACCATAGAGGAGGGTGGAAAGTCTATGAAGTTAGATGAATGGTGCATTAATGGGTTGGTATAGATTTACAGGTGTTGGTTGGGTGGAGAGACAGACTTGTTTCCTTTGTCATTCACACTAGATACTTGCATGACATTTTGATCAATGAGGTCTTGAACTATATGATTGAGATGCAAACATATTTCAGTGTCATGGCCTAGGACTCTATGGAATTGACAAAAGGCTTCTAGGTCGTAAGAAGGAGGAAACGTTTGCAAGTAACAAGTGGATGAATGGGCAGCAACTACACTAAATTATTGTTTAGGAGCTGCTACAAGATTGAATACAGAGACTCCGTGAGAGGAGTGAATTTATGATTATTCTACAATTTTGGAGCAAAGAGGTCTAGAACAACCTGTGGAGTGTTGTAACCGTTGCATTGTTTATAATCATTGATGTATTAATTTTGAAAAAGTTTTTATTCTTTTTATAGTTAGTGAAAGAAGCATCGGACTACCCAATAGGAGCCGATGAGGTAGACACCTCAAAATGGCTAACAAACTATTGGTAGTCACAAAGTGTTGTGTATAAGTGTGCAAATGATTAATACTTCATCAACAAAATCTTATCCCTAATTTGAGGCTGCAGGTTTCTAGTTAAAACCCGTTGCACATCAAAATCCAACAGGGCATAAGGGATTTGTGAGAAAAGTACTTGGTAGAGATAGATTAAATCACTGAATTTCTCATTCACTCCCTGGTGATAGTGGATGAGGTCAGTAAAGGTGACCTACAACCCAATGTTGGCATGGAAGTGTTGTAAGAATTGATTTACTATTTGTTTGAAAGAAACAATAGAATGATCAGGAAGTGAGCAGAACCAATCCAACGCAATGTCTTTGAATGACCACGAGAATAGCTTTGCTAACAAAGCATCCTAAAAAATGAAGTAACTGCATAAGGTAGTGAAAGAAGATATGTGTGTTTAGGGATCACCTTTCCCAGAATACTTTTTGAATCAAGGTGCCTCGAAGCCTTGAGGGAAGGGGGTAGAAATAATAGCAAGTGATAAGGGACTACGTCTATAATAGGCATGATAAAGTGGTTTCTTTGGATGAGGTGGAGAGTGAAGTAAGCTACTGCTAGAGGGAACCAACATTATGAAGACGTTGATTGACGACATGATCAGTACTGTGCGTAAGCATGGAAAGAGGAGCAGAAGAAAGGGGAAGGGATAGTTACTAGGAAGCCTCAAGGGAACCAATAGGAAAAGTAAATTAAGGATGTAAGGAAAGACCAAACCCATATTAGTTGATGGGGTTCACAATGCCTCTAGACAAACTAGCACCTGCACTACCATGATGTGAAGTGTTGGTAGCCATAAGATGTGAACGTTTATGTGCATGAAATTGCCATAGGAACAAAAATTTGATTACCAATTATGTTTAAAGGAGAGCCTTGAGGTCCCAAATAGTATCTTGCCAATGGTGGAGTATCGCTATGAACGATATTGGAAGTACCACGTAGGAAATCAAGACCGTTAGGATGGCTAGTTAACATTACCCGAAGAGAACTAACTTGAGGAATAATAGTCCTAGGCAAGTCCTCATGATTCAGATTAGTCTAGACATCTGCCAAATGAGAGTCTAATCCATGAATCGTCTCTAGAGGTATAGTTCCTAAAGCAACCTCATGGTCAAAAGCTACCTCAGTATCATGTTAACTAGCCATGGACCAATCTTGAAAGAAGTTAGAGAAGGAAGAGTGTTGATAGTAGTATTATAAGAGAAGTTTGTAAAATCCAGTGTTGACCTAATTAGAGTACTAGGAGCACCAAAATGGGCCATGTTAGCATGCCGCAAACCTCTACGAATGATATACTGTGAATTTGATGATTAGGTTGTAAAGCTCATAAACCAAGTGTTTTGGCCTCACAACACACAAAAGAATGTGATGAAGAAGATCTGTTTTGTCTTTGAATGTTTAATAGAATGTTTGAATGTTTAAGTGTTAATAGACATCAGGTTCACCATAATGTGGAGGAGGAAAAATACACCTTGATTAAAATGTATTAATCAAGGGATCTTTTCACTACAACTACACTAGGGTCCTATTTAGTTTTTGCTATCTACTTTTCTAGACAGTCTAACATCAACAGACCCACTTTGTGCTAAGGAAAACAAAAAGAAACTAAACTAGTTGTTTTAAAGATGTTGAAAAACTAATAAAGTACTAGAAATTAAATATTGTAAAAAAATTTAAAAAAATTTAAGTACAGAACAGGAAATGAAAAACACTAAGTAACCTAATACAGAAGAATGGGGCTCACTATCTAGGATGATAGCATGTCGCGGGGATGTATGTACTAAGCAGTGGAGTCTAGTCCTTACAGAAATATTAAATCTCTAGCATAGGGAGTTTTCCAGTCTACAATGTCAAACAAGAAAAATGAAATCAAAGTACCAGGTGATAATAGAGATGAAAATAATGTAGATATTCTATCAAAATCCAATGAAATAAAAGATTGATGAAAGAAGGAAAGAAATATTGACAAAACCTCCATGCGGTTGAATATTCTTCCTCAAAATATATGTTTCTAAGGACAAGAAAAATTGTTAGGGCTGCTTAGGAGCTTACCTTCAGGTCAAGCCCCTATTTTGGTCTTTCAACCTTCACGGGCAACCAAGATAGATAGAAATATGGATAAATGTGTGTGCTCTTACTTCTTAAGTGTGTCTAAGAAATAACCAATAGTGAAAAAATAAATGAAAACTAAAAGTAGTGACCTTGGTTTACGGGGATGAATACCTTAGTGCATGCAAGAAAAAGAAAGTGGTGGTCTACACCATAAATTTGCTAATGAATAAGAAAAGTAATGTATATCAAAATTTGTAAACAAAACTTATTCTCAAAGTTGAAACAATATTACCATCTCAAATGGAAATGGAGAATGTTGCAAGCTCCTTGAGGGAAAGATTTGTGTGAAGATAACTTAAAACCCTTGAAAGAGAGCCCCCTACAATGCTCAATATGCAAATAGAGACTCCACAAGGCTAAAAATGATGGTGTTGCAACTTAGAAGAACATCAATATCTTCAATAGTTGCTACGGTGAGAGCCACAAGAGAGTATCCTTCAATATTTTCTATAAAATCCAAAGAGAAGAAGAGAGCCAAAGAGCCAACAAGAGATTCATTCAAAAATTAGAGATTGAGAGGGAAAGTATAGACATGCAAGATAGGAAAAGAGTAGTTTGAAGTCAAAGGAGAATTGCAAGAATCTCTTCCACTACAGAAGATATTGAACATGTCCTAAAAATAGATCACTTAATGTTACACATTCGCAAGATGCCAATGCGACATGTGGACGTCTATGCTAAGTGCTAGTGTCCAAGTGATTTTATTTCTTAGTGATATGAAACATCTTTGGGCTAAGAGAAGCACAAGGAATTGAATTGATTTTTTGTAAAAATGAGCACAAACAACTAAAATGGGATAGAAATGATTTTGAAAACACACAAGAGGAGTGAGCACCGAAGTGAGTGAAAAATGTAGTGTGAAATTGCAACGGTATGCAATTTTTGATGTTACACTTTCCAATTCAAATCATGATGAAAAATAGCAGGAAAGTCTCTAAAAATAACAATCCATTGTCTCTTAACAAAAGAACAGCCCCATGTTTCATATTTTCAGCACATGAGAAAAAGGGGCAATTAACTAGTTGAGCCATTATACATTTCAATCTATCTCCTATAGGCAGTTTGCAATGTAGAATTATCCAAGCCAACACTTGCACTTCAAAATCAGATTTTGATTTCCAAATTTGAGCACTCATTTTGGTCCAAAATTTAGAGATAAATCTACACTTCTATTTATGATTAAGGTGGGGAGTAAGAGGCTGGAGAGGAAGGATCTGAATATAAAATTTCTTTAAAAGAAGATAATTGAAATGACCAAAAGATAGTCATCTCCAATCTTTAAAGAAGTTCCATTCCTTGGGGGTACATAATTTCATAGTAAGATCTGAGGAATTAATGACTGCACAAACATTAGAAATTACTTATATTTAATGCTCAACCCATAATGCTCCTTGATAGTCTGCCATGATGTCCATTCAAAAGCATTAAAATCTCAAATGTCCCTAAATTTCCGAATCCCTTTCTTGAACAAATAGTAAGCACATATAAGGAAGCAAATAACTAGTGATTGCTCATGACAAATAATAAGTTTATTCCACCAAATGGCTGATGAGGGAAAGATGAAACCATGCTACAAGGAAGACTCATTCCACTTTAGAAATTGACAAACATGCTTCCATGCTTTCCAAATGGATTATGAAGGAAAGGAAGCTTTAATTTTGAAGAAGGGGGAAAGGAGAATTTTATCTAGCCAGTTCACCGATTACCATTTCTTCTTGACTGATGCTTTAGTAATTTGATAATGAACTAAAAAAAAAATTGGGTTCATCTTCTCTAGTAGCTCTAATAATCCACTTCACAACAAGACATAACCCTTGTGTCTATTAGGAAAAGGTGTGGTGTACACCTTGCATACAATGAAATATTTAATTATGTAAAATAAATATTTATTTGTGGTGCATCTTAATTGATGTGTTTAGCCACATTAAATATTTATTTGGGTCCAACTGTAAAGTTGTATGTAACATTGGGTTAGTTATTTTATGTGTGGGAAACATAGAATAATTAATTAATTAGAGCATAAAGTGAAAAATTAGTTGCAAGAATTAAATGAGGGATCAATGGTTTTGTGTACTCATGGTTTTGAGACACATGGTTTTCCCAATACCACAATTTATATTTGTGTTAGCTTGAGTCTATAAAAGCAAGCACATGGTTAGTGGTTTGGGTTGGCTAGTTGAGTGAGCTGTCATTGTATTGAGTTTTTCTTGTGAGTGCATATGTGAAGCATGGCATGGGATGTGTGGATACATGCTTGGAAACATGGAGGATGCATTGGAGGAGGTTAATGTTTCAAAAGTGTTCATGGAAACTCTGTAAGTGTATTGTAATGTTTTCATTGTTGAATAATACATTGAGTGTGGATGCTTTTGGAGGCTGGGTTTTTCCCTCTTAAGGGTTTTCCCAAGATATATCTTGTGTTATCTTGTGGCTTATCTATTTGATATTTGCAATACGGTAATTCTTTAATCTTGTATGCATCATTATCTCTCATAGGGTTATGTAGGAATTGGTTTGATCAGCCTTGTAATTTCCTAACAATATCTCGGGGTCTATGAGCCCCAAACTACCTTTATGTCTTGGCTAAATGAAATGGGACCAAGAAGAAGCAATGAATCCAACATTACCATCCCACTTAGACTAGATGAATATTTGAATTAGTTTTTTCAACCCTTCATAACCTTTCTTAGATGACATCTAACAAGATGAATAGTACACATGTGTGGCAATGAAAATTCTATTAGCAACTTGAATTTTACCTACCAAGGATAAAAATTTGTTGCCCTAATTAAATGACTTTTTTTAAGTCTATTTAAGAACCGATTCCACGTCTTATAAAGAGAGACTCCCACTCTAAAAGGAATACCAAGATATCTAGTTATCTTCCTGTGTTTAATTTGTCTTCATTCCTTAGGAATCCATTGAGAGTTAGGTTCAATTTGTGACATCAAAAATTTAGTCTTGTTAGGTGCTGATTGTGAGCTAGACACAGAATAGTACAAATTTAAGATGTCTGTGGTATTATTCAATTCTTCCTTATATTTATGCAAAAACAACATATTGTCATCAAAAAAAGCGTGAGTTGATAACCACCACATTTTGAGTGATTGATATTCCTTTTATAAGTTTCATTTGATTAGCTTTTTATAGGAGATATCCCAAGGCATCTACTATAACCACATATAAAAAGGAAGATAAAGGACATCCCTATCTGATGGATTGTTGTAACTCAAATGATTTCAACATAGAATTATTAATAACTAGGTGAACTTATTGGCATCTTTGAACAACATTTGAACTTGGTTCTAGATTTTAGGCCCAAAACCCAACCATTGCAGCATTTTAAGAATGAAACTCCAACTAATCTTGTCATAGGATTTATCAAAATCTAACTTGACTAGCAAATCATTTTGGCTTGATTGTTGGGCCCATTCAATAGTTTCCCAAGCCAACATTAAATTTTCAAGGATATATCCACCTCTTAGAAACCTAGTTTGTTCGGCTCTCATAATACCCTGCACAACCAGTTTAAATCTAATAGCCAACACCTTGTTCAACTCATTTTCAACACTTCCAAATTTAAACTTTTTGTGTCAAAATGACAAGTCTAACCATGCTTTGAACCCTTTCTCCAGAGTCACCTTTCGATTACAAAACACCAATATCACATTTTTCTTGCATGAGTCATTGAGATAACTTATTTCTGAGATGTCACAATCTGTTTCTCTACATTGAACTTTGCATAACAACATCATTTTGGAGCAAAGACACTCATCATTTCACTGAGTTTCTCAGGCACACTTATCTAGTTTGCGGCATTTTATGAAAACAATTAAATATTGAAAATCTGTGATAGATGGTACAAAATAATTTTTATGGTAGTGTTCATGACTCCATTTCACCTAATGTGGCAACTTTCGGGGTCAAGAAGTCTTACGGTTTGGGAGATTTTAAACTTTCAATTTTTCGGCAGGCAGTTGGCAGAAACAATTAAATCATGGTTTCTATAAGAGCTGGAGCAGAATCATCTAGTAGGAGATCTTATGGTTATTACAGGCAATGTGGCAAGATTTCATGACAATCTAACATTCCAATTTAAAGTTATGCACTTTTTGCCACTTTTTGCGCCTGCATAGTTCACAAGTTGCAAATTCACCTAAGTAAAAAAGGTATCACTTGTGAATTTAGCTAACTGGAGAGTTTGCTTTCAAAAAGAAGTTATTTTTGGCCTACTTAGGAAAAAGTGAAAGTTCGCGTCAACTTGCACTTTTGGCTAAGTTGATGTCCACTTTCAGTTTTGGTGAAGTTGTCCGCAACTTTCAAAAAAAAAAAGCAAAAGTGGGAAGCAATTTTCAATTTTGGCTAACTAAAACAAAGGTGTGGGTTTCAATTTTTAATAACTTCTTGGAAGTTTCACTTTTTCAAAAACTATCTAGTTATACTTTTCGGTAACCCATAAAGTTGTAAGTTTTGAAAAAGGAAAGTATGAGTTGTGGCTTTTAATAACTCAAAACACATTTTCAAAGCCAATGACCAAAATGAAAAATAGTTATCATAACTACCAAAGCCAACTAAAGGAGTAATTGTTTTCAAACTTGCTTTGGAGAAGTTAAAAAGTCATAAAACTTGTATAAGTTACCGATGGAGGTTTTGAAATGATGGAAAAAGGGCCGATGAATGAAACAAGAAGTAGTTATTTTAACTACCTAAGTTCAAGAAAATGAAATTCACAAGTGTACAGCCGCATTCCATAGCCTTTACCGGCACTCATCAATATCAGTCTCACGACATTGTTGAGGGAAAGTCAGTAGAAAGAGACACAACACATTCGGCTACATACAAACCCCCTAGAGTCTACTCTATATATCATTAATTATTTCAGACCTCCTTTCTCAAAAATACACCAGGGATTACCAGAGCAGATATTCTACAAGATGTAATATCACTTATATTTGATAAGGCAATGTTGGAACCAACATTCTACCACTTGTATTCCATATTGTGTCAGGATCTGTGGCATGAGATCAAGCAGATGACAGCCCCAGAGCAAGAAGCTGAACACCGAGACAAGGAGGGGATGGTTAAGCTTCACACTCTAGGAAATATAAGGTTTATTGGAGAGCTTTTCAAGCAAAAGATGATACCTAAAAAAAAATTGTTCATCATTGTGTTCAGGAATTATTAGGTCAAGATTTAAAAGCTCCTCTAACTGAGGAGAATGTAGAGGTTCTTTGCCATCTATTCAATACAATTGGAAAACACCTTGAGGAAAACCCTAAGTCATGCATCATCAACGATTCTTATTTTGTTCTGATGAAGGAGCTGAGTAATAATCCTCACTTAGTGTCAAGAATGAGGTTTATGGTTTGTGATGTTTTAGATTTGCGTGCTAACAAATGGATTCCTCGACGTGAATAGGTTAAAGCAAAAACCATAGATGATACCCATCTTTGTTCTAAACTCCTTTTCTCCATCTTGTTGTCCTCCTTGCTTGAGCAGATCGTCAAGTTTCTTCATAGCAATTGCTATCAGAAATTGTAGTTTGAAGTGCTCTGGTATACAAGTATGTGAAATACTTTTCGCAGGTGGAAATCCAAGTTCTACAACCGTTCCCAACATCATCTCGCCCTTTGCCAAAATGGGAGCCTTTCAACAAGGGTTTGGACATCCATCAATGCATAATAATGGAAAGATATTACCAGATTTTATAGTTGTAAATGTTGTGATAGATATATTTGCATAACAAGGGTGTTTGAGTTGTTTAATATGCTGTCTCAAGGAATATGTTCTCACATAAATGGAATGCAACTGCTGCAGGATATGCACAGTCCAAATTTTCAATACCATAGTGGTAACAATGAAAAGCACTGATGACAAACAGTAGGATATGCACGTGGAATGAAATATTCATAGGGATATATACATAATGGTTTTGTTGGAAAAGTTGCGGAAAATTTGAAGCAAATGCAATTATCCTTTGTTAAAGTTGTAGTTGCCTTGGCAGACATGCCTACAAAAATTTTGACGCATAAATAAGAGACACTGAATCGCTTGACAAAATGCCTAAAAGAAATATTGTCTCATGGAATGCAACGAGTATAGGACCTACACAAAAAGGGTTTGTTGAAGAGATTTTTGAGCAAATACAATGTATTGAGAAGTCGTTTCACAAACAATTGTCGGCATCCTCACACCCTATGCCAATCCATGAGATTTAGAACAAGGGATTTATCAAATTGAATAGTTGGAAGTGTTCTGGTAAAAATGTATACAAAATGTGGAAGACTACACACGCGAATTGTTTGACAAAAATACCTAAAAGTAATATGGTCTTATGGACTACAATGATTATAGAGAATCTATGAAATGGGTGTGTTGGGAAGACTTTAGAAACTTTCCTTCAATTGCAATTCGCAGGTATAAAGTTAAGTTCCACAACCCGTGTCAGCATCATCCTGACCAATGCCAAAATGGGAGATATGTATCAAGGTACGACACCCACCAAAAGCATAACGAAACAAGATTTTTATCAAATATTATAAGTATAAACATTGTGGCAGACTTGTATATAAATTATGGGAGCATACACAAGGCGCATGAACTGCATAGTTATGCCTCAGAGAAATGGGTTGCTCTTAACTATCATCCACTTCAACAGTCAAAGGACAATTTTGGCCAATAAAAATAGGACAAATACTTACCACTTTTGATTGTGAACGAAGTGTAAAATTACTATTGGCTGTTTGACAATTAAAATGGATGATATTTAAATTAGAGTGAGAGAAATGCGATGTCACGAACTCATATGGTTGGAGTGTTTTCACAAAATGGATTTACAACAAATATAGTTTGCAGGCATAAAGACAAATTCTACAATCTTTACCGACATTCCTATAGTCATGAATTCCAAGGAAGGGTTTATATCTATCATTATCGTTGGAAATTATCTGGCAGAAATATGGCATCATGGACTGCAGTGCTTGCAGGATACATACAAAATGGATTTGTTGAAAAGGCTTTAAAAACTTAGAGAAAATGCAGCTGGTGGGTGCTAGTGCTATTATGGTTCGAAATGCTCTGACAAACGTGTATGCAAATTTTGGAAGGATAGATAAAGCTTGTGCATTGTCTGACAGAATGTCTTAAAAGATGTAATCTCATGGAATATAAAGATTACAAGATATGAATGAAATGGTTTTGTAGAAAAGGCCGCAGAAACTTGTAAGTAAATGCAAGCGACAGGTGTAAAGCCAAAATTTTCAACCTTTACCTGCATTCACTTCACCTATGCAAAAATGTGAACTCTAGAACAGGGAATCGACATCCATGAAAACATAATAAAAAAAATGGATTTTTGTCAAATATAACAGTTGCAAACTTGCCTTGGTTGAACCTTATTTAAATAAGGTAGAATAGAGGAAGTATGTAAATTATTTGATATAATGCCTCAAAGAAATGTGGTCTTGTGGATTGCAATGGTTGCAAAATGTTCACGAAGTAGATTTGTTGAAAAAGAAAATGTCTTTGGCAACATAAAACCAAATCATTCACGCCTTCAGCCAGCATCTTCTATGCTCTATGCCAATAGAGGAGCTTTGGAATTGATTATGGAGACTCATTGAAACATACAGGATACACAAGGCTTGTGAATGATTTGATTGGATCCTTAAGAGACATATAATTTCAAACAATACAAGGACTACAGGATATGAACAAAATGGATTAATTGTAAAGGCGTGAGTTAGGATTTTTACTTGATATTATGGTTTCAAATAGACCTGGTAAACATGTATGCAAGACGTGCTTATAGAATGGAGAGTATTGACAAGCCACACGAACTTTTTCACAAAGCAATGTTTTATCATGGATGGCTAGGAATGCAGGATATGCAGAAAATAAGATGTGTTACAACTTAGAACTTAGAATTTTTCAAAACAAATGCATGGGTAGACACAAAGTTGAGTTCTAAAAGATTTTGTCAACATCTTCTCAGCTGATGGAGGAAAAGAAGAATTTTCTAGAACCATTTATTCTCACAGATCCTAAATAATGCTAACAATAAGAATAAGAATTGTTTTCACGAAACAATGGGTGTTGGTGGATATGGGTATGTAGCTTTGAATGTCAAAAAAAAAACTGTCATTGTTCCACCTCTTAGTACATTTCAACTTGAATAATAATGTGCTTCTTTGAAATAATCTTTCATTGTGGAAGTTGAATGAAGACCACGACTGGGAAGAAAGATATAATTGGCCCTCTCTGTATAATGCTATGAGATTGAGATGAGTAGTGGATGGCGATGATATTTTATTATTGTAATTGAGATGAAAGTCTAAGATTCAAGTATTTGATCTTGGGAAAGAGGGAGATGGTCTTCCTAAGGAAGTTGCATGAAAAGGAAATTCGAGTAGTCATGGGGATATTCGTCATGTAGGTGATCAACTGATAGGAAGTAGGGCAACCCCTAGCTTTCCTAAGACATCTTTTGGTCTCACTTTCAACTGTGTCTTCAATAGATACATATTATTGTTTCTTCAAATGATCGTCAGATTTATCTCTCCATAAATTCAAGTATTAGCAGTAGTGATCCTATTGAAATGGATATGGATATTCCATTGGATACAAAGCTACCAATTTTGTTGAATTCCAATCAATACATATATATGATCCTTCATGGCAATTCTTATGCAAAGTTAGCAAAATCAATTTCATCATGTGTCTACAACATTTACAACATTTGGAAAGATATGAAGAGATGGCCATCGAAAAGGAGCAGAACAGAGATAGAAAGTGACTTAGTCAAATTCACAACTCGAAAGTTGTATCTTTGAAAACTACCATTTTGAAAAGTGACTTGTTTCACTTGTTGTAATTAAAAGTTCAAAATTAGGTTTCCTTTCGAAAAAGGTAGTTACTTGAACTAGTTGGGAAGTAGTTACAAGTTAGTTACAAGTTGGTTATTAGGTGGTTATGAGGAAAAGTCTATATACACTGGACTTCACATTGTAAAAGGGGGGACTTTTTAAAGAGAACTTTTAAGAGGGAACTTATGAAGAAACTCCTTGGAATATTTTTGGTCTTACACATTGTATAGTTTACTTTGGAATTGTATAATTTTGAAAAGATAATGACGAATGCATTTTAGTTCGTATGTTCTTGATGTATTTTTGAGTTATGATTACTAGTTTCTCGTATGTCAATTGGTGATCTTTCTATGTATTTGTGTAAATCAAAGTTATCCATTGAAGCATGCAATTGGGGTGATGAAGCACAATCATGTCTTAGTATCCTAATTTGAAAGTGTTAAGATAAATTATCTCTTCATATGTGGGTAAGTGCAAGAAGATGGGGGGCCAAAAAGTGGCCAAATTAATTTCAAAAAAAATTAAGTCATAACGCGAGCGCGTTATAACGCCGCATTATGACTTACTATAAATAAAAAAAAGTAGTCCAATTTCATTTCTTTCTGTTTTCTCCTCTGCCCGCGGCTTCCAAACCCTCAAAAGCGCGCTCGTGTTTTGCAAGACACCAATCAACACAAAAATCTTATCAATTCATCGCCAAAATGCCGCCGTGACATCGAGCACGCCAAAGGGGTGAGTTATCTTTGTTTTTTTGTTTGAATTTGTTTCTAAATAGGTAGGTTTTTGTTGATTTTTTATGTATATTTCGTTATTTGTCAGGAAATGTTAATGCACCTCCTCCTCCTCCTCCTCCACCTCCTCAAAATCCACAAAATCCTAAGGAGGAAATACCTACAGAACAACAACCTCCTCCATTCATTCCTCGACATGCCCCTGGAACACAAGATAATATAATGGGGCAAATTGAAAACAACAAAAAGGAAATTGAAGATATAATTGCAAGGTTGAAAGATCCTTCCACTTCAACCTTGCATAGGTCCACGCTTGCCAAATCTCTTGAGTCTATGTTATCAAATGTAGATTCAATTAGCAAGCAAATAACTAGTTGGACAAATAAAAAGAGAGAGTTTAGAGATTACTATGCAGACAAGTTGTCATACCAAGATGTCAAAAAATTACAAATTACAAAATTAGACTTGTGTTCAATTTTCACAAACCCACAAACAAATCAACCTCCACCCATTACATGCAAGAGGTTCCCTATCCATTGGTGCAACAACCAAGCGATAAGGGACAATTTCAGGCAGAGGTGGTGGATGGTTTTTGACCATCCTCCATGCAATAATAATGAGGTCTCGCAATACTTTTTGAGGAAACTCTACTGCGAGTTTGTCCTCAATAAAGTGCCAAACTATTTTGATATGCGGGACTTCCAGGGTAGAGGTGGGGGGTCAGCACAAGATAGACCAGGGGCACGTCTTGACCCACAGCGGGTAGTGAGATGAGTAATCAGCAGACCAACCCATGAGCATGTTTCTATCCCTTCCATTGTGAAGGACAATGTTGAGGTCAATACACTTCAGTGGATTAGTGCCTTGACCCAGAGCATCATAGAGCATGTCAGTCCTGCAACACAGAGTGGGTTGGAAGATAGTGCGAGGAGTAGGGTCCCACCGCATACTTGCCAGGCTTGCGGGTCAGCCTGTGGTTATGACCCCAATGACAGTCAGGATGCAGGTGCACAGGCTACATCTGCAGCTGAGCAGATGGTGATGATAGATACCCTCTTAAGTGAGACTTTTGGCCTTGATACTCAGGTAAATATTAGCAAGTTTATTGAATTTAATTTATTAAATTTCATTTTTGAAATATAAGATTAACTAATTTAAATTGATGATTTTAATGAAATTTCAGGGTCATAGCATCAATGCAGTTTTCAGTGGTTCTCCACCTACATTTTTCATTAGATCATCTACTGTCGAGGTATGTAACTAGTAAACAATTATAAATATTACATGTGAATAGCATCGTTATATGAATGGTATTCTAATTTCTGATTTTGGATGTTGAATAGGTTAATACTGTAGATTTCATGGCAACACCTGCCAGCGGTGGTGGACTTCAAAGCTTTACGGAGGTAATAAAATAAATAGTTTAATGAATGAATTATACTTACTAAATTTTTGTATGTGATTTGTGTGTTTTATTGTGTGTACTTCCATGTTTAGATGAACGTGTGTGTATGTTAGGAGCCATGATTTGCATCACTATTATAGTTTTCGTAATTGAATAATGTTGTTTTATTTCCAGATGATGCAGGCTGCGGAGACACCTCCCCATGTTCATAGGGCAATGGAGCAAGGTGTGGCCTCTGCGATTCATAGCTCCATGGCATTGACAGGGGTATGAGGCAGATTAGTAAATTTCAATTTACATTCATTGTTATAGTTGTCTATTTTTGAAAAATCAAAAGATTATTGATTTGAAGTTTAATTTCTATCTGGATGGCTTCTATAGGACATGACATCACCAAGGCCTATTCCTGCTACTGAGGCAAGCAAGGAGACAGATTATATGTTAGCGGTAAGTGATTATTTTGTTAAATGTTTCATTTTTTATAACATGTAATTTCTATATATTAATGTCTATACTTTTTATTGTAACAGGTAAAGATGCAGGAAGACCTAAATAGGAGGAGTAGCCCTCGAGTTCGTAGTAGACCACCCACATGTGCGTCTCCATCCCCTAGAAGATCAAAGGCTGCTCGTGATTTATTCTCTTCACCAGCCAGAGGCGAATGACTTTTTATTGTGTTCCTTTGTTGTATGCCTATATGGCATTTGTGGACATATATTTTGTATTGTACATAGTTGACATTGTATGCCTATATGGCATTCTTGTAAGCCTATATGGCTATTTTGTATATATTTTATACTTATATCGACAGATATTGATGTATGCCTATATGGATATTTGGTTAATACAAATCTTTTTTATTGATGGCGTCCATACTTGCATTATAAATCCACGTTTGAATGGATATTTGTAGATGGCTACTTCAAATATTTAAAGTCCAATTGTATTACATAGGATGTTTGCATTTTCTTTGATAGGCTTGATAGGCCATGGATTAAATGATGGTGTTTGATGGAAAAGTATGGTACTAGAAGACTCTAGTTCATTCTTAATAGGCTTGTGATTGATAATATCTTTGCATGATTGCACTTGATCTTGGATCATGGGCATGTTGTTAGGATTTTGATTGCATTGTGGTGTTTGATGGATAGGCATGGTACTATGTGACTTTTGGATAGGCTTGGGAGAGGTACACTAATTGAATTTGTGATTTCTAGTTTGAGATTTTTCCTCCACTAGAAGTCCTTGGAGGAAATCTAAAAAGGATGATTTGGATGTATTGGGTTTGGATTGATGGGATAAGTTGGAATGTAAGGATTATGAGATAGAGGATTTGAATAGGATACATAGGATAAACAGTTCTCACATGCGGTTTAGATTGGAGATATGAATTGAATATGAGGACCTTGGTCTAAAGTGGTTCTTCCTTTACCAAAGGTACCATAAGGATGACCATTAGATGTGTATTTAGGATTGGCATGATAGCTAGTGCTAGTCATTTCTTGTTTGAAATATTCTTGCATGTTCATGAGTGGGAGATGAAGGTTTATGGAAAGTTTGCATGTAATGATCTCATAGTTAATTCTATTGTCATCTTGATATCATCTTGATCTACAAGACTATCATCATCATCATTGTCAAAGGGATTTTTTGATTGATTTGGATAAAAGATCTCATTTAAAGGATGCATGGTTTGAGGACCTATTTTGATTGTGATTTTGGGTTTTGCATGAGCCTTGCACAAGGTAATAGACATAGGGTTTTTATCTTGCATAATGATTTTTTCAAACCAAGGGTCTATGATGGAAATGATTAAGGATGATAGAATGTTTGGATTTTGGACTTTGAGATGTTTATGGTTGTAAATGTTTATTGTTTGGACTCAAATTTTGTTAAATGGTTGTTTGAAAGAGGACACATCAAACACAACAATAAGATTGGTTTAAGTATGGATGCAAATGATGTTTACTAGTTTATTAAATGAAGACACATCAGGTACATTAATTGCCTATTCTATTGAAGTGGGTGTATCAATCTCCATGGGCTCAGCAATATTCTAGTTTGAGGACATGGTTGATAAATGGTGAGACTAGGAGTCTTGTTTTAGTGGGATTTGAGCATAGGTATAGCAATGATGATAATTATGGTGTCATGGATATGTAGGTACATTTGAGCATTGGCAAGACTTGACCATGTTTGTAGTTGATAGGTATGGGTTATGATGTTTGATTCATGATTACAGGTGGTGTTGTGGTTTACTTTTAGCACATTGTTCTTATCTCTTAGATGCTTGATTAGTTCCTTGACTATGGTTACTCATTTGTAAACTTGTTTGGAAAGTTGAATCTATGATTGATTTGGTGAAGTCTATAAGTTATATTATTTGATATCTCAGTTTGGAAGTTACTAATGTGATGATGATTTTGCATGTTTTCGATGGTTGGGATCTACAAGTTATGCATTTTTTTGGGATGCACACCTCATTGATTGTAGTGGGATGACTTGAATGCATATTGCCTATATCCACGGGATTGATGCAGTGTTGATGTAGACTTTATTTTTCCTTGTCTATGCTCATTTGCACATTGGTATGTTGCATTGAGATGAGAGGATGGATGATGAGAATGATTGGATAGTTGGTTATTGGTACTTATAGCATGTTTATCATGATGTCATTGATATCTTAGTTGCATAGTTTAGTGTGAGCTTTTGACAGTAATGATGGTTTATCTTCTTAGATTGGAGATCTTGGTTCTACTTTGGAGTTATTAGTATTATAGTTGAGTGTGTGTGGACCATGGTGATCTTCATTTAGGAGATGGTTATCACAATGCCATGTGTAGTTCATATCATGGTTCAGTGGGAGCTTTGATAGTGATGTGTATTTGTCACCTAGTGATGGATGATCTTATATAGTGGTTGGGTGTAATAGACAAACTCTTGGATTATGATTATTATTTGTAGTGAGAGTGCTTTGACATCTTGGCTACTATTTTTAGGAGATGGTTATCTTCATGTGGTTGTAGATGTTGATCCTTGGTTTAGAGGTGTCTGGTAGTGTGTCTTGGTGGACTCTTGATTCTAGATTAAAGTATTAGCATGATACAAGTTCTCTTGAGACTAGGATGTTTGTATTGGTACATGTGATCTTCTAGGAGGAGATGTTAGATCATGATGTCATGTTTGGATACCTAATTTTGTAGTTGGAGTTTTGACAGTGGTCTTGTTGGTTCTCTTGGTATTGAGTATATTGGTCATGTGCTTGGGAGCTTCATGATAATGTGGTGTTGCATTTGGAGCTTAACATGGATTGATTGGTTGTAGGTTCTCATACATACTTTGAGACTTGGGTGAGGCTAGAGTTCTCTTGGGATTAGAGACACTTGTTGAGATGGTTACCCTTTAGAGGTTTTAGCAGGAAGACCAAGGAGACTTTCACTTGAATATGGGCGTGAGTTAATTATGGACCTAGAGAAGATTCTTATTGGAGAGAGTCATTGTGGCTTGGTGTATCTTCGAGGAGCATTCTCATTCCCCACTCTTGGTCTACTCGGCAGACTATCAACTAAGAGGTATTTCCCATCCTTTAGATGAATTTTTTTAATGCTTTATCTTCTCATGGTTATGGATCTTGAGCTATGGTTATTGGTTCTAGAGGGTTCATTCGAGGGGTGTCTCTAAACATGCTTTTTCTCAGGCACTAAACTGGAGTTGTCTAGATGCACAAGTGCGCCTCCCTCAATGAAGTTCATTTTGTTAACTTAATTCATCCTAGTGACTCAAGGGGTTGTTATATTCTTTAGGTGCAATCTTTCATAGACTAAAACATTTACTCCATGTTAAGGTGCTCAAAGGAGGCTCTGGAGATGGAAAATGGTGCCTTAACTCACTTATGTAAATTTTGGACTTTTAGGCAATTGCAAGATGTCTTGAAGGGCTCAATTCTTCAAGGCGCCCATTTTGTTCACCACTTGTAGCATCACTTGTTCAAAGTGCATGTTTGGGATTCTCTGGCGTGATGTTTGATTTGGTCACAACAGGCACCTAGAGTGAATAGGCTTTCATCCTAACTTAATGCACTGCCTCCTTCTGACGATTTTTGGGGTAGCAGAAAACCTTTCACCACGGGCAAATGTTTCAGAGATATAAAAAATTGAGAGAGGTTATTGTACAAGCACTCTATGTGATCGCGTTGCCTCAGACGAAATGTTTGTAAGTGACATGGTTTTCAAGTAACATCTCGTCAAAGATTGCTACCTTTTTGCACTTTGGACTCTTTAGGGATATCGTCGGTACAATGTAGCTCAGACTGTTTCGACATATTTGGGTGAAAAACAGGACCATGCCTAGCGTAAATGTACCCATTCAAATGCATTGGAACAGTCAGTTTGGTCACATCAGGAGCAAGATGAAAGTTACACCCCTTTGCAACTTTACACTGCCTCCTTCTGACGATTTTTGGGGCAGCAAAAAACCTTTCACCATGGGCAAATGCCTCAGAGATATAAAAAACTGAGAGAGGTTATTGTAGAGGCACTCTATGTGATCGTGTTGCCTTAGATAGAATGTTTCTAAGTGACAAAGTTTTTGAGTAACATCTCGTCAAAGATTGCTGCCTTTTTGCACTTTGGACTCTTTAGGGATATCGTGGGTACAATGTAGCTCGGACTGTTTCGACATGTTTGGGTGAAAAAAAAGACAATGCCTAGCGTAAATGTACCCATCCGGATGCGTTGGAATAGTCAGTTTGGTTGCATCAGGAGCAGGACAAAAGTTACACCCCTTTGCAACTTTACACTGCCTCCTTCTGACGATTTTTGGGGCAGCAGAAAACCTTTCACCACGGGCAAATGCCTCAGAGATATAAAAAACTGAGAGAGGTTATTGTAGAGGCACTCTATGTGATCGCGTTACCTCAGACAAAATGTTTCTAAGTGACATGGTTTTTGAGTAACATCTCGTCAAAGATTGCTACCTTTTTGCACTTTGGACTCTTCAGGGATATCGTCGGTACAATGTAGCTCAGACTGTTTCGACATGTTTGGGTGAAAAAAAGGACCATGCCTAGCATAAATGTACCCATTCAGACGCGTTGGAATAGTCAGTTTGGTCGCATCAGGAGAAGGACGAAAGTTACACCCCTTTGCAACTTTACACTGCCTCCTTCTGATGATTTTTGGGGCAGCAGAAAACCTTTCACCACGGGCAAATGCCTTAGAGATATAAAAAACTGAGAGAGGTTATTGTAGAGGCACTCTACATGATTGTGTTGCCTCAGACAGAATATTTCTAAGTGACACAATTTTTGAGTAACATCTCGTCAAAGATTGCTGCCTTTTTGCACTTTGGACTCTTTAGGGATATCATGGGTACAATGTAGCTCAGACTGTTTCGACATGTTGGGTGAAAAACAGGACAATGCCTAGCGTAAATGTACCCATCCGAACGTGTTGGAATAGTCAGTTTGGTTGCATCAGGAGAAGGACAAAAGTTACACCCCTTTGCAACTTTACACTGCCTCCTTCTGACGATTTTTGGGGAGGCAAAAAACTTTTCACCACGAGCAAATGCCTCAGAGATATAAAAAACTGAGAGAGGTTATTGTAGAGCACTTTACGTGATTGCGTTGCCTTAGACAGAATGTTTCTAAGTGACATGATTTCAAGTAACATCTCGTCAAAGATTGCTACCTTTTTGCACTTTGGACTCTTCAGGGATATCGTCGGTACAATGTAGCTCAGACTGTTTCAACATGTTTGGGTGAAAAACAAGACATGCCTAGCATAAATGTACCCATCTGGATGCGTTGGAATAGTCAATTTGGTCACATCACGAGTAGGATACCAAAAATGCAAAAGTTGCTTTGTGCAACTTGACAACATTGACACTTTTTTGCAACATGACTCGAAGACTCAAACTGACCCCAAATGACTCAAAGTGACTTAAAATCACCTTGATTTTGGTGCCCAATGTACATTATAGAGGTCGAGGTGCTCCTTATCATTCAAACATCTTAGATGAGTGCATAGGAAAGGAAAAAGCTCTAAGTTTCATCATCATGAGCGCCTAATATCAAGAGACTTTAATGGCTCAAACCTTAGCATAGAGTCCTAAGGCGCATTTCATGTCTCCTTTCATCCAATTTGGTGCCCTTATGTAGATTTTTTAACTTGATTTGGCGCCCTATATGTGAAGGAAGATCTAAAGGCATGAAAGTGGATGTCATATTGCAAGAGTTTGGATCATCAAAATTGAAAGAAATAAGTCTATTAAGCTTGGGCGCCCTTGGTCTTCTTTTCATTCATTATGAGCGCCTTGGGAGAATGGTATATAGGTCATCATCATGATTGGACGCCCTAGATCCAGAGTGTTGGAGAGATCATCAAATGGTGTCTAGAGGAAGTAGGGTGAGTTATGAGTTTGGTCGCATCAGGAGCAGGACACCAAAAATGCATAACATAATGATGTAAAAATGTGTACATATGTGTAAAAATGCAAGAGGAAATAAAAAAAGACAAACCTTACAAATTAATGTGCATACTTACAACTCAATGTAACATAACTTTACAAAATCAATGTGAATACTTACAAATTAATCCAATGAATCATCCGGGTCTGCTCTACTCTTTATTGTGTCAAGTATTACTTCATGGTCAGACTCACGCACCTTCCACAATATTTTGTTCAAAGGTCTACCCCGATACTTTATCAAATGAACATTGGATGCCACGACAAGGTTCGAGTAATGAAGAATCTTCCGATGCATGTCAAAGTCCTGAAATAGCCAAATATTAACACTCTTATGTGGGTACCTTCTAAGCCATGTTCCAGTAATAACCACTGATCTTGTAGGGTATTTGATGTTTTCTCCATCTGTAACAGGGGCCTTCAATTTCTTTTTGGCCTCAACACAATGAGATAAGTAATAATCTGTTCCCTCTTCATTATCTTCATCTGTAATAACTGCATATACGTGCCCTACATTGATATGTGTAGCAAATTAGATGAAATTAGTCAACATTACAAAAACACTACAAAGTAAGATGACATTACCTGGTTGAACTAGATGAAATTAGATGCATATATGTGCCCTATATTACCTGGTTGAACTAAATCTGATATGTGGTCAAAGTCAACTGACGATTCCATCTGTGTTAGTTCCAGTGCCGTCGGGGGTCGATACGTGTCAAGTGGGCTAAGATAACTTAACTGCCATTCATCAACCCACTCCTTTGACTCGCACTCATCCCAAACTTGAATTATATAGGAAGAACAAAAGCATGACATCTTTCGTGTATGGATACTCCATGAACCTGTAATTGAGCTTCTGAAAGAGTGCATCTCATTTGATCCTGTCAGTGTACAACAATCCTCATATGGTACAATGTTAGTATCATCCATCAACCAAAAAAATCTACGAACTAAAGACTTACCTTCATTACCTGGACCCATGGAAGCATTACACCACTCAACAATCAATTTTGCATCTGTCAACTTTGCATTGTCTTTATACTTTAACTCTTCTCGTGCTATGGCTCCTTTGATACATGCTCCTGCACCATCATGCTCCCCATTTCCATGCCCAGCCTCACAAAAGTTCCACATATGTTGAATACCTATAAAATTATGCCTCCTACTCAGCCAATAGAAATTCTGTGAGTTCTTGAATTGTGACGCACAGTTATCCGACCATATGATATGTTGACTGAACAATATGCCCCTTCTAGCCAAATCATTGAAGAACACCTGAAAGCAACCTTGCACGAACTCTGTAGAATGCATGCGATCATCACTAATATAGAAATTATATTCCCTTATGATCTTTCTGTCATCCTCTGTACTATCATTCGCATGAATGAATGCGATGTGCACAAATATAGAAACCTGTGTGGAGTTGTAATATTGTGATTGCACCTCACGCTGTGGCTGTAGACTGTAGTTCTCTACAAAGTCGACGACTGAAACAATGCTACCAACTGAAAATGTGTCCTTGCATAACTTGAATTGCAAGTCCAACCATCAAGCTCTATGGGCATGTCTTGCATACTCATACACTATGCTGTCACGAAATATAGGCATAAACTGATACACTAGAATCTTTTCAATAACTAATTCACACTTCTTTGCTTCTTTACCATCTTTTGTATTATATGCCACAGTTTTATACTTGCCAAACTCTACTAGTTCGTTTCCAACTGCATGTGTTATTTCCATATGTTCACATATTGGCAAATGTTGCAAGCCAAAGCAACGATGACATGTGCCATCCAAGCATAATTTCTTGTAGAATATTTGACCTTCCTCTCTTTCACATAAAATTCTTGATATGAAGTCTCTTGAAGATGTTGGTGGGGCACATATGGCACAACCCTGCAAATCATTGTTAGTATGCATATCTAAACATATAGACCTATAAGCATCAAAATGGTTAGAAAATTCAATATGTAATCTACAACAACAAGTAGTGCATGTGTGATTTATCTTAACATAGAAAGGTTTTAGCAATTCAATATATCTTTGACAAATTTTAATTTGAGGATACTTCTCTAGAAATTTACCATAAAACTGTGTTTGAGTCTCATCCAAAAAATGCTTTGGATGTGGCTCGCGGTTCTGACTACCGATTCTCCTTCTTACCACATCCCTTTGATTCGGAGGTACCCTTGTGTAATTCTTCCAAAGGTCTTCAATTAGTGATCTCAATGCTTCAACAATTGGTTTATCTTTTCGTGGTAGTCTCCCCGAGAATGCCCATAATTCATTGGCATTAGTGTCCTCAATTCTTTGGCGTCTTCCAACGGCTCTTGATAAAGTTTTCCTATTAATTCTCAATTCTTGACTTGTCTTTCTAATGAGACGAGCTTTCCTCATTTGACTACTTACTATAGTCAATGTAATCACACGCCATGTTGCATTACTATCTTTCGTGCGTGAGGTGTTACCCACACTCTCATACGCACTCATTAGATTCTTGACAATAGATTTTTCACTTGAAGCCTTTGATGTTCTCAATCCAAGAATCTTCATGATAGACCTATACTTTATACTTTGCATCATTTCAACGAATAGTTGACATCTTGCAATCTCATTTAACTTTTCAAAGAACAATCTCCAAATCTTATTAGCATATCTTCAAGTGCATTTTGAAATCTTACCTTCCATTGGTTGCAAAATATTCTCATCAATATCAATCAAATACTTTGGCTTTCTATGCAAAATTCTAGGTGGTGTCAAGTTAGGTAAATTCATCTCAACATTAGGAATTTCATCAATATTTAAATGAGATGGGTTAGATGGCATACCTTCGATCGAAGATGGAATAGATGACATACCTTGAGGTTGAGGTGGGAACAATGGCGTACCTCCTTCATCACATGTGAGTGATGATGTACTCTCAACTTGAGATGTGGTAGATGGTGTCCCTACATGTTGACTTGTGGTAAAGGACGTGTCTCCAACTATGGTATTCAAATCTCTTGTACCACAAAGTTTTTGCATTCGTTCTCTTTGTGCCGCCAATATCATATCTCTTTGTGATGGTTGTGGTTCCTCTTCAATTGGTATGTCTTCATTTATCATGTCCAATTTCCTCTTCTCACGAAGTTCCCTCATAGCCACTGCTTTCTTTGCATTCTTAGCTTCTATCTCTTCCTGTGTTGGTTTAATTCTTGATCGTTTCCCTTACATGACAGAGAATTTGTCTGTAGCATGATAAAGAGACCAATATTAGTTCCTAAGAAATGAATACAAGATAATAGTGGGATTGTATTTTTTTTATGTTGTAAGGATTTATTCTTGTATAGTTTGACATCATGGTATGTTAAGGTTTGTTTATTACACATAAATATTAAAGAGCCCAAGTGTAGAAAATATACATGGCATCATGTGAGATTGTAGGCTGCTTTCTTGATTGGGAATGTGTCTATTTTAAACATGTATGATAAAGCATGATAAAGTAATTCAATCCGAAATAAGGAAAATGTAAAGAACATGCATGTAAAGACTTGACATACCTAAAAAATGAAGATTTGAATGGAGAGAGTACCCAATTATGTAGTGTTTTTATCTTCTTGCATCAAACTCCTCAACAATTTGAGTTTTTCACCACTTGCTTCCTTTTCAATGTTAAATTGAATAACACTCAAATATCATTACTTGGTGTGAAAACTATATTATTTCCTCCTTCTCAAGTTGGCAAAGCAGAAAAGGTGGTGGAAAGATCATGCAAAGGTGGTACAATGTGTCAAATGTGCATGTGAACTTCCCAACAGCATGAAAGCACTTTTTTTTTATCGGAGCACGCGTAGAATTAGTAAGAAAATAGAGCATGTGGACCTGGATCACGGGGGTAACCACTTTTTTACCATTTCAATAGAAAGACAAAATGTGAGCACGTTATAACGCACTCGCGCTATAACGCACTCGCATTTTGTCCTGCTATAGATTCATCACATCCTTTACATTGATCACATCTCTTTCCTGCAAGGGCTTGCCAGATGCTCCGCCATATCATAGGCATAACAATGAAGGGGCAAGCCCTCATAATCAAGTTCTTGATAGAAAATGCCCTCAACCCTCAACGTCAAACCCTAATCCCTCAACCCTTAACTCTGATCCCTCGACCCTCAACCCTCAACATCAAATCCTAATCCCTCAACCCTTCACTCTAATCCCTCAACTCTCAACCCTATCGCTAAACCCTCAACGTCAAATCCTAATCCCTCAACTCTAATCCGTCATCCCTCAACTCTAATCCCTCATCCCTAAACCCTAAATGCTATCCCTAATCCTACACCCTCAACAGACTCGATACTATACCTTAAACTCTAATCCCTTATCCCTAAACCCTCCAACCCTATCCCTAATCCTTACACCCTCCACACTCTACTTTAACCCTAATCCCTTCAACCTCAACCCTATCCCTAAACCCTTGACCCTCGAACCTCAACCCTCAACCCTCGACGTCAAACCCTAATCCCTCAACCCTTAACTCTGATCCCTCATCTCTCAACCCTAACCCTAAACCCTCAACCCTCAACGTCAAATCCTAATCCCTCAACTCTTCACTCTAATCCCTCAACCCTAAACCCTATCCCTAAACCCTCAACACTATACCTTAAACCCTAATCCCTCAACCCTCAACCCTAAACCTTATCCCTAAACCCTAATACCTCAACCCTCAACCCTAATCCGTCATCCCTCAACTCTAATCCCTCATCCCTAAACCCTAAATGCTATCCCTATTCCTACACCCTCAACAGACTTGATACTATACCTTAAACTCTAATCCCTTATCCCTAAACCCTCCAACCCTATCCCTAATCCTTATACCCTCCACACTCTACTTTAATCCTAATTCCTCGACCCTCAACCCTATCCCTAAACCCTTGACCCTTGAACCTCAACCCTCAACCCACAAAGTCAAACCCTAATCCCTCAACCCTTAACTCTGATCCATTAACCCTCAACACTATACCTTAAACCCTAATCCCTATCCCTCAACCCTTAACCCTTAAAATTTAAACCCTATCCCTACACCCTCAACACTTGACACTATATCTTAAGCCTTAAACCCTCATCCCTAAAGCCTCAACCCTCAACACTATACCTTAAACCCTAATCCCTCAACCCTTAACCCTAAACCTTATCCCTAAACCCTAATCCCTCAACCCTCAACCCTAATCCATCATCCCTCAACTCTAATCCTTCATCCTTAAACCCTAAATGCTATCCCTAATCCTAAACCCTCAACAGACTCGATACTATACCTTAAACTCTAATCCCTTATCCCTAAACCCTCCAACCCTACCCCTAATCCTTATACCCTCCACACTCTACTTTAACCCTAATTCCTTAACCTTCAACCCTATCCCTAAACCCTTGACCCTCGAACCTCAACCCTCAACCCTCAACATCAAACCCTAATCCCTCAACCCTTAACTCTAATCCCTCGACCCTCAACCCTATCCCTAAACCCTCAACCCTAAACCCTCAACCCTCAACATCAAATTCTAATCCCTCAACCCTTCACTCTAATCCCTCAACCCTAAACCCTATCCCTATACCCTCAACACTATACCTTAAACCCTAATCCCTCAACCCTAACCCTAAACCTTGTCCCTAAACCCTAATCCCTCAACCCTCAACCCTAATCTGTCATCCGTCATCCCTCAACTCTAATCCCTCATCCCTAAACCCTAAACGCTATCCCTATTCCTAGACCCTCAACAGGCTCGATACTATACCTTAAACCCTAATCCCTCTACCCTCGACACTCTTATTTAACCCTAATCCCTTGACCATTAACCCTATCCCTCAACCTCAACCCTCAACCCTCAACCCTCAACTCTCAACATTAAACCCTAATTCATCAACCCTAAACCCTAATCCCTCAAACCTAAACCCTATCCCTAAACCATCAACCCTCAACACTATACCTTAAACCCTAATCCCTATCCCTCAACCCTTAACCCTTAAAACTTAAACCCTATCCCTACACCCTCAACACTTGACACTATATCTTAAGCCTTAAACCCTCATCACTAAAGCCTCAACCCTCAATCCTTAAACCTTCAACCATAAACCCTATCCCTAATCCCTCTACCCTCGACACTCTAACCCTAACCTTGACATTAAATGCTAATCCATCAACCCTAAACCCTAATCCTAAACCCTCAACCCTCAACACTATACCTTAAACCCTAATCCCTCAACCCTCAACCCTAAACCTTATCCCTAAACCCTAATCCCTCAACCCTCAACCCTAATCCCTCATCCCTCAACTCTAATCCCTCATCCCTAAACCCTGAATGCTATCCCTATTCCTAAACCCTCAACAAACTCGATACTATACCTTAAACTCTAATCCCTTATGCCTAAACCCTCCAACCCTATCCCTAATCCTTACACCCTCCACACTCTACTTTAACCCTAATCCCTTCAACCTCAACCCTATCCCTAAACCCTTGACCCTCAAACCTCAACCCCCAACCCTCGATGTCAAACCCTAATCCCTCAACCCTTAACTCTGATCCCTCATCTCTCAACCCTAACCCTAAACCCTAAACCCTAAACCCTCAACCCTCAACCCTCAACCCTCAACCCTCAACATCAAATCCTAACCCCTCAACCCTTCACTCTAATCCCTTAACCCTAAACCCTATCCCTAAACCCTCAACACTATACCTTAAACCCTAATCCCTCAGCCCTCAACCCTAAACCTTATCCCTAAACCCTAATCCCTCAACCCTCAACCCTAATCCGTCATCCCTCAACTCTAATCCCTCATCCCTAAACCCTAAATGCTATCCCTATTCCTACACCCTCAACAGAATCGATACTATACCTTAAACCCTAATCCCTTATCCCTAAACCCTCCAACCCTATCCCTAATCCTTATACCCTCCACACTCTACTTTAACCCTAATTCCTCGACCCTCAACCCTATCCCTAAACCCTTGACCCTCGAACCTCAACCCTCAACCCTCAACGTCAAACCCTAATCCCTCAACCCTTAACTCTGATCCCTCGACCCTCAACACTATACCTTAAACCCTAATCCCTATCCCTCAACCCTTAACCCTTAAAACTTAAACCCTATCCCTACACCCTCAACATTTGACACTATATCTTAAGCCTTAAACCCTCATCCCTAAAGCCTCAACCCTCAATCCTTAAACCTTCAACCCTAAACCATATCCCTAATCCCTCTACCCTCGACACTCTAACCCTAACCTCGACATTAAATGCTAATCCGTCAACCCTAAACCCTAATCCTAAACCCTCAACCCTCAACACTATACCTTAAACCCTAATCCCTCAACCCTCAACCCTAAACCTTATCCCTAAACCCTAATCCCTCAACCCTCAACCCTAATCCATCATCCCTCAACTCTAATCCCTCATCCCTAAACCCTAAATGTTATCCCTATTCCTAAACCCTCAACAGACTCGATACTATAACTTAAACCCTAATCCCTTATCCCTAAACCCTCCAACCCTATCCCTAATCCTTACACCCTCCACACTCTACTTTAACCCTAATCCCTCGACCCTATACCCTATCCATAAACCCTTGACCCTTGAACCTCAACCCTCAATGTCAAACCCTAATCCCTCAACCCTTAACTCTGATCCCTCGACCCTCAACCCTCAACCCTAAACCCTAAACCCTCAACCCTAATCTGTCATCCCTCAACTCTAATCCCTCATCCCTAAACCCTAAACACTATCCCTATTCCTAGACCCTCAACGGGCTCGATACTATACCTTAAACACTAATCCCTTATCCCTAAACCCTCCAACTCTATCCCTTATCCCTTAACCCTCATGATTAATAGCCTTGAACGTAAAAAAATTTAAGGGGAACATAATCTGAGCTCATTATATGTCAAACATGACAAACAACAAACTTGCAGGAAAGGAAAATGCAAAGCAAAACATAACGCGAGCGTGTTATAACGCGCTCGCGTTATGTCTTGCTTTGGGAATCCCAAGCCTTGGGCTTGGGATTTGCTTTGGATTTCCAACCCAAAGGCTTGGAGTGCCTTATGAACAGTCACAGACGTGTTTTTCTATATTCTTCAAAATTTCACATAATTTCATTCGTGCTAACCCTCAGATTTACACGTGTTTCAAGGTCGAACAAATCGAACACATGGCTAATGTTAGGCTTTCTCTTAGCTATTTGACAATGTGATTTTTTTCACATTTTAACAATGTTAAGCCTTTCATCTTTAATTTCTTTTGTTTATGTGTCAGTTTTTAGGCAAAAACCACTGTTTGGTCTTTTTTTCATTGTAAAATAACTATTCATTCAAATTTTCAAAAAAATTACATATTTAGAAACTAGACTCCATTCTACAAATATTAAAAAATAAAAAAAATATTTTCAATTAGTTTTCAAAATTTATAGGGGTAGCACAGCCAAAATTCTATTTTTTAGGATGTGTCCACTTTGAAAATTAGTAAAAAATCAAATATTCATCAAAAAATTATCAGAAAAATCAGGCATAAACTACATGCTATTAGCTAATTTCTCACTAAAGCGATTTTAAAAATACCAAAAAAAAGTTGACCTTTTGAGGCAGCCACAAAACATGCTATGTTATGTTTTTTTGACAGAAACAACACCAATTTCTGTGGCTCCCTCTTTTGAACCCCTTAATCTATGCCATTTTCAAAACAAAATAGTAGTTTAGAAAGTAGACTTGGCGCACTACGAACATTGTTTTGGTTGCATCTCCAAATTTTGAGTGTAACTATGCTCAATTTCCCATCTAAGGCCAGTATTTCCTGATTTCAGAAAAAAAAAAAAAAAAGTGGCCACTTAAGACCCCTTTTTGGCCCCCCATCTTCCTGCACTTACCCATGTTGAGATTTTCCATCTTTCTTCATCATTGTTGCACATACGTCATGAAATTCATCATGGAGTTTAGGAAAGTGGTTTCTAGCTTTGTGGTGAAACCCCCTCGTACTTTTTCAATAAGATTGTGAAATTCCTGGTGGTTTTTGTACCTCTACCACGAGGGTTCCTACATGCCCAATTCTCCTGTTATTTTGCTTTTCTTCCTTTTTGTACTTTCAGGATAAAAGTACACAAAAACCACAAAAATCCCATCATATGAGGGAGCTGCCCCTCTCAAACGTAGAGGAAAGCTGATAATTCAATAACAGCTTCTCCAACTGTTGGGACAATTTAGTCACTGCTCTAAGGGCAATGAGTCATTTTCAAAGGTTATTTCGTGGTGACAAATCTGTTTACCAACACACCTTTGCAATAATTTTATATCAAGTATTTAATAAGGTAATAGGTCACCAACCAAAAATGGTATTTTTACTTTCCTCCTTAAGTATAACTTTGATTAAGCCTTTGTTGATGGTTAGGCCTAAGGAGCCCTTCTGAAGAGCTTCTAAGTAGAGAAGATAAGAGTCATCTTTGATATGATTCCATATCATTTGATAAAATTTATCTAGAAGTCCATCAAAACTTAGGCTTTTATTGGATTTCATAAAGAAAAGAGCAAGCCCAATCTCTTCCAAGGAAAGATACGACCAAAAAAACAATTGTACCCTAGATCAATTTTGTTAGGAATGTAGTCTTTGACAATTTCTTCCAAAGCCTATTGAACATTCATCCAATTATTTTCTTCTTTAGACATTTTTTATAAAATCCCAAAACAACATAATAATTTTAGCAAAATCTATTTGTAAAGATCCATGCTCATCCATTATAGCACAAATTTTCTCTTTTTTATTCTTATAGTTGAGATAATTAAAGAAAAAATTGGATCCTCTATTCCCTCCGTTGATCCATTGTAGTCTAGCTCTTATCTTAGCATCTTGCCCTTTACAATGATCTAATTTTTGTAGCTGAGTTTAAATTACAATAATAAACACTTGAATCCTCTTACTATTAGGATCAATATTTAGTTGTTTCCTTTCATATTCCAATTTTCCTTGAAGGGATTTTCTCTACATTTACATCACCATGTCATTCTCCTACTAAAGGAACATAGGAAATTAACACACTAGGTCAATGTAAAACACCACCACTCAAACCATGACTCACCCTCTTGAGGTTTAAGAATGGAACTCCAAATTCCAACTAATGCAACAACACACTCAAGATTATTTAAATGAGAATCATTGATTTTATAGGGAAGTTGGGAAGAAGGGGTATACTTTTGAGAAAATGAGATAGAGCAAATTATTGGAAAATGATCACATAGGGTATTTGAATAGTCCACTTGAACACATGCACCAAGTGTATGCTCAATTTGAATAGTATGAGATAAATAGAATCTACCCAACCTTCTCAACTTCCTATCACTTCAAGGTCTACAATTGGGTCCCATGTAAACTAGTTATTAGCATGGCTGGAAAATTTGTTACGAATGGGATCAACCACCCCAACTAGATTGTGACAATAAAACCATCTTTCAAATTCTTCATAGATAAGTTTGAAATAATTGAACTAACTACAATCCTCATGATGTTCAACCATGTTGAAATCCCTCCCAACACCCAATCAACATTGGGAAGAATTTTAGACATCCAATCCCAAAGAGCAAACCATTCCTTTGGATTAGTGGGAGCATATATAGAACATAAACCAGTAGGTTGTCCATTGATAAAAGAAAGGGCACACACACACAACTATGTGAAGGGTTGTTACTTGTATTAATGACACATTTAGAAATCCAAGGAGACATTCCTAGCATAGCTCCATTGCTACCATCTCTATGTGATGTATGGAAAAAATAGATTATTTCCATATATTTTATAGAAAAACATCAAGGCGGCCATTGCTTAATTTAACTTCTTTCAAGACTAAGACATCAAGTTTCCATTTCATTAAGATATCTTTGACTCTAAACTTTGGTTGAGGGAGAGAGAGCCCTCTTACATTAGAATCTTACAAATCAAGATGAACCTGAGAAAATATTATCATCCTCTTGTGTCAAAACCCCAAAATGGTTGGAGAGAGAAATGAGTTTCTCATTATTCAAGAGTTTATTTGAAGCAATTTATGGAGACCTTGATCTTTGACGGGAGTTGGGTGGAGGAGAAATGGAAGACCTACTAAGGGATTTCAACACACCTTGAGAATGGGAGGGAGATGGATCATGGGTAATAAGGTGGGGGCTAGAAGAAGGAGAGGATTCCTTCCTCTTCCTCTCCATTCTCCACCCATTAGTCATAACAACATTTTTATAAGGTGATGGGCTCATATTCTAAAGGTGATGTAGAAGGATACTATTGACCACAAGATGGGGGAGTAGTGTTTTATTGTGAGGTAAGAGATGAAGGGGCCTTAATAGAAAACAAAGATAGAGGGATTGACTAAAGGACATTGTTAATTAGCATGGAAGAAGAGTGAATCTGAGAGGATCTATTCTTTTTGATAGGACAGTCATGTATTAGGTGGCCTTCTTGTCAGCAAAAAATCATGCATTAGGCTTGTTCAAATGGACTAGAGACTATTCCAATTCAAAACTAGGGCCAATTAGTTTAATATTCTCTAATGGGGGTTTATTCAAGTCAACTTCTATACACACTCTAGGATGGACTCTTAAACTAGAAAATGTATCTAAGTATTGTTTACACTAGATTACTTTGCCAAGTTTAGCCACAATATCCTTTAGAAATAGTCTAAAATGGGAAAATATAGGTTGGAAATTAGAACAATAAGGATTTCATGTATGTTTAAGGTTGTTGAGTGGTTTTACAATATGGTACATGGATTATTTGTGAGGAGGTTTGTTATCTTCAAGCCTAGACTTTTGATTTTCAACCTGAAGGGCCTTCCCACTGACATTATCCCATGTGACTATAGTTTTCACCTTTTAGCATTAATTTATCTAGGAATATGTGTAAATATAAAAATCAATGAGGTTTTGTAAAGTTTATATTATGTTGTATTTTATGTTTTTTTTTCTAAAATAGTGAGGTTTTTGAGTTGATGATTGGTCAATGCTAATTTTGCTAGTAGGTGAAAAATAATTTTTGATTAAGAAAAATATGAAAAAAATTAGAGCCAATCAAATGGCATATACTAAAAAATTAAAATATTTTCTAATAGTTTCTAATGTCTATGGTCATCCAAAAATTAAACAGTTTTCTAATGTTGTGGAAATTAGGTGTGATTTACAAAAGAATTGAAGTGTTTTGTAATGCTTACGTGTGTCCATGTTGGTTGTGTGATATTTTGAATCCACTCACCACCAAAAAGTGAATGAGGTGGACTCAAAAAGACAAATGCATCGCATGTTGCATCTGTGTTATTTGTATAGATTGAATTACTCCTGCTCTTCCAAAAAAATCCAAGTAGAGGAGAGTTTGATTGATCACTCTCTTCTCTTTTCAATAGGATCTTGTGGATGGCAATGAAATGGCCATCCTGTGTAGGGTTCACAACAATAGGTCATTCACTTCATGAGTAAGAAGTTCTTGGCGGCAAACTATGGTGTTGATTTGAGGTGTGGAATGTGGAATAATTATTGTTTGAGTTATTGTGGTGTTCAAATGTTATCTTCTTAATGCTAGCATTACAAGTTTGGCTTCAATGTGTGTGATGATCTCATCTAAGAAAGTGTGTTCTTTTAAGTGATACTCCTCTCTTATCTGTCTTTATTCAATGAGTTTTCTAATTTGCCTAAGTGTGGGCATGTTTTCTTGAATTTCATCAAAAACCACCTCAATCTAATCTTCTTTAATCCCAAGACACATTTGGCATGAAAAGCTAAGTAAATGAGAAAGAATTTGAAAGACAGTGGTTGTTTGGTTTGAAGTTTGTTTTGATTAAGTTGATGTGTTTGGTTTTCTTTTCTTGATGATATTTTGGCATCAATCAAATGCCTCATGATAGAATTGAAGACTTTATTTTCTCTTTTTGTTTTGCTTTGTGCTTTTCTATGAAGGCTAAACTACATGCATGCAAGAAATAAAGCTATTCTAATTATTCTTTTTCTTTTCTAAAATGAAGTGTGAGCTAATTAACTATATGACTTTTGCATGCAATCTATGCTATGTTTTTTTTATATTTTTCACTTTTGAGATGCACTTGAAAGTAAAGAAAACTTTTAATCTACTACAATAAGTGAAAATAAGTAATCTAGATATCTAATGCTACCAAAATTAAACTAAACTAAGAACCAATAATAGAGTGTTAGAATCATTAGGCAAGATGATTGATCTAATTACCAAGAAATAAAAGTGCTTCAAAATCAAAGAATCTAGGAGAAGCCTTTGAGCTTCTTGAAGAATCGTTGTGAATGTGTCCTTAGATGGTATAGCTTTTATCCATTTCTTCTCCTCTTCCAACCTTGGGATAATCTACTTAATGGAAAGGGAAGATTCAATTTGGAATTGAGTTGAGAGTGAATTATGAGGGGGATAGCATTAGCTTCCTATGATGTGCGAGATTATCTTTCTAGTATAACTAAACAAGAGGATTTAGGATTGAGGCTATGTAAAGAGGCATACAATCTCTTAAGGTAATCCGATGCTTGGGGAAGGGATGTAGACCTTGTAAGAAATAATTGCAAAGGCATCCTAATCTTTCTATCCTATGGGGAGAAAATCTTCTTTAAATTTTCTCAATGCTTATGTAAAAATATTCTCCTCCCTTATGAATGAGGGAGGGGGGTTTATATAGGAGAGGAATAGAGAAGATCGGGAATAAAATAGAATAAAGATAGGCATCAAATAAAGAAAGAAAGTAGGAAAGAAAGTGAGGAAGAAAGTATAGAAAAAAATTGGACATTAGGAGGGAAACTAGAAGAAAACTAGCCAAAAATTTAAGCAACTTATGCTCACTTTAAAACATGATAGGGCCACTCGTGTTGGGGTCTAGGCTACCCCTTCTGTTAGGGTAGGTCACTTAGGTGACCCTACAACTTAACATGGGTCATATGAGAAACCTTGAGGTCTCTAGCTCAAGGAAAAAAATAAGATTTTTAGAAGGTAGAAAGGTTAGGAAGACTAGGAAGATGAAAAACATCTAAGAGAGGGTACTAGGATGCTAGGAAAACATCCATCAAGGTATAAAATACTATGAGGAGAAATAATCATACCATATGGGTCATTTGTTGGACCATATAATCATCATCATACATGTAATATCAACCCATGCAATTTTTTGTTCTTACATATTGCCCCCTCGATTATGAAATTATATATAGAAGTTAGGTGTCATTTTCTAAAATAGGTGTGTGGGACCTACACTTACTTATTCTTACTTATTTGTTGTTGTCCCACATTTAGACTTACAAATGAATTCATCAGTTGTGTATTATAATATGGTAATCATGAAGGCATAAATGAAAAGTGACAAGAGAAACTCACCATTGGTGCAAGGTTACTGAATGATACTACCTTTGTTGTGTGCCTCAACTTGCATTAATAGATATTGTTGTAGGGTTTGATATGCAACGTTATTGAATTACTCCATTTTGATGACTTGTAAGTTAGACAAAGAAAAATACACATAACATAAGAAAGGACGTACTCTCTAAAGGCAAAAATGGATAATATGAAGGTTATTTTTATTTGCAATCATGGAGATAAGAGGGGAAAGAAAAAAGGAGAGAATAGGGAAAATAGTCAAATGATGATGGAATCAAGTGAACAAATAGTCTATGGAGAACTAGGGATGAGGAGATTGATCTTATGGTAGGAGGAGATGATGGAGCGGGAGTTTAGGAGGTTATATGGCTCAGAGCTAATACTAAGGCCTTTGTTGACACCTTGTGCTCTTATCTTCATGTTGCTCCCTTGCATGGGGAGATTTTGTAGTTGACGTACTTCTCTTATGCTTATGAGTCTCCCTTGATGGAGGATATGCACTTAGTATATTGATGTTCTCATATACTTCATGCTACTTTTGATTTTTGAGACCTAAGATTGATCTATATATAGCTAGTGGTTGATGTCTTTACTTTATTCTACGGATGTATACTGATATGGATGCCCTGTTATACTTGTGTTTTTGTACTTTCCTACATTTGATGTATGTATGTAATGTGCATTATTTATTGATGCATAAGATGGTTTTATGGATATGGAACAATGGATTCACATATGATTTATTTTACAAATGTGATGACATTTATTTTATGATATATAGATGATACAAATAGTGGGGTTACTCTTAACAAGATTTTTTACTTAGGACCTAATTGTGGGTTGAATCAACATAGGATGACTTACTAAACTTCTAGGATAGTTTTTTAATGGATCATGCGGGAACAAGAAGGGGATGGAACAGTTTTTAAATCAAGTTGCACAAAAGCCTAAATCTTGATCTTTATATAGACTGACCACTTAAAATAGTTTTTAACACATAAAAGAAACAAATTTTATTTTTACCTTCTAGAGTTAGACCAAAAGATATGGTCAAAAGGTCAAAATTGGGGTAAAGGATTACCTTTTCAACAAGGATGGCCTTAGAAAGCCATCTAGAACTTGTGCATGTGTTTTATTTGCTTTTTTCTCCTTTTTTTCATTCTCTGATAGGATGTCAACCTCGTAGATTTGAGTTTAGACTATTCTCCACTTAAAAGTACAAACATCAACAATCTCTCTCTCTCTCTCTCTGGATTTGCAAATTTTTGACCCCCTAACTTTTTTGGCTATGTCAGTAAGGGACTAGGTGATACCAGAAGGGTAACTAACTCCTAAGACATCCCATAACTAAGGAGATATGGGAAGATCAACATGTTAGCTTCTATTGAGTATCATAGGTTTCAAAACTTGCTTTGTTTTAACTTGACTAGATGGAAGCTAAGACCAAGATTAGTTTGGAGCTAAAAGTTTGATTTTATTTGAAATTGTTGTGAATGTAAGGGGATAATTCAACAATAATGGTTTTGGGAATCTATAGATTAGTAAAAATAAACTATACTAAGCAACATAAGACTCCTATTAAGACAAAAATCAAATAAGAGTGAACCACTAACATATGGAGAGATGGAGTGAAACAAAATATAGTGCATGTTTTTGTTCTTTCAGAATATATGGTTTTTTTGTATTTTTGTTTTTTTATTTTATAGTTTTTTAGATGTAATACTTTTTAAGATGGAAATCATTGAAAATTTCACCAAATTCTTCACTGTCCATCGTACACAAGATATAACCATTATTTCTTATGTTTTCCTTAACTATATATGGACCAATGCAATTTGGTCTAAATTTTTGGCCTTCATTGGCCCTCTTATCAATGAGATTATCAATTTTGAGTATGAGGTATCCAACCTTGAATGGTCTAGGGACACTTTCTTGTTGTATTGTTGACTTATGTGGGCCTACCCAATGAGGACTAAGGTTAAGCTACCATGGGTCAAAATATTGAGGAATAACTTTTTGAATAGTGGATCTTCTATCATTGGGATCTTCTCCTTGCTATTCTAAGATTTAAGTTGTAGAGACAAAATGATCATCCCTCTAATGGGGAGAGCTCCAAAATGTCAGAGTCTTAACCACACAAATAATTGGGGTATCTTGGGATAGGAATAGAAGAAAGGCTTGTAGCTGCATAGGTGCCTATCAAATGAGGATCAAAATGAAAGATGGTAGACCCATCCTCTTTCAATAGTTCAGAAGTGGCAATCTTAGAGAAAACTATAGTAGTTGTGTCAAGACCTCTTTGAGAGTTATCATTCTTTGGGTTTTAGTTTTAGAAAGAGGTTCACAATTATTGACCTCAAGTGATTTTATAATAGATACATTTTGTCTTGTATGGGGCTCATGGTTTTGATTTGACTTAGCTTTCTTCTTAGCTTTTCAAATCTATAAACACTAAAAGGATTAGGATCTCCCAAGTTGATGATGTGGACTTGACCATGGTTGAGAAAGTGGATCTCTTGAAATAGGGTAGAGGGAATAGCTCTCATTCTATGAATCCAAGGTCTTCCTAGAATTATGTTGAAACTTGTTTCATCATTTATAACCAAGAATTATGTAGAAAAGGTTTTAGGACCTATGGTAATAGGAAGGTTTATTTTTCCAATGGCATGAATGTTGAGATTGTTATCAACTTTGAGGGTGCTAGTTTCACAAGTAATGTGAGATTTGTCATAACCCATCCTTTGGAGGAGAGAAAAAGAGACTATGTTAATTTTAGCCCCATCATCAATCATGACATGTTTAATGTGATACTCATAAACTTGGACCATTAGGTAAAGAGTGGAATCACCATGTTTAGCTAGGTCATCATCCAAAGGTAGTTGTCTAAAATTAAATGTAGAAGTGGTGTCTTTAGGAGAAAAAATAGGTGGGTGAGAGTTTTACATGTAACATTGTTGACATGAGGGGGCTGAAGTAGTTCACATCATCTGCCCAAATCTAGAACATCAATGAGAGCAATCCTATGAGTGGAGAGTTCTTAAGGTCTAAGATGTGAGAGAAAGTTGAGTCTTGAAAATACTTAGGTTTCCCATGTCCAAAGGTGGTGCAGACTTCCTAATTTGTATCAAGTTCTACAAGGCCTAAACATGTTTTCATCAAGGTGTGCTAATTATTTTGTTGACAACTTTTGGGCCATGTCCTTTATCTTGCGGTCATAGGAATGTGTCCATAAATGATAGTTGTTGACTTTTTGGGAGGCATTAGATGATTCTTTTATATTGTCTACATGTTGAATTATTATGCCCCCTAGTCTGGTGAAACATGCAGTAACTCATTAGAGTGTAGCAACATGGTGAGTTATATTTCTATTTTGGCTTTGTCTACTATTATATTGTTTTGGTTGGAAGTGGTCGATAGTGTTCACATACATATTTTTTCTCCTATGGGAGGTTTAAGATAAATTGTTGATAATTTCAGCATGATTTAGTGGCATGCCCCCTTCTCTTATGAAACACGCAATATTTGTTGGGGTCATGCTCCTGAGGTTTTTGATATAGAGTTAATATTGTACAATCTGCCATTTTGTCTACACCATTGCTCTTAATTATTTAATGGAGGGTAATCAATAGTGTTGACATTTTGATTCCTTGAGTTTGTGTAATTATTGCCACCACCATAGATGTTGTAATTACAATTGTTGTTATTTTTAGGTGTGGAATGTCAGTAACTTTGTCAGTGGTTGCACTATGATTATTATTTTTTGGGATTTTAGGTGCCAAGTGGTTATTCTCGGTGTTGTTTATGCTACTAATTTTCCATTGGTACCATACTCTTTTTCTTTCATTGTCAATTTCATCTTTATCTATTCTGAGAGTGCTTTCCAAGGCTTATTTGTATGAATTATAGGGAGTATTTGAACCTCTTCCCATGTATCCTTGTTACGTGCATGCAAGAAGAGATCACACAACTCGTTGTGATCCATATTTGGTGCATTAGTTGAAGAGCAGAGATTTACCTCTATCATGTAATGAAATGCACAATTGGTTCATTGGCTTCTTGGTTAACTATTATGAATTCTTGGATTCCTATTTTAACTAGCTTTTACATGTCAAAGAAAGAAACAAATTCTTCTATGAGCTACCGAAAGGAATGGATTGATGCCTCTAGGAGTTAGTAGTACCAATCCAAAGCAATGCCTTCTAAAGTTTTTAGGAAGATTCTTGCTACTACCCCATACCAAGGGAGGAGTTCCTATATACACTATCATTGTGTAAGTCTTGATATGAAAATTAGGATCTCCCACCCCTTTAAACTTTGAAAGTTTAGGGAGAGGTCATGGTAGCATGACATTACAAAGGTTGAGATCTAGAGGCTCTTTTAGATATTAAAAGTAGGTTCCAAAAAGGGTTAAGCATGGAAGAAGTTGTTCCTCCAAACATTAGCCCTATAGAGGGAGCCTACTATGTTTGTTGTATTTGGAAGGGTATGTTGGGTTGTTGATACCTTGGTAAGGTAGTATAACCAAACATCACTTCATTTTAGAAGTTAGGTGGGATTACTTGAGCTTGATTTTGTGTGACAAGTATCCCACCTAGTTGATTTATGCTTGCTATATTGAGAGTCAAATTTAAGGGAGGTATGAAGGTATCATTGCTTATTTTTTGCACATACAAAGTAATGTAGGGGGGAGTCGATATGTCCCCTAGTTTTTCTCAACTACTTCTATTGTAAAAGGATTTTCATGAGGTTTGCACCTTGGAGACTTTGGTCTTTCATTCAGTTGAGTGGACTTATGTGTTGGTTGTTCACCACTCCTAGCTTCAAGGTCTTAATCCATTTTATTAGGGTGGCTATAAGAGATGCAGGGGTATCTTCTCATGTGTTTTGTATTTCTTCATCATGAGGTGGATTTTATTCAACAAGCAGGTTTGAGTAGCCCCATTGGTAATTTCCTTGAGGAAGCTTGCTAGTGATTCTTGGCATGCTTTAGCCCATTCATGTTTGATAAGATATGTGGAGAGTCTCTTGTATGTATGGGCTTCTTCTAGGTCTTTCTCTAGGTAGCTCACCTCATTGTTGACTCGAGTGGTTGTGTCTTTGTAGTTTGTGATAAGATGACCATGTTGATGGATTTATGATCAAACAGTCATTTGGCATGTCCTAATTTGTTATATATCTTGTTGAAATATAGTATCTTGGTTCTATATTGGGTCATCAAAAGTGATGAATTTATGTGGTCACAACCATCCACCAATTAGATTCAATATATTCGTAATCAACCTATTCAAAATAAGAGCCAATGGGTCAATAGGGACATATTGGTCAAAGTATGGAGGACTAGGTAGGTCTGAGGGACTATGGCATGGTTGCGAGCTATCTATCATGTAATATTCAAGGGTACTATAGGTACCATAGAATAAATGGGATGAAAAGAGAGGAAGCTAGAAAAGATGGATGGAAGAAATAAGGAGATGAAGAAATCTTGTCCAGAAGGATTTTTTCTTTACATTAGATTCACCAAAATATGTGATATTCTAAATTTGTTACCACCAAAAAGTGAATTAGGTGGACTCAGAATGACACATGTGTCATGTGTTGCATCTATATTGTTCATGTTGATGGAATTGATCCTACTCTTTTAAAAAAATATAGCTAAGTAAATGAGAATTTGATTGATCACTCTCCTCTTTTGGCAACAAGATCTTGTGGATGACAACAAAATGGTTGTGTGAGGTAGGGTTGAAACAACATGTTCAATCACTTCATGAGGAATACATTTTTGGTGGTGGACTATGGTGTTGATTTAAGGTGTGGAATGTGCAATTATTGTTTAAGTTTTCATGGTTTTCAAATATTCTCTTGGTAATGCTGGAACTACAATTTTTATGTTAATGTGTGTGATGAGCTCATCTAAGAAAGTGAGTTGTCTTAAGCGAGACTCCTCTTTTATCCATCTCCATTTGAATATTAAGTTCTCTGATTTGCATAAGTGTGGACATGTTTTTTTGAATTTCATCAAGAACCACCTCAATCCAATCTTCTTTAATCCCAAGACACATTTGGTGTGAAAATTCAAGTAAAGGATGAAGAATTTGAAAGATAGTTCTAGTATTTGGTTTTCAAATTATTTGATTTGTTATGGTTTGAATTTTACTTTGTTGAAGTTGATGTGTTTGATTTTCTTTTCTTGATGATTTATTGACATCGGTTGAATGCCTTGTGATGGAATTGAGGACTTTCTTTTCTCTTTTTATTTTTCTTTTGCATTTTTCTATGAAGGATAAACTAAATGCATGCAAGAAAGAAATCTAATCTAATTCTTTTTTTTTCTTTTCTAAAATGAAGTGTGAGCTAATTAACTATATGAGTTTTGCATGCAATCTATGCTATGGTTTTTTGTATTTTTTAATTTTGAGATGCACTTAAAAGTAAAAGAAACTTGTAATTTATTTCAATAAATAAAAATAAGTAATATAAATCTAACTACCTAAGAAAGAAAAAAATAAACTTAAACTAAACTAAGAAGCAATAACAAAGTGCTGACAGTCCTTAGGAAAGATGAGTGATCTAATTACTAAGAAATGAAATCACTTCAAAATCAAAGAACATGGGAGAATCCTTTGAGCTTCTTGAATAATCATTGTGAATGTGTCCTCAAAGGGTCTAGAAATTTTATCCATTTCTTCTCCTCTTCAAAACTTGGGATACTCTACTTGATGGAAAGAGAATATTCAAGTTGGAATTGAGTTGAGAGTGAATTGTGAGGGGATACAATTAGCTTCCTATGAAATGCAAGCATTAGGAAAATAACATTAGCTTTCTGGTATAACTAAACAAGAGGATTTATGATTGAGGCTATATAGATAGGCATACGATCTATTAAGGTAATCTGATGCTTGGGGAGGGATGAAAACCTTGTAAGAAAGAATTGCAAAGGCATCCTAATCTTTCTATCCTATGGGGAGAAAAGCTTCTTTGAAATTTCTCAAAGCTTGTGTACAAAAATTGTCCTCTTATGAATGAGAGGGGGGGTTTATATATGAGAGGAATGAAGAAGATTGGGGAATAAACATGATAAAGATAGGCATGAAAGTAAAAAAAAAAAAAAAGGAAATAAAATGAGGAAGACACGTGGAAAAACACTAGCCATTAGGAGAGAAATTGGAAGAAAACTAGCCAAAATTAAGAAACTTATGCTCACTTTAGAACATAACAGGGTCGCTCATGTCAAGGTTTGGATCACCCATTTTGGTAGGGAAAGTCACCTAAGTGACTCTATAACCTAACATGGTTTCCTCAGGCAACCTTGAGGTCTCTCCGGGTGTCCCTACAACTCAAGGTAAGAACCAAGGTTTTCATAAAGCAGAAATGTTAAGAAGATTATGATGATGGAAAACATCTAAGAGAGGGTACTTGGATGCTGGTACAAATTCCATCAAGGTAGAAATGTCTATGAGGAGAAATAAGAATGTCACGTGGGTCATGCACTGGACCACCAAATCATCATCATACATGTAATATTGATCCATGTAATTTTTGGTGCTTATAGGTAGCAAATTGGCTCAGGGATAGCTTAGGAATTTAATGCTTTTATTTTAGTTCTATTTCATATTGTATGTTTCACAATCTCCACTACCTTAGTAGACATGAATGTGAAGTGTGGAGGCATGCAATAGGCTAGAATGGCACACAAGAGGCTAGAATTGCAAGTAGAGGATGCATTTTATTCAAGTCCTATGATTGTACATATAGGTATTTGTGTTTAATTTCTATTTAATTCTTTGTTGTTTGGCTCTTTGTGAGAGATCTTTTCCTATGTCTATTTATGGTTATGTTATTTTTTTTTGTGCATCATTAGTGTGGAGTACAAACATTATAATTTTTTTGTGCAGTAGTGGTAGTTGGTCTAGAGGACAAGTTTGTGGAGCTTCACATGGTAAGTGTTTCAAGGTTTACAATTTAGTGTTGAAGCTTTGCATAGTGAGGGTTTGATGTTTTAGTGTCATTTTATATAATTGTTCTATCAATTTCACTGTTGCAAATCATTTTTTGGTGGTGTGTGTTGAGCACTTTGTGTGACAAAGGTCTTTTTGTTCATATTTACGATTTGTTTTCTAATTTTGTGTAGGAATCATGGGTTTGTTCTGGAGCTCAAACTATTTTTTTATGGTGCAAGAGTGGTGGGTAATTTGGAGGGCAAGTTTGTGGGTTTACATGGTGAGGGTTTTAAGGTATACTGTGTTTTTATATAGTTGTTATTTGCATTTCATTGTTTGAAATAATTTTTCTAGATTGAGCATTAGGGTTTGAAGGTTTAGTGTCATTTTATAATATTGTTTTTTGCATGTTATTGTTGCAAATAATTTGTTCTGGGTTGAGCATTTGGGTTTGAAGGTTTACTATTTTTTATAGAGTTGTGTGTTGCAAATATTTTTTTTCTGGGTGTGTATTGAGCACTCTATATGATAGAGGTATTGCTATTTATATTTATGGTTTTGTGCAAGAAGTGTGGGTTGGTCTAGAGATACAAATCTATTGTTTTATGGTGCAAGAGTGGTGGGTGGTCTAGAAGGCAAGATTGTGGGTTTGCATGGTGAGAGTTTGAAGGTATATTTTCATTTTATATAGTTGTTATTTGATTTCATTGTTTGAAATATTTTTTTCTAGGTTGGGCATTAGGGTTTGAAAGTTTAGTGTCATTTTATAGTGTTATTTTTTGCATGTCATTATTGCAAATATTTTTTTTTTGAGCATTAAGGTTTAAAATTGTATTGTCATCTCTTTCCATATCATGTTTGAAATTTATTTTTCATTTAATATAGTTGTTCTTCCATATCATTATGCAAAATACTTCTTTTCATTTTATACATATACTTGTGCCAAATATGCATAGTGTAGCTTAAGAAAAAACTAAAATTCTATAATGGTATTATAATAGCAAGAGTGTCATATAATTTCTCTTCCACATGAAAAACTAATGCCAAGTAAGTGCAGATGCCAATTCTATATTTTTTTATGCATTAGATGTAATTTATTGATCAAAAGGGATGAAGATACATCGATAATGGCCCATTTAGGGAATCACCCCAAATTGCTAACCTGATCCCACAGACTAAGTGCTTTGATCCAACATGCTGCGCAGGGCCGAGGGCAAAATACTTAACCAAATTTACCCACATTCAGCCAAGCCACGCACAGTCGTGGGAAAAGACCATCCAAAACTCCTCGTTACCGTCTGAGCCGCACAGGGCTCTCTGAGCTTACATTCCCCCAACTATGGCCCCATGAGATTGTTTGTCAATCTTTCCAACACAAGACTCCTCAGAATGTTGGCATACAACAATGGGCCTTCAAACACTATGCCTAGTGTCGACAACAAAATCCAGCCAAGATGAAACCATCGGATCTAGTGAATGGCAAAAACTCTGCCCACTCTGAACAAGACATGAACACACAGGAGCCACCAAGAGGGAGAGCCAAACCTGACTGACCAACAAACCTGTCTGCAATCACACATAAGACTAGATGCCACTAGTTTGAAGAGTTTGAGTGGCAATTCGCATTCAACCTCTAGACACCTGAAATTCATGTTGGGAGTGCTAAGTGGGATGCCTCAGCTCTTTTTTTATAAATTTTGTCTGCACTTTTATTTTCCAATCCATCAACCTCCATGTTTGCTTCCCTCAAGATGTGGTTGATGGAAAATTTGTTGAATTTGTGAGTAGCCTTTGAAGCCACATCTAGGAGAGATTGTAGCTTCCAGTTTTGGACATGCCTTACTCTAACTGCATTTACCACCAACATTGATTCCCCCTCAATCTCAATGTTCTCCACCTTAAGATTCTGACACAATCTAAGGCCATGGACTAGAGCCTAGAACTCTACAACATTGTTTGTTCCTTTTGCAAGTGGAATCGACATGTTACCTATCATCCTCCCATCCCATTTCCTCACAATGCATCCTACGCCTAAGGAGCCCGGGTTGCCCCTAGAAGCTCTGTCAAAATTTAACTTGTGTCAATCTTGGCTAGGTGGTTTCCAAACTGAGTTATCTCTCAATGACTATGCTTTCAGACCACCAACCCCACTAAAAGGAGGAATGCAAATCCCAAACCAATACTTTCACATTCTAGCGTCCCATTCCGTGAAATTTGAGTTCTTAGGACTCTGCCCTGTGGTGCTACTATTCATTACCTCAACAATTGTTGCTTCTAATTTATGTAGAAAGGATGGTACACACATTTCCTTTTCTTGGAACACCCTCATGTTTCTTTCCATCTAGACTTCCCACATCAACATGGAGGGGCTAATGATCCATAGACTCGAGAACATGGTAGACTTGTTGATTATTGGCCACGCCTTGAATAGGCTGAGAATATTGTTGGGCAAAGCACTCGCCTAGCCCAGCTTTGCACACAACCACTACCAGCACTCTTGTGAGAAAGGAAAACCTAACAAAAGATGATTAATGTTTTTTTCCTCTCTTTTGCACAAGACGCATCTAGAGGGACCATGATATCCCATTTTCACAAATTTGTCTGCTGTCAAAATCTTGTTCTACAAAGTTGCCCATGCAAAGGTCCTGTCCTTTGGAAGACCATGCTTATGCCAACATAGGTGCAATAGCAAGTGTGTAACCTCATCGTCCTTAGCAAGAATTTTGTAACCATCCTTTGCATTATACTGCCTTGTTTTAGAGCCATTCCAAACTAATATGTCCTTGCCTTCCCAGATGAAGATGACTGTGTCTTTAAGGATTGCTTCCAACTGTGATGTTACATTATCAGGAAGCCTTAGGGCTCTTAGATCCTTCTAATGTCAAATCAAGATATCATTTCTGTCAGTTTCATGCATGTATTCCCTTACAAAGGGCCCCCATATCTACGTAGATGTTCTCCTTGCCTGAACCAGCTCCAACAATCTGTCTAAACTTAGAAATCTGTCCCATGAATCTTCCTAGAAGAGGGCAGTCTTCCCCTCATCAATATCCCATGTCAAATAATCCGTAATGAGAGACATGCAGCTACTCATAAAATTCCAGATCCTTGATCCCTGGGGAAGAAACCGTGAAGTGAGAATGCTCGATGCATCTTCCTCAAGATACTTATTCTGGAGTATCTTGACCCATTTCAGATTTGGATTTCTATGCATTTTCCAAAGAAGCTTTGCTCCTAAGGCTTTGTTTTGTTTTAGCAAGTCTCTTAAACCAACACCCCCAACTACCTTTGTTTTGAAAATCTTGCCCAATGCAATGAGTGCTATCTTGTTTTTCTTAGAGTTCCCTTGCCAAAAAAATCTCCTCATACTTTGGTTAATGTTTTCACTTGCCCCAACGAAGAGGGAGAGGAAAGAAATTAGATAGATAGGAATAGCAGAGACTACTGCCTTTAGTATTTTTATCCTACCTACCCAGGATAGCTAGCGCCCTTTCCAAGAAGCTAATTGTTTGTCAATTTTAGTTCCAAGAGGATCCCACAATTTGCCTGTTCACAGACCAACAACTAGTGGTAATCCAAGATAGTTGTAGGGAAGACTTCCTCTCTAGAAGTTGAGGGACCTCATGATTTGTTGCTCTAGCCATGGGTTTGTGAAGAAGAAAAAGATCTCTAATTTTTCTTTACTAACCTCTTGACCTGAGGTAGCTAAGTAAAGATCCAAAATTTCTTTGAATTGTAGGGCTTCCCTCCGTTGAGTTGCACCAAACAACATGGTATCGTCAACAAACTGTTGATGTGTAATTGATGGCACATTACTGGTAACTTGGACACCCTCCAACTTGCCAAGCTCAATAGCATGAGTGACGTATCTGCCCAATGCTTTTGCCATGATTATGAAAAGGAAGGGTGATAATGGATCACCTTGTCTGATCCCTCTAGAGACCTCAAAGAAACCTTCAGGTGAGCCATTGAAGAGAACTGAGACTCTGGGACTAGCCATACAATTGAATATCCAATCTACTCAAGACTTATTTAACCTGAAGGATTCCAACACCTTAAAGAGAAAGCGCCAATCAACCTGATCATATGCTTTCTTAATGTACAATTTTATTAACATGCATTATTTTTTCATTCTTTGTATGGAGTGAATTGCTTCTTGAGCAATAATGACTCCATCCAAAATTGATCTACCAGGCACAAACCCAGTTTGTTCAGCTCATATAATATTCGATAGTATCATTTTCAACCTATTGGTTGTAGCTTTGGTCATTATCTTATAAATTGTATTTCATAGTGCTATCGGATGGAAATCATCCAGTGATATTAGTTTTTATTTCTTAGGTATAAGGGCTATGAATTTGTTGTTGATTTCTCTCAACACCTTTCCTGATTGCCTTGAGTTCTCAATTGTTGTAGTTAATTCATTCCTAATGATGCCCCAACATTTCTGGAAGAAACCAACAAGGAACCCATCTGGGCTGGGAGCTTTGTTCAAGTGGAGCTAATTCAAATCCACCTTAATCTCTTCTTCTGAGAAACTCTCCATTAGCATCTTATTTTGCTCTTCTAAAACCAATCTCGGTATGCCCTACAAAATTTGTTGTTGCGTTCTCAAATCTTATCCATCCCAATTATTGAGTAGATTTTTGAAAAATTCAACAGTCACCTTAACTATCTCCTCTGATTTATCCAAAATCTCTCCATTGGAATTTTTTATCTTTGTGATTACATTGATGTCCCTGCACATTTTGGTTGTGTTGTGAAAGTATTTGGAATTTTTATCACCTTCACCTATCCACATCTCTCTTGACTTTTGTCTCCAAGACGTCTTTTCTTTTGCCAAAACATCCTCATACTCCCTTAATAGTTTCTTTTCTTTCAAAAACTTATCCCAGTCCATACCACAAGAAAATACATCTTCATTCAGTGTTTTTAGATCTTCTTCTAACACCTTTTTTGTTTCAAAGATATGCTTAAAACAACTTTTGTTCCACTCCTTTAGTTGTTGTTTTCTCAATTTTAGCTTTGTCACAATGCCAAACATTTTGGTTCCAGTCCAATTTGCTTCACTCCACCATTGCTCAATTAACTTGAAGAAGTTTTGGTCTCTCATCTACATGTTCTCAAACTTGAAAGGACATCTTATCGGTCTTTTATCTTCAATAATGTTGAGTAAAATTGGGTAATGGGCTGAACCGGACTGTGGGATGATGTTGCCTTCCAATGAGAAGGGAAAGGACCCCAGATCCCCTTTGAATAAAAATCTATCTAGTCTCTCTAATATATTGCTGAAACCCAACCTCCTATTGGTCCAACTAAAAGTTCCATTAGCAAATTTTTGTCCACAAAATTCTCAAAATCTATTTGTGATTGATATTTTCTTTGCACTCCCCCTCTTTTATCTTGGCTATGGAGGGTAGCATTGAAGTCCCCTCCCAGGATAACTACTTCATTTGGGGAAGTGGCTAGAAGGGTCTCTATTTACCCCCATACTTTCGTTTCCGAAATGCAAGAAGATGGACCATAAACATTTAACAAAATGAAATGCAGGTTTGAGGTTAAGCTTTTTACCTTGCAATCCAACCAATGCTTATTTGTTAATGTCCTTTCGATATAAACAACCTATGGTTTCCAAAAGGTGATTAAACCCCCCGAAGCACCCTCTGAATCAATGACCTCCGTGTTCCAATTCTTTAGCTTTCTTTTGAATCATCCACATTTGAGTTGATCATTTTGGATTCCTGTATCATGAAAATGTTTTCCTGAGCCACCTCCATTTGGTACCTAACCAGGCACTTTTTGTAACATTCCACGATATGAGCCTCATGGATCCCCGAGAAGGGTCACGCCCTTCCCTAACCTTAGCATTCTGGTGATCTTCACCTATTGTTCTACTTCCCCATCAATGTTTCTTTTCTCTTGGTTAGTTCTCTTGCTTTTCCTTTTTCCTTCACCACAGTCTGGAGATTTTTTGATTGAATCCTTTTGCTTAATCCCCAATTTGTTTGTGACCAATGAGGGTAAATCCATAATTACTATCCCATTATCTCCTTTTGGTGTGGACAACCCCTCCTTGCAGAAATCTCCCTCTTCCAATAGATCTTCTGCATTGTGTCCTTCCAGGATGTTATTTCCAACTTCGCATAATTCAGTGATCTCCAACTCCATGCCTAATTCCTTTGAGAAACCAATCAATCCACATCCCACCTCCAAGATTGTATCAATTTCCTTCATTTCCTGTCTCAATAATTCTTCTTCTTCAGATCTTTTCGGATCCCCACCTCTTATCTCTCCTGATGGAATGTATTGCTCCTTAGAATCATAACCATTCATCCTCCTCTATCGGTTGATTTGGTTGCAATTGGATTACAACTACCTCATGAAGACCCTCTAATTTTTCATTAATGTCCTAGGAAAGTTCTTTGTCTTCATCTGGAGGATCCTTTTGACCCCATCCAGCCTCACAACTCCCCTGCTTGTAAGGGTTGTTTCCTTCTATTTATGCCATCTTGGTCACCTTCGGGGAGGTGTCTACTGCCACCTTATGAAACCAACTACCTTCTTCTGTAATGATTTCCAGCTCATCCTACAAGGTGCCTTTTGGATTCATTTCCACACATTCTTGCATACGATCCGCATTCTCCATGGTGTAGGCTCTTGTCTACATAAATGAAGGAACCCAATTCATTTCCAATCAATTCAAGCACCTCTCTGGCCCAATATTATGAAGGTAGGTTGAAGAGTTTAAACCATACTTGGATCTTACCCATTTCATGGTTTAACAGGTCAAAATTAGGCTCCCAGTCCTTTAGATAAAACCCTATGCCCTCCATCAATAGTGGACTCTCCTCCATAATGGATCTTTTTAGATCCTCCATCAAGAATTCCACTAAAAATAAGTTGTTAGGGATGAATTTAATCTTCACTCCTATCCCCCAGCAATCAATCCACCATTTTGTCAATTTCTCAATATCAAACCCATTTCCATACCATTTTGCAAAAAAGGCGCAACTCTTGAAATGATTTATGGTTGGTTGAATAGTTTTTGATGGGATGATCATTGCTTTGTTGAGTGGGGTTTCTTTCTTTTGTTCACCCCCAATCCTTGCATGTTAGGGTTACCTCTAGGGTTCCATCTATTCCTCTGCCAAAATGTTGATCTTGGCCCTTATTTTCAAAGATGGCAGAGATTTTGAAAGCCCTCCTTTATACACCCCAACAAAATGGAATTTGTGCCAGTTGTGAAGGATGGGGTTTGTGAACCATTGTCATACTCCTACCTCATTCTAATTCCTGGATTTGCCCTGAACTCTGAACTCCTACTTGCCCTGCTCACCTCCTCTACTCTCACGGGGCCAAAATCGATCACCTCAGGGTTTCAATGACATGCCATTATCTGCAAATGCCAATTCTATATTGCTCTTTTGAACATGTTAAATTTTATTGTCATTGGTCTTGTTTGTGTAGTTGGAAATGAACTTATAGGTCCAATTCTTATAGCTATACAAGTTTAAATTGGCAAATTGTAGCTCCAGCCACTAGCATAGTGCACTCTTTGTAACATGTTGTGGACATGTATGGAAGTATAAAAGATAGATGGAATTTTTGAACAAATTACAAAATCATTTCAATGAATTTCTGAGTTTCCCAATCAAGAATTATATTTCACTATCATTAAGGCATTGCTTACACAAAATATATATTTCAAGTGAATAGAGGAGGCTCAGATATGACTAAGAAATACCAATGATGAAGCCTAAAAACATTGAAGTGTAAGAACGAAATCAGTATAATAGTTTACAAAATAAAGGACCACATATTTGTTAATGCAATTTTATTTTGCTCCATAGAATCATATAGTCTAAAGCCTTCTAGATCATGCAAAGTATTAAGATTATACATAATTCATGACTTACACATGATGAGTGTAGAGTGCTAACAAATATTCCTTGTTACTTACTCTTATAGATATAGTTAGATGAAACCATGGTTAGGACATAAACAACCATCTTTCAAGAATAATAACACCATTGTGGGCTCTTTGGTATCACTAGCTATTGTTGTTGGACTAAAATAAAGTTGGTTGATAAAATTTGTATTGAACATAAATCAATATGCTGAACAAAAAATTCTAGGGCTTTTTGGTATCAATAACTGATGGTCCTAGAGTTAAATAAAATCAATTGATTAAGTTGTCATTGAAAAAGTCAATATCACCAACTATTGTTTCTCATTTAAATTTCCACACAATGTGATTGAAAAGTGAACTGATGTAACCAAATGTACAAACTTTAAAACATTAGTGCAAATAAGTTAATAATTCACAATATTTGAAAACAATGCAAATGCTTAACAACAAGACATCTAGTTTGAGAGAAAATATTTTCATAATATAAAGATAGAAAAATGGATAACAAATGTTCACATGCCATTGAGCATAGAAAAACAAACGTGCCATCTAGATGCTAAAAATTGAAATACTCAACCATTTTGAAACGAAATAAACTACTTTGTGTTTCCACATGCAATGCAACTTAATATATGAACAACTAAATCAATAACTTTAATAAAGATCCTTAATGTTTTGTAAATATCCATTTGAAGAATAGGATCAAAGAATTTTTGTATATCTTAGAAAAAAACAAAATCATTGTCTAGCCCCCTAAAAGAAAATAGTAATTTTACTTGGGAGTTTTGTCTTTTTTTTCTTGATGAAATGAGATTTTGGGTTTTTATTTACATTTTCTATTATTTTTTTGCTATGATCATCATCACCCTCATTAATAGGACGTGTCCTTTGTTTTGATTTTCTAGAGCTTGACAATACCAATATATTATTTCTATTATCTTCATCTAGGCATTTAGGAGACTTTATCTTTCTCAACTTCTTATATGTAGTATCCATCTCTTTGAGATCCAAATCTATTTTTTCTTTTAAATTTGTTAGAACCCCATTACAATTTTCATTGGGTTGATGTTCCTTGTCCTTTTTAATTTTTTCCTTCTATACTTGATGACTAATCTGAATGCTATATTGATTTAGTGTTGTTGAAGTCAAGATACCAATATCTAAACGAAACCTGATTATCCTTGGTACATTTATAAATTTCTAACTTTTGTGATCTTCCAGTATCCTCTTCTTCAACATTATGTTTTGGTCTTCTACTAGGTCACACCCATTTTGAAAGAAAACAAACTATTCATGGTTTCCATGCATAATACACCTTATGATATGAACAACTGAATCAATAGATTTAATACAGATCCACAATGTTTTGCAAATATCCATTTCAAGATTAGGATCAAAATATTGTTACATATCTTAGCAAAAAGAAAATCAATCTAGCACCCTAGAAGAAAATAATAGTCTTTGGAGTTTAATCCTTCTTTTTTCTTGAGAAAATGAGATTGTTGTTCTTCATTTGTAGTTTCTACAAAAAAAATTCTATGATCATTGTCACCCTCATTGATAAGATGCCTCCCTTGTTCTGATTTTCTAGAGCTTGACAATACTAAGATATTATTTCTGTTATCTTAATCTAGGGGATTAGGAGAACTTATCTCTCTCGACTTATTATGTGTAGAATTCATATTTTTAAGCTCCAGATTCATTTTTCCTTGTAAATTTATTGGAACCCCATTAGGGTTTTCATTGGGTTGATGTTCCTTATCTTTTTTTCTTTTTTTCTTCTCTATTTGATGACTAATCTTAATGTTACATTGATTTAGTGTTGCTAAAGTTGAGATACCAATATTTGCATGAAATATATTTTCCCTTGGCACATTTTCAAACTTCTTCTAAACAATAGGTATAATGTATGGATTGAAGTCTATCTTTTGTGATCTTCCAACATCCTCTTCTTCAATATTGTGTTTTTTCTTAGACTTTTAAGCATGTTTATTAACTTTAGTCTTCTTAGAAAATATTTTAATTTATTTCATATATGTCATTTGATTGGATCTTTTTTCTTCATATTTTTCTTAATCAAAAATTTAAAAAAGCTACTAGAAAAATTAGCATGGACCAATCATCAAGTCAAAAATCATTATTTTAAAAAATGCAAATAGACAACATAAAATAAAATTTACAAAACCTCATTGATTTTTGTATTTGTACATATTCCAAGACAAGTTAATGCTAAAAGGTGAAGACGACAATATCCTTGGGGCCTACTATTGATAGTAGGTAGGATAGAAGGGGAGCCACTCCTGACCTTACCTAAAACCATTATTTTGAAGGCACTTGTTGGTGTTTGGGGATCCTTCCTTGAACTTGATAAACCATTGTTAGGATTTTTTAAATTGTGGTGATGTTAGTTTGAAATTTCCATTTTTTTCTTTTTGGGTTTATTGAGGCTTGAATGTGCACCTTCTCCCATGGGTTTGAAAGTGTAAACAATTTTTTTTAGAAATTTCTTGGTAGAAACATTAGTTCCTCTATTAGTGTGTAGAAAGTGACATAGAATATGAGTTGCCTTTGAAGTTGAACATGCTTTAGAGGAAAGAATCAAACCATGTTGCAAGTATGTGCCTAATTGATGTTGTCATTGATGTCAACATATCTGTGTTGTCATTGGTGTCAACTGTGCTCTTATTTTGTTGCTTTCCTGTAATGAGTGCGATTATTTGTATTTACTTATGTAAATGATCTTGATGATGAGGATATTGAGAAAATTAGCTTCTCCAGTAGAAACAATGAGTTGCAGTGGAAACAGTGTATTGCATATAGAAGAACAGTCGAGAAGATTGCTCTGCATTTCCTATAGGATGAATATCTTTGTCTATGGATTGGAATTTATTTAGAAGTCTATATGAATATGTTATATTCCAAGTTTGAGCCTCCAGTATGAAGATTTGAGTGAGTTATGTTCACCAGAGTGAAAACTACTTTTCCTGTATGTTTGATGGTGACAGGGAGAAAGTGTTATGCTCTGCATTCCTCCACATTGAAGTATTTTGGTCTGCGGTTCTAGAGTTAAGTCTAGAATAATGATAAGTGCTTTCAACTACAATGGTTCATGATTTGGTGGTCCTCAAGCTATCCTTTCTTTAAGACAGTGGTTGATAGTGTTGTTTTTGTGCTCCAGTTTGAAGAATCTTCTTGACAGAGTGGTTAGAGATCGTGTGGTTGTTCTTGGTGATTACAATGTGCTTGTGGATGTCTCCTAATTGTGTTCCTACCTTTGGATTGGTCTGTAAAGAGAAAATCGGATCATGGATGAAGAATGTTCTTAGCAGACCTATTGTTCTCACCAGTCTTGGCCGACTTGGTTGATTTCACTAATTGCGGAGATGCCTTGAAGATTGTGGAAGTGTGTCGTGGCGTGAAGAATTGTGTTTGAGTCCCAGCTATGGTGTGGCATGATCAACATACATCTTTACATCTTTCCCTCAGCAAATTTATGTATTAGGTCTAGACCTATTTCTATGTATGTTTTTGTAATGCCGACCTTGGAGATTGTTCCAACGATTGATGAATGTATTACCGACCTTGATGTACATTCCAAGGTTGATGACTTGTATAAAGACTTGTAATGTAATTGTGAAAATGATGAGGAAAGTGCGAAAATGAAGAGATAAGTGCGAAGGTGTGAAAGAGCAAAGCATAGCAGTTATATTGTGCTTCAATGGAACTAAGCCCAGACATGGAGTAGATGCTACTTAGTTCACCATTTTGGCAGTGAGCCGCCCCTTGGCAGTGAGCCACCCCTTGGCAGTGAGCCACCCTTTGGCAGTGAGCCGTTCTTTGCAGTGAGCATCTGGGCAGTGAGCCTCTATTTTTTGATATTGATATAACTTATATATTTCTATGGACTAACATCCACCATCATTTTTCCCTTATATGGTTTTCCACATAAAAATCTAGTGCCTCATGTGTTAATTGTGTTATTGTATTGAGCCTCTTATCTTCTACTTTCATGGTTAAATCTAAATATCAGTAATTAAGTGTTTGAGGATTTGATGTTCATAATTGTTTAGAGTTTTAGGGATAATTGATTCACCCCCCCCTCTCAGTTGTCCGGTGCATTTCAACAAACCGTTGGCCACTTGTATTTTGATCAAGGATAAAAAGAAAAAAATAGAGTGGGTATGCTTTTTATAAATAATTACTCTTTTAAACATGAGAGTACTATAATATGAAGACTAAACCCTTCTTCATTTCTAGCGATTTCTAAAGTATGGACATGCTTAGTGGAAAATATATGACTAGCTAGGAAATTTGGGGCATTTGAGTTGGAGGAGTTGTGGGTCTGTCACAACTACAAACTATCTAATTTTCGTAACCCTAATTTTTGGAGTTGTAATATACCTTGTGTTCTATAAAAATTTTAGAGGACCAAGTATGCAAAGAAACACACATCTAAACAAACTATTTGCAACACACAACTTTATAAAATAATAGTAAACCTTGAAAATCTAATGCTCAATCCAAAATAAACTATTTACAAAAATGACATGATAAAATAATAGTATAAAATGACACTAAACCTTCAAACCCTAAGGTAAATAAGTTAATAACTCATAATATTTGAAGAAACTACAAGTACTTAACAATAAGACATCTTCTAGAGTGGGTGGTTGGGTGGGAGCCTTGCCACCTCCTCATAGGTGGCAAGGCCGAGTCGGCACAAGATGCATTGATTAGTTATTAGGGTGGTTCGATGGCACGAGGGGAAGTGATGGTAGATTTTCATTCCTTTGAGTGGTTTGGGTGGCGTGATTTGGAAGTTCTCCTTGTAGGGTGTCAAGAAGCTTCGGAGGGTCTATAGATTTTCAATCTATGATGACAAAGCCTACATTCCATTTTCTCCTTCTCATTCTATTCGATGGCGTCACATTTCGTTGTCATAGTATCTACGGAGGCCATTCGTTATGGGGGTATGGACACTCCCATCAGACTCACTAGCAAGAAAAGGCAGATGGCCTTCATTGGGGCTATTACTGATCTAAGGCTATAAAGAATGCTTCGACGTGCTGACGAGTTGATGGTGGGAGTGGTGAAAGTGATTCTGGGAAAAGCCTTTCTGGTTAACAACGAAAGGTATAGGGTAGATACAGACATATCTTCCTGGGTACTCGCAATGCTCCTCGAGCTGGGAACAGACAAAGCGGAGGCAGGGGCTATAATGAGAGGGATTTTTAACCCTGAGCATCTTGGGGATTTGGATTTTTCTTTGCATGTGGCCAGTCCTGGCGTAGGTATCCCCCGCCCCCATGACTAGGGTCTTCTTGCAGATCCTAGTGAAGTCATTAAGATCTTCCCTTTCATCCTGGATACCAGAGGCTTTGACTTGGTGTTGCTGAAAGACCAAGTGGCGATTGCGGTCGACTTCATCAGAAAATCCCTTGGCTTGTCAGCGGCGGATGGTATGGACTGGGTTGAACACTTTAGTTTGAAATTGTCTGAGATATTCCAGTAGTGAGTCCTGATCTCCTTGCTTTGTTTTGTATAGAAGAAGCAAGGATATTATAGCTATAGTTAGTTTAATCTCTGTAGAAAGGGCATAGTATAGACCCTGCGTGGTCTTAGAAATCATCTCCTTATCAAGGTAGTCAGTAAAGGATGTATGTAATAGTCCTCTCAGTCAGCCATGGAAGGGCTGTGAAAATTGTAACTTTTTGAGTGACTTTAATATAATTCTCGATTACGAACCAAAGAAAACAATAAGACATCTTCATGGGAAAAGAAATGGCTTAATGGGCTAATAAGGTTTTGGGCTCCCCTTCATTTAAGATTAGGGAACCGGAGGAAGTTTTAGTGGAGAAATCTGATGAAGGGATTGCTTTAAATCTTTTGGATTCTATGATGGATGAAGTTGTTTTAAGCATGCAAAATACGTTGGTGGGACATTTTTTTGCATTTAGACCAAATGTGGATTTGGTGTGAAAATAGGCCAGAGATAACTGGAGCTTAAAAGGTTTTGTTGCAATGTCTGCCATGGCAAGTGATTTGTTCCTTTTTTCATTTTTCATTGAAGGAGGACTTGATTGCAATTATCACGAGTGGGCCCTGGCTCTTTGATAAAGCTCAACATAATAACCTTGCTTTATGCAAATGGAAACTAGGTTTTGACCCAACTGTAAACCTATGTACAATGGCTCCAACCTAGATCAGGCTCCCTTCTTTACCCTTGGAATTCTGGACTTCAAGGATCCTTCAAAGCATTGACAACTCCTTTGGCCAATTTCTAGCTATAGACAAGGTAACTATGCAAAAATCTAGACTTCTTTGTGCTCGTGTTTGTGTTAATGTTGAAATGCATGTAGTTCTACCTACCCAAATCACTCTTCATTCTAGATATGGAAAGTGGGTTCAACCTATCAAGTATGAAAACTCTGGCCCTTTTTTTCAAAATTATGGGTTTTTTGGGCATCTCATAAATAAGTGTAAAAAAACCTATTATTAAGAGTGATGAACTAAAAGATAAGGAAAGGATGCCTTCAGAAGGAAAATCCCCAGCTAAAGGGGATACATCTTTAGGTATTGAAGATTCAAATTTGGTTCAGGTTGAGATCCCAGAGAAAACATAGCTACAGAACAGCCACCCAGTAGCCCTTCAACCTGATAAAGCAGATGGAGGGCTTCCTGACAAAACTCAGCAACAAATCTGCTCACCAAAAGCTCTTCAAGACCATGGTAGAGAAGATAAGGCAGAAGGAGATCTCCAATCCATGAGAGAGGATGGAGAAATAGCGATTGAGAAATTTCTAGAAGAACTACCTGTAGAGAATAATGAGATCACTAAGGACATTCCTGAGAGTTTGTCGGGAGTTTTGGAAGAAGATTGGACTCTTGTTGGTAAAGGTAGGAAAAAGAGCTTTGTGAAAAAGGCTGATGTGGGTAATGAGAGTAAACAAGGGAGACCTTCCCAAAGAGAGACTAGATCAAGGGAGGCAGCTAAAGAGGTTGCTATGGGCAGATAAACAACTCTAGGGAACCTCTCAGTATCTAGAAAATCAAAGAAATGACCCAGATGTATGTGATTAGGTTTGAAGGTATGTTGTCCTCTAAGTTAGATGGGTTCTATTTAGATCATTTCTATGAAGATAATTTCTTGGAGTATTAGGGGGCTTAATAGTCCTCACAAAAAAAAATTAATTAAAAGTTGCATTTTGGACAACAAAATTGATATTCTTTTGCTCCAAGAAACCAAAATGAGTGAGGCTAACTTGTCTGGCTCTATGAAATATATCTATCCGAGGGTTGAGTTTTGTATTAGTGCTTCTCAAGGGGCCTTTGGAGGTCTTGCCATCTTTTGGAACCCGACTATCTTGATTGGTAATGTGTTGATTGTCCATAAAAGTTTTATTTGCATCAAGTTTAGAATTCAGAAAGGGCATGAAAGTTGGAACCTTGTGAATGTTTATGCCCCTAATACTAGACTCTAAAGAAAAATCCTCTAGACCTCTATAACTTCTACTTTGTATGTTGATCCTGCCTAGATCATTAGATGATAGTGGGAGATTTCAATACCCCTCTTTACCCCTCTAAGAAGTTGGGAGGATTGGAAGATTATTCTGATAGTATGGGGGACTTAGCTGCGTTCCTCTCTTGCACATACCTAATGGATATTGAGATTGAGGGGAATTGGTTCACGTGGTCTAACAAAAGAATGGGTAGTAACCTCATTCAGGTTAAACTTGATAGGGTGCTAATTTCCAACTCCTGGAATATCCTTCCCATATTACAATGTGTGGCCCTTCCTAGAGTGGGATCGGATCATAATCCAATAATCATTAATTGGAATATCTAGAAGAGAAAGATGACATACCCCTTCAGGTATGAGATTATTTGGGCCTCACATCTGGGTTTCAAAGATCTCATTGCTCAATGGTGGAATAAACTTGTTAAAGGTACGACTATGTTCTGTTTAGCCCATAAGATTAAGAATGTCAAGAAAAATGTCAGAGGTTGGAACAAGTTTTCGTTTGGAGATATTTTCAAACAAAAGGAGCTATTTTCTACCAATCTTAATGCTATGCAGGATGCAATGGCTGAAGATATAAATGATGTGGAGTTCTATAAGCAAGAGAGATAATTGAGAGATGAATGGCATAAACTCAATTTGAGGGAGGAGACATTCTAGAAGCAAAAGTCCAGAATTCAATGGCTGACTGAAGGGGACAGAAATACTAAGTTTTTTCATCAATCTACTTTAAAGTATAGGTGCCAAAATATTATTAATACAATCCAAGAAGATAATGGCAATTCTTTGACTGAAGATGACCAAATTCGGATGGCAGCCTCGAATTTCTTTAACAAGCTATTGCAAAGGAATGAGGACATTGAAGAGGGTCTTCATGACCTTCTTGATATTATTCCTCAAGTTATTTCTGATTTTGATATTGCTTCTTTGGAAAAAAATGGTTACTGATGAAGAAGTCAAATATGTTGTTTTCTCTTTTGGTCCCTTCAAAGCTCCTAGACCTGACAGATTTCCACTAGTCTTCTTTCAAGATTTTTGGGATATTGTTGGTAAGGATGTTACAGTTGCTGCTAGGGACTTCTTCAAATCTGGAAGGCTTTTAAAACAATTCAATTCTACTTTCATTGTGTTTGTTCCAAAGAAAGGGGGTGCTATTACTTTTAGTGAATATAGACCTATCAGTTTGTGCAAAGCTGTGTACAAAATCTTTTCTAAACTTCTTATTTACAAACTAAAACATCTGTTGCAGAAAATTATCTCTCAGAATTAGAAAGGTTTTGTCCCGGGTAGACAAATCCTAGATGCAGCTATCACTACTCATGAGATATTGCATTTAATGAATCAAAGTAAAAAGGAAGGGATGGTCTTGAAGTTGGATATCTCTAAAGCTTATGACAAAGTTTCTTGGTCTTTCTTGTTTGCGGTCTTGCAAAAGTTTGGTTTTCAAGGAAAATTCCTTCAGATGATAATAGTGTGTGACATCTCCTAGGTATTCTGTTATGGTTAATGGCTCCCCTAGAGGGCTATTTAATGGGGGCAGGGGCCTGAGACAAGGAGATCCTCTATCTCCTTACCTCTTTATCATTGTGGCAGAGGTTCTTGGCAGGAACATTACTAGATTGGTGAATTCTAAGAAACTGAAGGGTATAAAACCTGCCTCTTACATCCCTCCTTCTCACCAGCAGTTTGTTGATGACACTATATTATTTGGTACTTCTTCTATTAAAGAAGCTAAGGAATAGAAAAAATTTCTGAATAACTATGCTAAAGTGTCTAGGCAACATATAAATTATGAGAAAAGCAAGTTATACTTCTTTAACACCATAGAGATTTTGCAAGACAAAATTGTCAAAATTCTAGGTTGTTCCAAGGCTTCACTCCCAGATACTTACTTAGGATTACCTTTATCCACCAAAAATTGTCTAATGCATATTGGTTCAGAATTGTGGAAAGAGTTCAAAAAAAGTTGGATGGCTGGTAAGGCAAGCTATTGAGCCAAGAAGGGAAGTATCAGCTCCTAAAAGCCTCGCTTCAAATATCCATGTGTACTACCTATCTCTCTTTAAGATCTTGACCTTTATGGCTGAGAGAATTAAACAAATTCAAAAAATATTTTTATGGACTGGTGTGGAGGAAAGAAATAGGCTTGCTCTTATCAATTGGGACACTGTTTGTACAACCAAAGATAAGGGTGGATTAGGTATGAGAAAAATCAGAGATTTTAACAAAGCTCTTATGTCGAAAGTAGGATGGGGTATTATGAAAGAAGAGAAGGATTGGGTGAATATAGTAACAACTAAATACTTTAGTGGTAATGAGACCCACAATTTCATTCTTAATAGATCTTTTCCTACATGCTTTGTCATTTGGAATGGGTTGCTCAAAATTAGAAGAGTTCTTTCTATGGGTTTGACATGGAGAGTAGGTAATGGTCAGTTGATTAATTTCTAGGAAGATGTATGGAAGCATAACCTTCCTCTTTCAGGTCATCCTACTTTTGCAGTCCTAAAAGAAGATTGTCTTAGAATATATAGGGATAAATTAGAGGGGTATGTCTCTTTCTAGGATGGGAAAGCACACTAGAAAGACTTCAATCTCTCTTTTGGTAATGATGCAAATGATATTATTAGACAATTCCTGGGCTTCTTGGGAGATTGCTAGTTCTTCAAGCAAGATAAAAATGATGAACTGATTTGGAAACCTCATGCCTCTAGAAACTTCACTGTAGCCACTGCTTACTCCGTGTTATCTACTACTCCTTAGAACAACAAAGACTAGAAGCTGATTTGGAACCATAGAGTTATTCTCAAAATCAAGAATTTTTGGTGGGTAGCTAACCACTACAAAAAATTAACTCTAGATAACTTACAAAAGAGAGGATTTCTCCTCCCTAATAGATGTCTTTTTTTCTATCAAGAAGAAGAAAGCATAAACCATTTGATATTGCATTTCTCTTTTGCTAGAGATATTTGGGGTCTTATTTTTACAAAGCTAGAGATTGACTGGGTCATGCCTGAAGGGATTCACACATTTCTCCCCATCTGGTTTAAGGCTCCTCCTTTTTTGCACCCTAAAATTGTGGAAGCAGACTCCTCTGCATGTTGTCTGGGGGATATGGAAGGAAAGGAATAACAAGATCTTTAGAAATTCAATAGTAGGTACTGATCATCTCATACACTCTATTGTCAGTGCTATTTAGGAAAATGTTAATATAGCCAAGATAGGGAAATCTAAGTCTCTTCCAACAGATCAAGAAATAAGAGTTTGTAAAATTTGGAGCATCAATCATAACCTTAATGATATGGATATTCAAAAAGACTTCATAAGAAAACATACCAGATGGAGACATCCCCAGTCAGGATGGGTTAAACTCAACTTTGATGGATGTTCAAAAGGTAACCCAGGGCCTTCATCAATGGGAGGTATCATAAGAAATGAAAATGGTAAAATCATTGAGTGTTATGCTAAGTCTATTAGAATGTCTTCTAATAATTTGGCTGAAACTTATGCTTTGTGGTGGGGTTTACACAAAATCCATTCCTATGGATTTAAATAGGTGGAAGTAGAAGGTGACTCTAAAGTGGTGCTGGATCTAGTCACTAGGTCATTGAACATTCCCTGGGTGCTAAGGGATTACATTGAAGACATAAAAAGCACTATTTCTAACATTCCCTATATTACTATTCAACATGTGTATAGGGAGTGAAATCATGTTACGGATAAGCTTGCCAACCTAGGGCTCAGTGTGGTAGGGAGTTGGTCCACTACTTTAATTGAAGAATTGCCACAAGGTATCCAAGATGTTATTCTTAATGATGCTAAGAATTAAAATTAATTCCCACACTTGTGATAGGGAGAAGGAAAATTTGGTTTCCCCGCTATTATCAAAGGTCATTTGTATTATCAAAGGTCATGAATATTCTAGTCCAATAATGGCATTATTTTCGTGCATTAAGGCCATTAATTACAAAATGAAGGAAATATATGGGCATATTTCATGTGATATTATTACAACTCATGTTAAGCTCTGGAATGAAATGAAGCGACAGGGCGAGGACAGATTTTTGAAAATGGCAATTATTAACTTTCACTCCTCACTTTGTGCGAACAGAGACCTTATCTTAAGGATTAATGATGACACCTACTATCAATTTGTTGTCATCCTCGAGATTTAAATTGTTAAGCTTATTCAGTTAACAGAGGTGTATTGTTGTTTAGAAATTGTCTGCGCTGCTCTTCAAGGGTTTCAAATTATTGCTTAATTTACTATGAGAAATTGTAAGATAGGGGGCCAGTTACTTAGGGTGGAACCTACATCAAGCGCTAGCCTGAAGAAGAATTCTCAGGTTTGGAGTATATTTGAAGAAGGTGAGCTTGGAAACTATGTGAAATCTATGTGTGGGTTCGACGAATTGTTGTCTCTGCAGTTCGTCAATTCTTGGAGAAACAAGGAGATGATTGTTAATGGAATTTCATTTACAGTTACAGAAGAATTAATTGTTGAAGCTACGGGTTTGTCCTTGGATGAGAGAAAGGTTTAGAGGTTGGGGAGTGGAGACTACAAAGATTTTATGGACAATTTTTTGGAGGAGAATGAAACTTTGACCAAACATCAAAATGGGTATCAAAGAACAGAGCTCCCTGCACCTTGGGGCATGGTCTCCTACCACCTGATGAAGTATGTGATGCTAGAAGGGAGGTTCAAGACTATACATGGCTATCACTTCCCTCTGCTGGATCATCTAAGACACGGTAACTTCATTAGCTTTCCCTTTTTCATTCTATCTTCCCTTCAAAGGAGTATAATAAAGGGAGCAAATCCCCCTCTACACCAGGAATTAATGCTAGTGTTATATGAATTTAATGTGCTATTAAACCCTCCTATACCTCAAGAAAAATGTAGTGTCAAAACTAAGTTGCATAAGGGAAGGGGTAAACTGGTAAACCCTAGCTCTACTGGTAAAGCGAATAGCAACCTAAAGGGTAGAGAATCTAAAAAGAAAGGGCCTCATGTATATAAGGGAAAAGACATTGGCACTAACTCTGCCTTGGTTGCCCCTAATATCCACTCTGCTAAAAACCATGTTTCTAAAGATAAAGACTCACCAAAGAATATATTGTTGTCATTAAAACAAAACTATGGGAAGCCCCCTAAGGTTTCTAGCAAGAAGACCAAAGTTCTTAACGTCAAGTCTGATGCAGCTAAAGTAAACCTATCTGCTAGGTTTATAGATAATGAAGAGAACCCTAAGATGCATAGTGCTACTCCTGAGAGAAAATCTACAAGACTTGCTAAGGTTACATTGCAGAAAAAACTAGTAACAAGAAAAAGCAAAATAAAACCAAAGATGTCTCTATTGAGGAAATTAACTCTGATTCTCAGACAGAGGAAGGTTCAGATTTAGAAGCTGATAAGGATGAAAACATAGAGGCTGATGAGGAGTAGGGAATTTACTATGAGGGGTATGAGGAAACTCATTGTTAAGATTTTGAGGTTGATAGACATGGTGAATTTCAAGGTGAAAAAATTGAACATGACAATTCAGAGGGGGATGATGAAATTGAGGGAAATGCTTTCGATGAGAACTGTGTTGAAGATATTCATGCTGATATTGGATCCTTTGAAACCTAGTTTAACTGTTCTGAGAAATTTGCTAAATACTAGACCACCCTTGACCTTTAAGAATTTTTTGAAAGATTAGACAAACTTGAAAAAAAATTAATAGAAGGGTAAACTATTCTACTTGCTAGGAAAGTTGGAGCAACATGTATGATATGTGCAATATGTTTCAAACCAAAATCAAGAAATTAGAAAAGGGTATAAAGGATCTTGCTAATATCACAAATGGTATAGTAACTAACACTACTGATGAAGTTAAGAAAATCAAAACATAGTTGGAAAAAAGGAACATGTGCAGGACAAAGATCAAGAAAAAGAGAAGAGACAAAAGACTAACAGGGATCCCACTTCCTGGGAGGAGGTGCTGAAGAAGATGAAGACTGACTAGAACAATCCTAAGTTTTAGTTCTTTTACTTGTATAATGGTTAATGTTGTTTTCTTGTTGTCTTATGTTTGTTTTGTTCTATTGAATTATATCCTAGCCTACATGGTTATTATCAAGATTAACTGTTATAATGCTACTCTCTCGTATAACTCCATTCATGGTTTTGGTCATGGTTCCCTAGCCCTCCTGGGGTTATTATCAGGGACTTTGCTTCGAACTACTATTATGGGGGTTGTTTTTGGATATGTTTTAGGGACTAATAAACTATTTTTCTCTTTTATGGCTCCCTGGCCCTTCTGGGTTATTATCAAGGAGTATTGTGTTGTGTTGATTGTCTAATTTGATCTGCATTTTGTATGGGCCTGGGACCCTTTTCCCAACTAAACTTAATCAAAAACAATAAGACATCTAGTTTGAGAATAAATATTTTCATAATATGAAGATAGAAATATGGATAAGAAATGTTTGCATGCCATTCAACATAGCAATGCACATACGTACTCTAGATGTTGAAAACTAAAATACTTTAAGCCATTTTGAAGCCAAAGAAACTACTCTTTGTTTCCACACACAATACACCTTAGAATATGAACAACTAAATTAACAAATTTAATAGAGATCCTCAATGTTTTGCAAATATTCATTTCAAGAAGATCAAAGAACTATTGCATATGCTAGAAAAAAAATAACTATCCAACCCTCTAAAAGATTCTTGAGTATTATTTGAAAATAATAGTCTTACTATGGACTTTTATTCTTCTTTTTCTTGATGAAATGAGATTGCTACTCTTTTCCTATAGTTTATGTGGATTTTTTGCTATGATCATCATCACCCTCATCGACAGGATGCCTCCCTTGCTCTATTTTTTAGAGCTTGACTATACTAAGATATTATTTCTATTATCTTCATCTAGATGATCAGGAGACCTTATATTTCTTGACTTCTTATGTGTCACATCCCTCTCTTTGACTTTTAAAGTTCCTTGTTTTATTTTTTTTCTTTTCTACTTGATGGCTAATCTCAATGCTACATTGATTTAGTGTTGCTAAAGTTGAGATACCAACATTTGCATGAAACCTATTTACCCTTCGCACATTTTCAAACTTTTTCTAGGTAGTAGTTGTATCATATGGATTGAAGTCTAGCTTTTGTAATCTTCTAGCATTGTCTTCTTTAACATTATGTTTTTTCTTGGACTTTTTAGCATGTTTATTAATTAAAATCTTATGTCGGGTCACACCCACATCCTCTTTATCTTTTGGGTGACTTTGAAAAAATGTTTATATGATTTTTCACTCTTTTTACTATGTTTTCCATCATCTAAAACCATTATTTTTAAGGCACTTGCTAGTGTTTAGGGTTCCTACCTTGAAATTGATAAAACCTCGTTAGGGTTTCCAAAATACATGGTAGCATCAATTTCAAATATTTGTTTTCCCTTTTTAGATTTATTAAGGCTTGAATGGGCATCTTCTCCCATGGATTCCAGAGAGTGAACAATACCCTTTATAAAGATCTTGATAGAAACATCAGTTCCTCCATAATTGTGTAGAAAGTGGGGTAGAATGCAAGCTACCTTTGAAGTTGAACATATTTTAGAGGAAAGAATTAGACCCCTGACCAAATGTATTTTGATCAAGGATATAACAAAAAAATAATGGATATGATTTTAGAAAATGATACCTCTTTCAAACATGAAAATACTTTAATATGAAGATTGAACCCTTCTTTGTCTTCAACCTTTTGTAAATTCTAGACTTGCTTAGTAGAAAATATATGGCTAGGTGGGAAATTTGGAGCATTTGCATTAGAGGAGTTGCATATTTGTCACAACTACAAAATATTTGATTTTTGTAACCCTAATTTCTAAAGTTGTAATATAGCTCGTGTTATAAACATTTTAGAGGATCAAGGATGCGAAGAAATAGTTTTATTTTCTCCTTTTCCTCTCGTCATTGAGGTTAACCATAAAAAATACAATGCAAGAGTTATGATTCAACTACTCTAAGTTGGTTCACTTTAATATCTTATTTTATCTTGGCATGAACAGTGACCATGGCACTTAATGCTACAATTGGAGCAATAACCTGAAATGGAAAGAATAAGTGTGTAAAATGATAGTTTAGCTTGAAACATTAAACATAAATTGATGTTGGTACAATTATAGAGGAAATGTAAAATGTGGAGACACACAAGAGGTTAGGATTAGGCATAGAAGATGCATTTTTCTTGAGAATGTGTGATTGCACCAACATGCATTTCCATTTAATTTTTGTTTGAGTTGATGTTGTTCAACTCTTTGTGAGAGAGGTTTTCCTATGTGTATTTATGGTTGTGTTTTTATGTTTTGTGTATATATGTATGGTTATGTTTTTATGTTTTATGTATTGAGAGAAAATTCGGGGCTTTTCATAGTGAGGGTTTAAAGGTTTATTGCCATTTTATATAATTTTTCTTTACATTTTAGTTTTGTAGCTTTTTATGGTGGGGGTTTGGGGGTTTGGTGGTTTAGTGTCAATGTAGGGACCCGACTCAAAATCCAAAAATTTTAAACAAGCTTAAAGACAACAATTCTCTCAACACAAAAAATTGGACTATATTCTCAAGGTCTGCGTACTAGCTACTTCCTTCATTGCCCAGACTGTCTACATACCCTATATCCACGAGATCAAGGCCATAGAGAATTCAATCGTACTAATGAAATATGTAGTTCTATTTGCACTAGGTTTATGTAAGTGCACAAGTGGGTACGCAACCCTTTCTAGGGTCTAGTTTCCCCAGACAGTTCCTCGTTGGCTGCCACCCACTCAAGTGGAATATGGATGGAACCGTAAGGATTGACTACAAGTAAACACCTAATAGGGGTGTTTGCTATGAAGTGTTTCAGTTCCAAGACATTTTAAGTTTACTAATCAACAACCTTTCCCCAAGAGATCACTATGTTTTAATAACAAGTTTTCATAACAATTTCCTACAGAAGCTTTTAGGCATCGTTTTCAGACTACTACAATGTTTAAGACTAGAACTTAAGGAAGCGAATTCGATCATCTAAGAAAACCTACCCTACTGATACGATAGTTAACTAATCATAAAAGGGTGTGTAAATTGCAATTTCTACTCCAAGTATGCATTGTTCCCTAATAATCGATAGGGCTCTCAAGAACTTTACTCCTATAACTAAAATCAATTTAACGTAAGTACCTAGGCTCTCATGTTCGAGATACTATAGCCAACTTATAAAGGTGACATTGATAGATATCATGCATTTGACCATTAAACATAGATCTACTTAGTTATTAGGTATCTTATGATAATCCTACCATAGTCAAGAAATAAGTCATTCAGGTTTATATCCCCTACATACTATCCAACTTACCTTTTATTAATTAGTCAAATGAATGAAGTATGTATTAAAAATTATAATATACACAAGAAGCCGCAAAGGCTAGGATTATCTCTTAATTGAGCGCTACTTACTAGTATGAGAAAGTAAAATATAATGATTTGAAAGAATACTACCCAATCCTGGTTATACATTGACATAAGAGTCTTAAGGCTGATTTCATAATAATGTTTAAGGTTTTCTAAATTGGAACTCACACAAGTGCTATTAAGGAATACCTTAGGTAATTTCAATCATTAACATTGTAAGATTTCAACTAGGTGTCAAGCAAAACTAATTTCTTTTTATCCAAAGAAGAGAAGATTTGTTGGCAAGTTCTCTATGGTTTTATCTTTTTATTGGTTGATTGTACAAAGAAAATTTTGCATCTAGATATCCTTTTCTTAATCAATTCCATTCATTTGTAATCACATAAAGCAATTCAAAAGAAAGAACACAATGAATAAGATTTATAAATCATTTGCGATAGTTCCTTAATTAATGATATTGTAGTGGAGACCAATTGACCTTATCTACATTTTGAGAATTAGACCATAGGTTTTGAGCACAGTCGTTGAGTTCATTTATAACCCTTACTAACTTAGTTGATTGGTTGAATTAATTTGTCCAATTACCCTTGATTAGAGATTGTGGCTATGCTTAACTAATTTTGTTGATTGCGAATTAAAAACATTCCTTAACCTAATATTAAATTTGGTTGTCCATGATTGCATTTTGAATTTGACTGAACTAAAATTATTTAACCATGGAAATCATTAATCACCCTTTTGAGAACCAATTGATTTAGTATTTAAATAATTCTATCAGTTAAACTAAATAAATTACATTCTAACATTGTAAACTAATCAAAAGAATGAAATTCATAAGTAATTATAGGCTATTTAAGTCTAACAAAATTTGATAATTTAATTAATTAAATTCTAAAACTTTAATAATGACCCAATAACATGGAGCGGGGCAGGTCACCAGGTCCAAGGTCCAGTCTAAAAATAATAATAATAATAATGACCCAATAACATAATATATCCATAACATAATTCATTTAACCCAATAATTAAATCTTAATTTTAAAAAAGGCTTTATGATTATCTAAATTTATTTTTTTTTTTTAAATATATATTCCACACTAGTATTAAAATATCCAATTAGCAAATTAAACTTCATTTAATTAAAACTAAAGAACTCGGTAATTAACTAACTAACAATTTAACTTTAGGTAAATAAACTAAATAATAAAATAAATTAAAATTAAACACTTACATAAAGTTGCAATATTTTTAAAAATAGCAAATAAGTAAATAATGGTAACCAATTAATAAATATCTTTATATGCCATATAATACTCAATAATTAATTAATTAATACTTGCTAACTAAATATTATAATTATTTACTAATTGATCAAACTTGGTACATTTAATATTCTTTTATTTAAAAATGTTAATGTTAGCACCTAACAATTAAATGGCACCTGAATTCAAATCTCTTAAGCCATAAAATAAGAAATCAATTAGCTATTTTATAGGGATTTAATTTTCAAAGTGAAATAGAATATTACTTAAATTAAGCACATCCTAAATTATAAGGATTTGATTTCACACTTTCACACTTTTAAAATAAATAAAGGAAGTTGAATAAAATAATAATAATTTATTGGCATTTTTTTTTTAAAAAAAAAAATTTTACAATAAAATAATCAAAAATATTAATGAAAATCTATTATTTATATATTCAATTAAATAAAACTTATTAATTTAATGCTCTAATCTAAATTAAAATTAAAATAAGATCTATAAAGAAAAATAAGCAAGTCTAATTAAAAATATTAGTAAATTTAGATCTTAATATTAATTTATCCATAAATAACACTTAGATATATAGAATTTAAATCAATTAACAATATATGTATTAAATTTAGGAGATAATAAAACTTGCCTAAATGGAAGAAGGTATAAAAAGAGGCTTTTCTAACTCCCCTAAAGGTCTAAGTTGCTACTTTTTAAAATTTAATAAAACAATCTATTTTTAATATTTAAAACTTGCTAAAATGATAAAATATAACATAAATATTCTCTTTCCCTTAAATTTCTCTTATTAAATTTATTTTATAATATATTTTTGTTTAACAATATTTTATTTTGATATATATATATATATATATATATATATATATATATATATATATATATATATATATATATAAACCATTTTATTCAGAAACTTTAAACCCCATAATATATATACCTTCAACCCTCCCTACTTTTTTTAAATTTTGACATTAAAAATTATATTTAGTATTATATTTTTTTTTTTCCCTTTTTATAATGAAAACATGTATATATTACAATATTTATTATTTAATTTTTTTCTTCTATCATATATATATATATATGCATGATTTCACAATGCCAAATTGTGCTGGTTAATTCCTTAGCATTCAAATTAAAATGCATATACCCAAAAAAATAGATCATATGAGTCTATTTCCAAACCCTAAATCCATGTGCCTTTCTTCCATAAAACTAATTAGGCATTGAAAACAATAACAAGAAACTTAAAAGAAACCTCAAAATCAAAAGAAAAAAAATTAAACCTTCAGATCCGTGAGCTCCCAAGCCAGAGTTGTTCCGTGAGCTCCCAAGCCAGAGTTGTTCTTTTTCTTTTTCTCCCACACAAGTTTCTCTCCCTTCTGAAATGACAATTCCCATTTATTTATACCCTATTTTCCCCCAATTAGGGGAGAAATTATCTCCCAAAATCTTGAAAGGAGAGGGATGTTTTTTCCTCTCACAAGATTTTCTTCTCAACTTAAAAAAATGGATTGTTATTTTTGAATTAAGAACCAAAAATCATGCTTCCCCAAAATCTAGCTTATTAAAGACTTAAAAATAGTTTATATTTTATTATTTTAACTTTTAATTTAATTCATAAAATTAAATTACAAATTTTAGTTGATCTATTAATTATTTACTACTTAGTTAATTTAATTTATAACTATATTAATATTTTAAAACACATTAGATTACATAAGTTTCAATGTCTCAATTTTGATATTCATAGGTATAGTTTTAATTATATATATATATATATATATATATATATATATATATATATAAGCGTTAAGGCTACTTTGGATCCTAAGCCACATAAGGAGTTGGTAGTTCACACATAAAGCTCAGAAATTTTGCCTCCTGGGGGAAAGGAGAATCTCTCAGAGAAAGTTGATGAGACTGAGGGAGTAGAGGGAAAGTGGACAGTGGTGCATGGTGAAAGAAAGAAACAGGAGGTATTGTTCAACATGCACCTTTGCTCCCATACCAAAGGTGGAGCTTAATAGTTTGCATATGAGGGAGATGTAGCAGATGATAGGAGTTCTTCTTTTGCTTCTATTATTTGTTGCATCCCTGTTTATGGGTTTGATGCATTATAAGCTAGGTATAGATAAAAAAAATTCTAGGTTTAGGTTAGTTACCTGGTCAATGTTTAGCTTCAGAGCTTGCAATGTTAAATATGTTTGTTAAACTTTGGTTATTTTAATTCAAAGTGAGTAGTCCCCAAGACTGCAATTTACTAAGCAAATATATATATATTTCTTCTTCTTCCCTCAAATCCCCTAATTTCTAATTAACATCATAATGACTACTAACTATATTAATAGCATTATTAACACCTCAAAATTGAGGAATAATCAAAAGAATTTTAAATTTTAGGGTATGGGGTCGTGACATACTTGCCCCCTAAAATTTTGCATCATCCCGATGCAAAATTATCCCTTTAGATTGAGCAGAAAAATCAAAATGTTACAAGGTTTTCGTACCTATTTTAAACCACCCCTTAAAGTTTGCTCACCTGACCTTAATGTAGAGTCCTTGCATGTATTATCCCACCTTTCCAATTACTTTTAAAGTTTGCTCCAACCTATGTTAGAAGAAAAATGAAAAAACACACTAGATTCTAAGTTAGTGTAACAACAACACTTTAGTCAAATCTGAATGCTCAGGGATTAGTCAATACGAGCTATTCATCCAATTAAAGACAACCAATTAAGGCTCTTCTGTCCTCAGGCTTTCTTGTCCATGCGGGACACCTTTTACATGTAGCCAAACAGGTTCTTCCATCCACACAAGATAGGGATCATAAGAGCCATATGGGCTTAAGGAAAGGAAATATAAGGGTTCTTTGGCTAGAGACTTTTGACCCCTTCGGGACCAATACGGTTCCATGAGTCACTTCTTGTAGACCACAATTGACCCAAGTACTGTGTTGAGGGTGTCATACAAGGAATAATATATATATAACTTGTACACCTCAGTTTTCAGCCAATGGCTGGTACAAGTAACCCACCTCAGGGGTTCTTCTAAGCATCAGTGACTTTCATTTCTATATTTACCATTGTTTAAGTTATTTCACAAATGATTTCAATCAAGATCAAGAAAAAAATGATTTCAACTCTAATCATCTCAAATCAATATCAAGAGTAAGGAAATCCCAATACTAAATTTCCAAGAATTAGTATCAAGAAATAAGACAATTCCCACACTGAATTCATCCAAGATCAACATTTAAGAAAAGGGGGAGTTTCAACACTCGATCATCAAGGATCAATTAAAACAAGATGTTTTAAAACTCTAAGTTATCGAATATTAATAGGGAATCATCCCATTAGGATATGAGAGAATTTTTAAGTCTAAATCATCAATTTCACCAACAATCCTTTTAGAACATCAAAGACAAGGAATCACTCAAGATCACAATTAAAAGGAATCATACTTGTAATTCATGACATAGAAAAGATTAAGTAGCCTCCAAGTAGAAGTGATAAGAATCAATGTCTATTAGGTGATGGTTCTAACATGGTACCTCAATATGGCGGCACCCAAGATGCATCTCATTCATGCTCTACTAAGGGTATGTCAGCCAAAAGAATGAACTTACCTTTGATTCTCATTTTTATCCAATCTTGCACCTAAATTCCTTCACAACACCCATCACTTGTTTATATGTCAGCCCAAAGCAACTTTTGAAAAACAAAGATAACTCTATATGTGTATTCAGTGATGATACAATACTTTAGCAAGAAAATACTTTAGATTAAATAGAGTCAATTTTAGCCATTCTAAAAAAAAAACATAGCAAAGTTATTAACATCAACAATTATTCAACTCCATGATCGGTAGTAGACCTTCAGGCCTAGTGTTTGAATCTCGCTCTGATACCACATGTAGGGACCCGACTCAAAATCCAAAATCTTTAAACAAGCTTAAAGACAATTATTCTCTCAAAACAAAAACAATTGAACTATATTCTCAAGGCATGCATACTGGGTGCTTCCCTCATTGCCCAGACCACCTACATACCCTATATCCATGGGATCAAGGCCATAGAGAATTTGATCACACTCATGAAATATGTAGTTCTATTTGCACTAGGTTTATGTAACTGCACAAGTGGGTACACAACCCTTTCTAGTGTCCAATTTCCCCAGACAGTTCCTCATTGGCTTCCACCCACTCAGGTGGAATAGGGACGGAACCCAAAGAATTGACTACAAGCAAACACCTAATAGGGGTGTTTGACATGAAGTGTTTCAATTTCAAGACATTTTAAGTTTACTAATCGACAACCTTTCCCCAAGAGATCGCTATGTTTTAACAAGTTTTCATAACAAGTTCCTACATAAGCTTTTAGGTGTCATTTTCGGACTACTACAATGTTCAAGACTAGAACTTAAGGAAGAGAATTCGGTCATCTAAGAAAACCTACCCTACCGATATAATAGTTAACTAATCATAAAAGGGTGTGTAAATCACAATTTCTACTCCAAGTATGCATTGTTCCCTAATAATTGATAAGGACTTTCAAGAACTTTACCCCTATAACTAAAATCAATTTAACTTAAGTACCTAGGCTCTCATGTTTGAGATACTGCAGCCAACTTATAAAGGTGACATAGATAGATATCATGCATTCGACCATTAAACATAGATCTACTTAGTTATTAGGTATCTTATGATAATACCACCGTAGTTGAGCAATAAGTCATTCAAGTTTATATCCCCTACATACTACCCAACTTACCTTTTATTAATTAGTTGAATGAATGAAGTATGTATTAACAAATTATAATATACACAAGAAGCCGCAAAGACTAGGATTATCTCTTAATTAAGCACTACTTACTAGTATGAGAAAGTAAAATATAATGATTTAAAAGAATACTACCCAATCCTAGTTATCCATTGACATAAGAGTCTTAAGACTGATTTCATAATAATGTTTAAAGTTTTCTAAATTAGGACTCACACAAGTGCTATTAAGGAATACCCTAAGTAATTTCAATCATTAACATTGTAACCTTTTTATCCAAAAAAGAGGAGAGAAGATTTGCTATGTGAGCTTTCTCTATGGTTTTATCTTTTTATTAGTTGTTTGTAAAAAGAAAATTTTGCATCTAGATACCCTTTGCTTAACCAATTCCATTCATTTGTAATCACATAAAGTAATTTGAAAGAAAGAACATAGTGAATAAGATTTATAAGTCATTTGTGATTGTTCCTTAATTAATGATATTGCAGTGGAGATCAATTGACCTTATCTACATTTTGAGAATTAGACCATAGGTTTTGAGCACATTCGTTGAGTCCATTTATAACCCTTACTAACTTAGTTGATTGATTGAATTAATTTATCCAATTACCCTTGATTAATTTTGTTGATTGTGAATTGAAAAACATTCCTTAACCTGATTTAGTATTTAAATAATTATGTCATTTAGCTAAATAAATTAGCTTCTAACATTGTAAACTAATCAAAAGAATGAAATTCATAAGCAGGCTATTTAAAGCTAACAAAATTTGATAATTTAATTAATTAAATTCTAAAACTTTAATAATGACCCAATATCATAATATATCCATAACATAATTCATTTAACCCAATAATTAAATCTTAATTTTTAAAAAAGGCATTGTGATTATAAATTTAATTTTTTTAAAAATATATATTCCACACTAATATTAAAAATATCTAATTAGCAAATTACCATTTAATTAAAACTAAAGAACTCGGTAATTAATTAATACTTGCTAACTAAATATTATAACTATTTACCAATTGAACAAATTATAATTATTTACCAATTGAACAAGTGCCACATAGTGGCCAGTACCTGCCTTGTAGTGTTGTAATTATAGTATGTGTTTTACTTGTAATTATAGTTGTGTTTTAGTTTTAATTTTTTAATTCATTAGATAAAGTTCAAATTTATTATTATTTATATTTATAATATTAATAATAATATTAATTATATTAATAATATTTATTATAACACTTAATAAATTATATTAATTGATATTATATTATTATAATAAAATTATATAATAATATAATAATAAACATAAACATAAATATAATATAATAATATATAATATTATTATAATAATGTAATAATATAAATATAATATTATTATATTTAATATTGTAATAATGATATTAATAAAAAAATTTGTTAGTTGGTTTTAACATTTGACATACCCCATACCAAGAAAACATTGTATATATTACTCTGCTTCTTTTTAATAGAAAACTTCTCTGTCAAATTATTCTTAACCACAAATGACCTAACTTATGTCAGTGGCAAATAAGAAAGAAATGCCAAAACAAAAAATAATGATTTTTTCAATTAATTAGAATTTAATCTAGAAAAATCAAGTTAAGGTTAGGGTTAGGGTTAGAATTAGGGTTGGTGAAAAAATTCAAAAAATCACCACAAATTAGAAAACATTGTATATTACTCTACTTCTTTTAAATAGAAAATTTCTCTCATCAAATTATTCTTTACCACAAATAACCTAACTTATGTCAGTACAAATATCTTTCTCTGGAAAGAATTGGCAAAATTGAAAAAATTAAATTAATTAGAATTTAATGTGGAAAATGGTTGGTGTAAAATTGCAATATTTCAAAAAATTGCATAGCCAAAAAATGGGTGAAGAGTCATGTTGACCAATTAAATCAAAAAATTGTAAGGTTTGCAATCGATTTCTGCTACCATGTGAATTAAAACAAGTATTAGCTGTAGATCCTAAATAAGCATTAGATGATATTAACAGTAGGTGAAAATTAATAAGTCCATTTCAAGGGGCAAGCTTACAATGATGAACAGCTTTCCCCACATACTTGTTGCAAGGTGTGGCCCTTGGTCTCCTTGTTCAGCACTGCGTTGCAGTGGTTTGTGACAAGGGCTTAACCGCCTCCCGTGCTTGTTAATTCAAGTGGTTGTATTGGGCATTAATAGGTCGATCTTTTGGTGCAATGACAACTAACAGCTAGTACACAGTAAGAAACCCAATAACAAAATACAAACCTACTTTTGAAAAAAATACTAGAACCCAAAGTTTGATAAGGAATCACATGAAGCAAAATGACATCAATGCAGAATAATGCTAATGAAGCATAAAGATAACTAACTTTTAGCTTCAAAGGCTTTACTAAATATAGATTAAAAACAAATTATTCATATAAAATTATAGAAAACTGACAAATACATTAAATACTGGAGAATTTTTGTTTAAGTAATAATAGTAATTACTTTTAGAGAACATGATATTAATTATTTTAATTAATCTAATATTGTGGTTTAGTAATAATTTTTTCTTTATCATTTCAAATTTGTAACTATTATATTTCTAGAACTAAATTTATAAGGAAAAATTTATGTGAACTCATTTTGAAATGTCTTGGGTAATATAAAATTGAAATCTCAAAAATAATCTAATTTGGTAAAAATAAAATAGGACTAAAATATTTCCTTAACTATAAAACTAAACTTTACAAAGCATATTAAATAACAAAAATATTTCCTTAACTACAAAACTAAACTTTACAAAGCCTGCACTACAATATTTTATCTTACTATAATAGTAAGTACTTTTAGAGAACATGATATTAATTATTTTAATTAATCTAATATTGTGGTTTAGTAATAATTTTTTCTAAAGATAAAGAATTGTTTATCATTTCAAATTTGTAACTATTATATTTTCAAAACTAAATTTATAAGGAAAAATTTATGTGAACTCGTTTTGAAATGTCTTGGGTAAATAAAATTGAAATCTCTAAAATAATTTAATTTGGTAAAAATAAAATAGCACTAAAATATTTCCTTACCTATAACACTAAACTTTACAAAGCCTATTAAATAACACAGATATATCCTTAACTATAAAACTAAACTTTACAAAGCCTGCATATTTGTATTTATGCGGAGGGCCCTAGCCCTAATTGAGTGTATAGAGTTTTAAAATGTATGCTTAAGATATTAAAATGTAATAATATTATTACTATGATAATCTAAAATGCATTAAAATATTGTATGTTTGAAGAATAAAACAAATGTCACGTAGTGGCCAGTACCTGCCTTGTAGTGTTGTTATTTTAGTATTTGTTTAGTTGTAAATTTTTTTTGTTGATTAGCTATTGGTTGTATAGACAAATTGCATTCCAATAATTAAAAAATTAATTTTTGAAGAGTGTTGAAATGTCTTGGGTAAACAAAATTGAAATCTCAAAAATAATTTATTTTGGTAAAAATAAAATAGGACTAAAATATTTCCTTAACTATAAAACTAAACTTTACAAATTCTATTAAATAACACAAATATTTCTTTAACTATAAAACTAAACTTTACAAAGCCTGCATATTTGTATTTATGTGGAGAGTATAGAGATTTGAAATGTCTCCTTAAGATATTAAAATGTAATAATACTAATACTTTTATAATTTAAAACGCATTAAAATATTTTAAGTTTGAAGAAAAAAATAAAAAAAATGTAATAACCTGACAAATTATCTAGATTTTTAACTTTTTTAAACTAAATAAAATTGAAATCCTAGATTTTTAACTCTTGAGTAAATAAAATTGAAATCACAAAAACAATCTAATTTCATAAAATAAAATGTGTAAAACCCTAACCCTAATTGGGTGTGGAGAGAAATGTGTAAAACCCTAACCCTAGTTGGGTGTGGAGAGATTTGAAATGTCTGCCTAAGATATTAAAATGTAATAATATTGAATACTATTACAATTTAAAATGAATTGAAATATTGTAAGTTTGAAGAATAATTACGCAATATAATAACAATAACATATTATTTAGATGACTACAATATTTTATCTTATCACTTAATTTTTTGTTTAAGTAATAATAGTAATTACTTTTAGAGAACATGATATTAATTATTTTAATTAATCTAATATTGTGGTTTAGTAATATTTTTTCTAAAGATAAAAGAATTGTTTATCATTTCAAATTTGTAACTATTATATTTCGAGAACTAAATTCAAAAGGAAAAATTTATGTGAACTAGTTTTGTAATGTCTTGGGTAAATAAAATTGAAATCTCAAAAATAATTTAATTTGGTAAAAATAAAATAGCACTAATGCATGTCATTATAGGTAGGCATTAGATGGGGTTTAAGGTATTAATATAAATATATATTTTACATAAATATTCATATAATGTGAGGTCAAATGGTCTTCAAACCTAACATCGTTGACCACATTAAGAGGTAAATAAAAATTGTATATGAATTTTTAAATTAAAGAGGTAAATAAAAATTGTATATGAATTTTTAAATTAAATATTAAATATTTAAATAATATAATAATAATGATTATAATGATTAAAGAATTAATTAATGTATAATTTTAATAATAATAATGATTATAATGATTAAATAATTAATTAATGTATATTTTTTATTTCTATTTTATTAAAGAAAAAAAAATTTAAAAAGTAGTTTTAATTACCTATTATATTTTTAATGAAATTGTGAATATTAAAACATATATTATTTGTAAAAATTTTGTATTTATAATATTGTCACTTTGTTATATGCTTTTATTCTTTATTTCATATTTGCCTAGGGTTTTATCTTGTAAGATTTATCTTTGCTTACATAAGATTTTTCTAAAGATTGGTATTTTAAAAAATTTTAATATGCTTTTATCTTTTTTCCTGTTGTTTTGGAAATTTAACTTATTGGGATTTTTCACTATTGTTTTATAAAAAAATTATTAGGATTTAAATTTGACACTAATATAATGACCCTCTATAGACCTAATACCCAACAATATATTTATTTATTTTTCCATAACAAATACCCCACTATGGACTAACATGCTATGATATTTCCTATTTAGTATTGTCATTGGATGGATATTACATAGTTAAATCTTGATAAATCATTATAAGATTTGATATGTAACTATGAAAATATTATTTTGACTCAAATGATCTATACTAGTCATTGTCTTGTTGTACATGACATATATATTTTGGTTGCACTTTAGGAAAATATAGAGCAAACAAATTATTGGTTGGTATGTTGTGTTGAGGAAAGACATGATTTTTTAGAACACACCATCTAGATGGTGATAATTTTGATCATCTAATAGTTTATATGGTTATTGTTGGTATTTGGATACACAAGTATTTTATAAGGAATAATGGTTTTCCTAAATTTAAATATTATGATATTTGTATACTTAAGACGATTTTGCACTACTCAAATTTGATTTTACAACAAATGGATAAGGTGAGATACCAAGGGAAGTTTTTGTTGAAAGAGTTTTGGACATTTTCTATAGATGAGTACAAGTCAATTATAGATATATTATGAAAGAAAGAGGAAGATTATAGTTGAATTCTTAATCTTTATTTTTTGAGTACTACTTTTATTTATTTTATTTACCTACTCAATTAATGCATGTCATTGTAGGCAGGTATTAGATGGGGTTTAAGGTATTAATATAAATATATATTTTACTTAAAAATTCATATAATGTGAGGTCAAATGGTCTTCAAACTTAACATTGTTGACCATATTAAGAGGTAACCATATTAAGAGGTAAATAAAAATTCTCTAAACAAGAAGAAAACAATTAAATACAAAGTGACAAAATAGTCTTTAAACTCTTGTCACTATTGTTTTATAAAAAATATATTAAGGTGTATATTTAATATAATAGGAAGTTGTTTCCTATGTATTAAATATTGAATGTTCATATTTTCACTTAAAAATTAAAAATGAATTTTCAAAATTAAATATTAAATATTTAAATATTTAAATAATATAATAATAATGATTATAATGATTAAAGAATTAATTAATGTAATAATACTAATACTTTTATAATTTAAAATGCATTTAAATATTATAAGTTTGAAGAATAAAATAAAAAATTAATAAATTCCATGATACTGTAGATTTTAAACTTTTGACTAAATAAAATTGAAATCCTAGATTTTTAACTCTTGAGTAAATAAAATTGAAATCCCTAAAATAATCTAATTACATAAAATAAAATGTGTAGAACCCTAAAAACAAAATTAAAATTAAATTACGTTTTAGCTAATGAAGCAAAAACATTAAATTCATAAAAACTGATGATTCTTCCCTCTCATAATTATCGTCATCCATTTAGGCATGACTTAACTAGTGGGAGACAAAATTTATGTTCATAATTTGTTTACTTGCCACATCCTCCCCTCAAACCAAAATTGTCTCTGCATTTATAGTTTTTTGTTGCACTCTCCCACAAGCAGAGAAGAGGTCATTTTTTTAGCCAATGATAATACAGATAAATTATTTTTCAATAATTTTTTGTTAAAAATTTATCATGTTGACATAGGAAAAGTATAAATTTAAATCTGATTTACAATCAATAGATTAATAACTAGATAAGTGCGAACTCATTGCAATAGTACTGTAGATTTTTAACTTTTGAGTAAATAAAATTGAAATACTAGATTTTTAATTTTGAGTAAATAAAATTGAAATCCCAAAAATAATCTAATAATATTTTTAATAGTACTATTAATATTATAACTTTGTCCCTTTGACAAAAAGTAATTTTTACGTGCAAAAAATTAAATTCATAAAAAGTGATGATTCTTCCTCTCATAATTATCGCCATCCATTTAGGCATGACTTAACTAGTGGGAGACAAAATTTGTGTTCATAATTTGTTTACTTGCCACATCCTCCCCTCAAACTAAAATTATCTCCAAATTTATAGCTTTTTGTTGCACTCTCCAACAATCCGCAGAGAAGAGGTCATTTTTTTGAGCCAATGACAATACAGATAAATCATTTTTCAATAATTTTTTGTTAAAAATTTATCATGTTGACATAGGAAAAGTACAAATTTAAATCAAATTTACCCAACAAGAAAAATAATCCTATCTTTTGATTAGTTTACAATTAATAGATTAATAACTAGATAAGTGTGAACTCATTGCAATAGTACTCCCCGATTTAATAAAGCTTGGTACATTTAATATTCTTTTTATTAAAATAATAACACATCTGTAATATAGGGATTTGGATTTGATTTCACACTTTTAAAATAAATAAACCAAGTTGAATAAAATAGTAATAATTTATTGGCATATTATGACAACTTTACTCATAAACAATAAAATAATCAAACACTTCAAACCTGCAAGCTCGTTGGCCCAGTGAAGGTGTAAAGCCTTGCGAGCTTGTTGGCCCAGCGGGGGTTTGAACTCTGGTGGCTGCCACTCTGGTGGCCGCCACTACAACCACCAAACCATGCCATCATTAGTACCTGCCAGTATTATTGCAATGAGTTGGCACTTATCTAGTTATTAATCTATTGATTGTAAACCAATCAAAAGACACGATTCTTTTTCTTGTCAAGCAAATTTGATTTAAATTTATACTTTTCTTATGTCAACATGATAAATTTTTAACAAAAAATTATTGAAAAATAATTTATCTGTATTCGGATTGTCCAATCAAAAGACACGATTATTTTTCTTCTCGAGCAAATTTGATTTAAATTTGTACTTTTCCTATGTCAACATGATAAATTTTTAACAAAAAATTATTGAAAAATAATTTATCTGTATTCGGATTGTCGGAGAGTACAACAAAAAGCTATAAATGCTGAGAGAATTTTGGTTTAAGGGGATGATGTGGCAAGTAAACAAATTATGAGAGGGAAGAATCATCAGTTTTTATGAATTTAATTTTTTGTTTCATTAGCTAAACGTGAAAATTACTTTTTGTGAAAGGGACAAAGTTATAATATTAATAATACTATTAAAAATATAGGGTTCTACACATTTTATTTTATGAAATTATATTATTTTTGGGATTTCAATTTTATTTACTAAAAAGTTTAAAAAAATTATTCCATTTTTTATTTTATTCTTCAAACATACAATATTTTAATGCATTTTAAATTATCATAGGATTAATATTATTACATTTTAATATCTTAAGCAGACATTTCAAATCTCTATACACGGGCCAAGGCTCTCCGCATAATACAAATATGGAAGCTTTGTAAAGTTTAGTTTTATAGTTAAGGAAATATTTGTGTTATTTAATAGGCTTTGTAAAGTTTACTTTTATAGCTAAGTAAATATTTTAGTGATCTAAATATGAATACATTATTGTTATTAGATTGTGTAATTATTCTTCAAACTTACAATATTTTAATGCATTTTAAATTGTAATTAATATTATTACATTTTAATATCTTAGGCAGACATTTTAAATCTCTCCACACCCAACTAGGGTTAGGGTTCTACACATTTTATTTTATGAAATTAGATTATTTTTGGGATTTCAATTTTATTTACTCAAGAGTTAATGATTTATCTGTATTGTCATTGGCTAAAAAAATGACCTCTTCTGTGAGAATTTTGTTTCTGTGAGAATTTTGTTTTGAGGGGAGGATGTGGCAAGTAAACAAATTATGAACACAAATTAGATTATATTTGGGATTTCAATTTTATTTACTTAAGAGTTAAAATTCTAGTATTTCAATTTTATTTACTAAAAAGTTAAAAATCTACAGTATCATGAAAAATATTTCGCCATGTTATTTCATTTTTTATTTTATTCTTCAAACATACAATATTTTAATGCATATTAAATTATCATAGTATTAATATTATTACATTTTAATATCTTAAGCAGACATTTCAAATCTCTATATTCTTCAAACATACAATATTTTAATACATTTTAAATTATCATAGTATTAATATTATTACATTTTAATATCTTAAGCAGACATTTCAAATCTCTATACACTCAACTAGGGAAGGCTCTCCACATAATACAAATATGCAGGCTTTGTAAAGTTTAGTTTTATAGTTAAGGAAATATTTGTATTATTTAATAGGCTTTGTAAAGTTTAGTTTTATAGCTAAGTAAATATTTTAGTGTTATTTTAGTGATCTAAATATGAATATGTTATTGTTATTATATTGTGTAATTATTCTTCAAACTTACAATATTTTAATGCATTTTAAATTGTAATCAATATTATTACATTTTAAAATCTTAAGCAGACATTTCAAATCTCTTCACACCCAACTAGGGTTAGGGTTCTACACATTTTATTTTATGAAATTAGATTATTTTTGGGATTTCAATTTTATTTATTAAGAGTTGATGATTTATCTATATTGTCATTGGCTCAAAAAAATGACCTCTTGTGTCAGAAATTTGGTTTGAGGGAAAGATGTGGCAAGTAAACAAATTATGAACACAAATTTTGTCTCCCACTAGTTAAGTGCCTAAATGGATGGCAATAATTATGAGAGGGAAGAATCATCAGTTTTTATGAATTTAATTTTTTGCTTAATTAGCTAAACGTAAAAATTACTTTTTGTCAAAGAGACAAAATAATAACAATGAACTGGTTGAATTTAATTTTTTTCCTTCATTAGCTAAACGTAAAAATTACTTCTTGTCAAAGGGACAAAGTTATAGCAATGAACCGGTTGAATTTAATTTTTTTGCTTCTTTAGCTAAACGTAAAAATTAAATTTTTTTCAAAGGGACAAAGTTATAGCAATGAACCGATGAGGCGGGGGCCAACGAACTCTCTGGCCCAACGAGGGTTTGAACTATTATGGCAATATTAATAATACTATTAAAATTATAAGGTTCTACACATTTTATTTTATGAAATTAGATTATTTTTGGGATTTCAATTTTATTTACTCAAGAATTAAAAATCTAGTATTTCAATTTTATTTACTATAAAAAGTTAAAAATCTACAGGATCATGAAAAATATTTCACCATGTTATTACATTTTTTATTTTATTCTTCAAACATACAATATTTTAATGCATTTTAAATTATCATAGTATTAATATATTTTAATATCTTTAAGGAGACATTTCAAATCTCTATACACTCAACTAGGGTCAAGGCTCCCCATATAATACAAATATGCAGGATTTGTAAAGTTTAGTTTTATAGTTAAGGAAATATTTGTGTTATTTAATAAGCTTTGTAAATTTTAGTTTTATAGCTAAGTAAATATTTTAGTGCTCGAATAATGATGTTACTAGTGTATACATAAATCATTTCATATTGCTAAATATTAAAAAATTCAAATTCATTTAAATCTCCCCTAAAATCCCCATTTACTCTTGATTATATGAATTTAGTTTTCTTTTTAAAAATATTTAAACATCATAATATATATTCTCAAAAAAATATGACACAGGTCGTGTAAAATCCTTAAATTATATGAATTTACTTTTTTTTTAAAATATTTTATGCAAGCCCACAAAATGTCTATTTTATTTTTTTTCATAAATTTGGTAAGTGTTATATTAAAAATTAAAATAGTATTCATTATTTATCTTAGAGTCTTTGATGATGAAGTAAAAACTAAATATATAAAACTAATTAATTACATTATTCATACACCTTTATAATAACTACTACAACCACTTTTGGAAATAAACTAAATATAAGTAATGTATATAGTAAAAACAATATATAGCTTATATTAGTAACTAGCATATATATATATATAATACGCCAAAAGATATCCTTCTCAAGCTCCTATTCCACCTATGTGTGGTAAATTGATTGGCTCCTATTCCACCTATGTGTGGTAAATTGATTAAAAATAGGTATCTCTTCGTGTATTTTAGATATATTTTTCAAATATAGATATGCTAGTATATATAAATTATATATTTTCTTTTTTTTTGCATTCCCTCTTACCTCTATATATTACAATATTTATTATTTAAATTTTTTTCTTCTATTATATATATCTATATATAAAAATATGCATGCATGATTTCACAGTGCCAAATTGTGCTAGTTAATTCCTATGCCTTTCTTCCATAAAACTGGTTAGGCATTGAAAACAATAACAGGAAACTAAAAGAAACCTCAAAATCAAAAGAAAAGAAAAATTTAAACATTTAGATCCATGAACTCCCAAGCTAGAGTTCTTTTTTTTTTCCACACCAAGTTCCTCTCCATTCTCAAATGACAATCCCCATTTATTTATACCCTATTTTCCTCCAATTACGGGAGAAATTATCTCCCAAAACCTCTTGAAACAAGAGGGATTTTTTCTCCTCTCACAGGATTTTCTTCTCAACTAAAAAATGGAGTGTTATTTTTGAATTAAGAACCAAAAAAATCACGCTTCCCCAAAATCTAGCTTATTAAAGACTTAAAAATAGTTTATATTTTATTATTTTAACTTTCAATTTAATTCATAAAATTAAATTACAAATTTTATTTGATCTATTAATTATTTAGTATTTAGTTAATTTAATTTATAACTATAGTATTTTTTTTTTAATAAAAGAGGGTAAAAAGTTTATTAATCAAAGAGAGTAGTACAAAGCATAAAAGTAGCAAGAGGCCCAAACGGGCCCAGAGATAACAAACAAGAAGTCAAGAAGTGGTCATACAACATCTCACATCCTCTGTGACCAAATCCACAAAATCCCGAGCAAGATCCCCAGGTAAACTATCCCAATCATCCACCAGCTAGGTCCCATTCTTCTCAGAAGCCCATTTGGCCAACCCATCAGCCACCTTATTCCATTCTCGAGGGATATGAGAGAAGGTGATAGAATCAAATAAATCTCCAAGACTGGTGATTTACTTAGCCACCACCGCAAGCTACCAACTAACATCATCAAACTACCTTCTATTTATCAAGTCTATCACCACCTGAGAATCCAACTCGTAGATAATCTTATTCCAACCAAGGGCATATGCCTTCTTCAAAGCCAAAAGAATAGCCAAGGCCTCCATAAGATTATTAGAGTGCAGCCCCCTATATTCTGAGAAGAAAAATACAACCACCCTAAAACTATCTCTACCCACCCCACCAATGCCAGTGTGCCCAGGGTTACCCCTTGCAGACCCGTCAGTATTGATTTTCAAGACTCCAGTGGGAGGGGGCAGCCAATACCCTTCCCTAGAAACCTTCCTTCTAGAACACCTGCTCTGCCCAATCTTGGGCCTTCCGGGACCCCCAACAAGAATCCCCAGATTACGAATCACTCTAGAATCACCAGGATCCACCAGGGTTGACAAATCACATTTAGCATACAAGGTCTCCTACAAAGCCCCAAGAATGTGAGACCAAACTTGACCCACCAGCAACTTCTTATCTAGAAAGACCCTGCAGTTGCGCTCCAACCAGATGTGTCATATAATTAGACTAGGGCTAATTGGCCATGCTATGTGTAGAAATGAAGTCCTCACCGAAATTGGGCCAAAGTCCTGCCAAAACTCCTCCAGAGAAGAAGGGTGCCTGCACTGCAAACTCTAGGCCCCCCACCAAAAATGCCAAATATTCCTAGCAAAAGGGCACTGGAAGAAAAGATGTGAAACAATCTCAACATCTTTTAGACATAAGAAGCATAACGAAGGACCTTGGAAGCCACACTTACAGAGGTTATCCCAAGTCAAACAGCTGCCATAAACCACCAGCCAAGAAAAGAAATTGCATTTTGGCCAAGAGAATTTATTCAAAATATTTTTCCACCAAGGAACCTCAGCACTACCCCAGGCCTGTCTATCCAAAACATGATACCCTGAAGCAACAGTGAACTTCCCTTTTGGATGCGGACCCCAAGCCAGCACAACCCACTCTGGGAGAGAACAATAGACTCTATCAGCCAAAATGGAGGACAACTCCCTCCTATCCTCCAAAGATCCACCCATGGGCCATTCCTGCATATCCTTCCACTGGTAAACAATAGTCTACCCCAAATCCTGAGGGGCTTTGAAATCCATCACTCTACTCCAACCAACTTGAACAAAAATCCTACATAAGTCCCCCAAGTGAGGGTACGAGGAGAGGATAGGCAGGAAGCCATCCAAGAGTCATGCCAAAAAAGAGCATCAGAGCCTTTATTGCAAATCCAAAATAGGCCTTGTTTAACCAATGCAGCCCCCCTCTTGAGAGTATCCCAGATCATATAACCTCTCCCCGAAAGACTAAAATGAGGCACCTCAGTGCCCTCCACCTCCCCAAGGTACTTGAAGGTAAGGATCCTAGCCCAATACTGATGCTAATATGAACACCATCTCCAGTATAGCATAGCAGCCAAAGCCTGTCCATTCCAATCTATCCTATGAAAACCTAGACCACCATCCTGCTTTGGCCGGCAAACAACTTCCCACTTAATTAAGCTTCACTTCTTCGAAAGGAGATTACCCGACCAAAGAAACCAGCCCACAAAATTTATCCATCACGTCCTACCAAAAACACCTAGGAAGTGGGCGCACATCCAGAGGGATGCCAAGGTATATAAAGGGAAGTTTACCAACCTGAAACCTTAAGATCCTGGCAATACCCTGTTGAATAAGCCTAGGGGTATTAAAGAAATAAATGTAAGACTTACTTTCATTAATGCTTTGACCTGAGGTAGCTAGGTAACAATCAAAAACCTAACGCAAAGCAACTACTTCAGCCACCTTAGTAACACCCATCAAAGCTGTATCATCGACAAACTGAAGATGAGTTTGAGGAGGAAGAGAATTGCTCCATTTCCAACCTTGAAAGAGCCCATCCATAACACGAGACTTAATGAATCTCCCCAAGCCTTCAGCCATCAAGATGAACAAATATGGGGATAAGGGGTCCCCCTGTCGAAGACCTCTAGAAGTACCAAACAAATCTGAAGACACCCCATTTATGAGATTAGAAAATGAGGAAGTCCTCACACAACTCATGACCCAATCAATCCACTCACAACTGAACCTAAAGGCTCTGAGAATTTTGATCAAAAAGCTCCAGTTAACTCTGTCATAAGCTTTAGCCATGTCCAACTTTATAAACATAGCCTTTTCCTTAAAAGAGGCCATAGAGTCAATAGTCTCAGCTGCAATAACTACTCTGTCCAAAATCTGTCTACCTGCAACAAAGCCCCCTTGTTCCTCTGAGATCAACTTATCCAGACATGGCTTCAAATGTTCAGCAATTAGCTTTGTAATGATTTTATACACCACACTGCACAAAGCAATTGGTCGAAAAAGATCCAGAGAATCAACACCCTCGTGTTTTGGGATAAGAGAAAGAAACATGGCATTCATGGCACACAACATTTGCTTATTCCTAGAAGACTCCTGCACCACCTCCAATAGATCAAGGTTGATGACTTCCCAAAATTCCTGAAAGAACTTAGCCGGGAACCCATCAGGACCAGGAGCCTTCCCTTTTTTCAACTGAAACACCACATCCTCCAACTCCTTCAAAGAAATAGGCTTAAGAAGAGAAGCATTCATAGCCATAGTCACCAGAGAGGGAACACAAGCCAGGATAGAAGATTCCTCCTCGCTAGCAGGTGGGGTATCTTCAAAAAAGAGAGCAAAGAAAAAACAAACCGCCTCACTAGAGATCCTCGAAGAGGAAGAAAGAACAGAACCCTCAGGAGAGTGGAGAGAAGAGATAAAGTTACCTTGTCTTCGAGCCTTCACTGATTTATGAAAGAAGGAAGTATTCCTATCCCCTTCCTGAAGCCAATCAATACAAGCCTTTTGTTTCCAAAAAATTTCCTCACGAAGCTCCCATTCTTCGAGGTCCTTAACTGCACTAACCTCAAGCCTGCTTAAATTCACATCAAGACCTTGGTTCCAAATCTATCTGGTAATAGAATCCAAGCACTCCTGGGCAACCCTTTTCTGCTGAAACATGTTGCCAAACTGATACTTATTCCAATGTTTCAATTTATACTTCACATATTGAAGCCTCTTCACAAATGAGTACATAGCTGTACCAAAAGCAAGTCATCCTTCAGTCCACCATCTAGAAACCAAGTCAAGAAGACTCTCCTCCCTGAACCAAATAAGCTGAAATCTAAAAGTTTGTTTCTTAGGACCATCAGCCAAACGGGCAGAGAGTTTGATTGGCCAATGGTCTGATCCTCACCAATCTAAAATTTTAGAACTTGACAACCACTTGTCACCCACCCAAAAATAGGAAACAAGAAACCTGTCTAACCGTTTAGAAATGGCATCATCCCCAAGCCTCCTATTATTTCAAGTAAGCATGCCATTTGAAGGTTTGATATCCACAAGCTGGAGCCAAGCCAAATTATCCCTTAGAAGATCAGAAGAGGGGTCCAAATGAGGCACACCCCCCCTTTTCTCCTCGAGGGAGGTAATTGCATTGAAGTCACCTGCCATAATCTAAGGGAGGAAAGGATCCAACGATCTCAGAAGATTGATATGAGACCACAGGAGAGTCTTACCAGGGACATCCGTCGGAGCATAAATGTTAGAAAGAAGAATTCTTTCCCCCGTCTCCAAACTAATTGCAACCAAAGAGATGGAAAATCTACTAGAGATCCACCAAATAGGAGAAATTCACCGAGGATCCCAGAGGCAAGCAAGACCCCCTGAGCTACCTTGCGCACCCACACACTAGCAAAACCCTCTGTTCCAAATCTTAGAAACACACTGCATCATACCATCCACAGATAACTTCATCTCCTGGAGGAAAACCACATCCAGAGAATGAGCACTAACCAAGTCCCGAATAGCCTTTTGTCTAGGGATGCTATTCATACCCCTTACATTCCATGATAACACAATCATCGCGAAGGGTGAGAGAAGTGAGTATCCAATGTCTTCACCGAACCAGATTCCACCAATGTCTCTCCAGCCATCTTAACTTTCTCCTGATCCTTCTTCCTCCCCACCTTCTAGGGCTTATCAGGAGTACACTTTTTCAGGGATTTTTGTTGTAGACCTAGAATAGGAGAAGAAGAGAGGGATTTTTTCTTACCAGAGTCTTCCAAACCTGGTCCACTGGCTAAACTCACCCTTTCATCTGAAGAGGCCATGGGGGTTTCCACCAAACCACAAGAGTCCCCAAACCCAGCATCAGGGGGAGAAGCAACTGAATCCATCACCACCCAGGAAGCCACCACAGGAACTAGGACCGAGGTAGTGACAGGCAAAGACTCAAAATTATGATCAACTAAAGGAGAAGCTTCAACATGCATGTCAGAAGAAACCCCCTCCTCATGGACTAATTCATCCAAAGCCTCAAACTTGTTAAAAGTCTCCTCCTCTTGATGATCTCGAAGAGTCCTCTTCTGACCTTGATTCTTGTTTCATGCCTTAACTGGCACAAAGCCATCTTTATCTGGTACCACCCCCTGCATGGGTGCTTTACCCTTTTCTGCCCTTGGATTAGACGGAGCCTTCACATTATCTAAACCACCAACACCCGAGGCACGAGGGTACCTCCTTTGAAGATGGCCATACTCATGGTACAGCCGGCACCTGAAAGGTAAAGTCTCATAGTCTAACTATTGAGTCCAGGAGCTAGACCCAACAGTCAGATCAATAGAATCTGGTAGAGGTTGGCTCAGATCAATCTCCACACAGACTCGGGCATAGGAAAAAATTTGCTTCTCCAGAGTTTGCTGAGACGAGCCAATAGGCTTCCCCAGCAGCAATGCAATTGATTGTAGAATATCCTATCTCCAACATTCCAACGGCAACCGAGAAAAATGAACCCACACCGGCACCTTCGAGGGCAGCTCCTCTGTCGAATTAAAGCCTGCATGCCAAGGCTTCATGAAAAGGCCAACTTGATTATAAAAGTAGGGTCTCCCCTCAAAAACCTTGTTACGATCAGAGATACATGAAAAGACCACCAGAAAGAAGTTATTCGCAGCTAGCAAGATTTCAAAATCACCTTCCAGATTCCATGACTTGTGAATCCAAGGTTTCAGAAAAGGCATCAAAACCCTCAATCCCATAAATTTGTAGATTAAAACATGTTTTCTATAATACTCCAGGTCCTCAGCTACCGCCTTTGTTTGAATCACCAACTTTGGGCAAACTTGAGCTCTTTCCAAGCATCCGTTTATCTTGTGCAATTTCAAAGCACCAGTGCTAAAAACCCCAACATCAAGCGGGGATGGATGAGGAAACCCGTCACCAACCCCTGCCATAGCAGCATCCCCCGATGTCTCACCCAAAGGCATAGACCCTACCATTAGAAAATCCCCTCAAGCCCTTGCACCCCACACATGCACCGAACAACGCACACACTCAAGAAACCCCCCCCCCCGGCTGAAAGCTAAAAAACCTAACCCCTTGCTGAAAACAACCCCACAGAGCCCGATCTGCAAAGAAGCAACTATATTAATATTTTAAAACACATTAGATTGCATAAGTTTTAATGCCTCAATTTTGATATCCATAGGTATAGTTTTAATTATATGTTTACTTTACTAATAAGTATATTTATTTATTTATTTATTTTTCTTCCTGCAAATCCTCTCCAAATCTCATTTTTTTTAAAATATAAAATAGTAAGAAAAAATTCATCATGTCCTTTTCTCCATTTTTTTCTAAATTTAGTCTTCCCATAATCTAAAACCCAAGATTCTCTCCATTCTATTAATTTAAGAATCATAATTAATATTGATTAAATAGGTAAACTATTACAATGTAGCATTATCCACATGATACATTCAACTATATTAAAACAAAACAAATCCATCATACCATACATTTAATTGACAACATGATGCCACCCTTTACCTAATTTCCAATTAACATCATAATGAATTCTAACTATATTAATAACATTATTAACACCTCAAAATTAAGGACTAATGGAAAGAATTTTAAAATTTAGGGTATATGGTTGTGAAAGTCAATTTATATAGTTGTTTGCATTTGACTCTTAAATCTTTGCATGGTGAGGTTTGAGGGTTTTCTATCATGTTATAGGTTGTTCTTTGCATTTTAGTGTTGTAAATAGTTTTTCATGGGTGTGTGTTGAGAAATTTGTGTCAGAGAGGTTTTCTTATATGTATTTATGGTTACTCTTTGCATGTCATTGTTGCAAATATTTTTTCTTGGATTGAGCATTACAGTTTGAATGTTTACTATCATTTTATACAATTGCTTTTTGAATGTCATGTTTGGAAGTTATTTATCATTTTATACAATTTTTCTTGCCATTTGACTACCATAACACATGTTTTTCTATATATGTGTTTATTTTTTAATGGCTTTTAGTTTTATTTGCAATTGGTGCTTAGGACTACAACAAAATTAGAGGATTTTTTTAAATATCATGCATATATAAGTATGTATATATATTTATTGTGCATCTACATATAATATATATGTACTTCTATGACAGCAATGAAATGGGTAAGGCTCAAAAATTGGCAATCGAGAGTTGGTCACTACATCTGTCAAAATTGATATAGGTTAAACAAATTAAGCTATTTTCAATTATGTTTCTTGCAAGTAAAGCAAATTTTAATCAAAATACTAGAAACCAATTATATTTTTTATTTTTTAAAAAGGCATCACCTTTGGTTCAACTACAAAAATATAAATTCATTTGTTCATTTGTACAAACTCCCATTCATGCAATTTGGGTGACTATAAATATGCCATAGTTTGAAATGCCCTAATAGATGTAAACAAAAATCTATATGGATGCATAATTCTTCATTAAAACAAAATTTGTGTTGTAGACCAACCCATTTTTCCTACACAAAATTACAAAAAAAATACACACATCAAAAGCTCTTTCAGACACACTGCTCAAGGCACACCTAGAAAAATAATCTTTGCAATAGTGAAATGGAAAGAACTATACAAAATGAAACTAAACCATCAAACCCTCACTGTCCAAGCCTTTAATAGTAAAATGTAAACCTTCAAACCATCATTGTGTGAAGTTAGAAACTTTCCCTCTAGACTAATTGGATGGTAGTGTTGTTGCAAAAAATAAAGTGGTTTCTAATGCTATGGGGATAAAATACAATGTAGAAAAATTAAAGTTTTTAAATGTTTGTGTGTTCCCATATGGTCACAACTTGGCTGGGAGCTATCTCATGAAATTATTGTTTTTGTTTAAGTTATACTTCATATTGTATGTGTTGTATTTTACACTATGCTAGTAGACATGAATCAAGTGTGGAGGATTTTAGGAGGCTCAAATGACACACATGAGATGAGAGTTGTAAGCATAAGATGCATTTTCTTCAAGCTATGTGATTATTTTTTCTTTACAATTTTTTTGTTGAAATATTGTTGGTTTGTGACATGTTAAATGGTGCATGCTAATTATGCTAATAGGTATTCTTAGTCTTATTCTCACAGAGTGCATTTTATTCAACTTCTATGATCCCATCAATAGATATGAAGTAAATGAGAACATAAAATAGAATTTAAATTTTGATTGAGTACATGTCTTAAATTGTATTTGTAAAGGGCCTAATATACAATTTTTTTAATATTTAGTTACCACATGAAATTCTAGTTAAATAGCTAGTAATTTTATCTCTAAAAAATTGAGTCATGTCTCAGATAACTAGAACATAACAAAGACTAGACCCTTTTCTCCTTGTCTTCCTAGAAAACAAAAACATCTAACAAGCTTACACTACTTTCTAATGACTATGCAAAGATTACATGCAAAGAACAATTATATAAAATGACATGCAAAGATGAAAATTATTTGCAACAATGACATGGAAAGAAGAACCATAAATACACAGAAAAACCTTTGTCGAACAGAGTGCATTTTCTTCAACTTCTATGATCATACAAATAGATATGAAGTACGTGAGAACATAAGATTGCATTTAAATTTTGACTAAGTATGTGTTCTTCAACTCTATTCGTAAAGGAAGTTCTACATGTTTTCATGTAGAGATATGAAGTAAATAAGGAAGTGAAATGAAAATTAAATAGAAATATTTGTTGGTAGAAAGACATACATTGAAGAAAATATATGTTATGTTTGTAATTCTATTTTGTTGCATGACAGTTGAGCTTGTTGTGTGCCTCTACAGAAACTATGCATTTCACTGTTACAAATATTTTTTCCTTGATTTGTGTTGAGTGGTAGAGGCATTTTTTTCAAGATTTGTGTTTAGTTTTAAGCTCATGTTGTATAGTTCTATGTGAAAGATGTTTTGTTGTGTGTATTTTTGGTAGTTTTTCTTGATCATATTGGACTCTATTTTATATAGTGTGCTCTTCTTGTGTTTCCTTTTGTGTTATGCAAAATGACATTAGGGCTTTGAGGCTTGAAAATTTAGCTATTAGGTAGCACATAATGAGTATTAGAACACCAACAAAATGTATAAAAAATCTACTTTCCAAACTTGGCATTGAATGCCTTTGTTTTCATAGAAAATAGTACAAGTGGGGAAAAAAGAACAACTATTGTAATGTGTTTTTTTTTTGCTCATCTTGTTTTTTCAGCTATGTCAATTACAACTTATTTGTGGGAATTAATAGTTCAACATTGTTTTCCTATTTAAAGAAGGAATTTAGAGTATAGTTTATAAAGCATATTATGGTTATGTTTTTTGGTGTTCTAATGCTTGTTTTGTTGTGGTTTGTAGTGGTTGGAACTATGCTTAGTTTGGTGTGTGGAGGTGTAGCTTTGTGCAATAATATTTTCTTGTAATTTTTAGATATAGTTTGTATTTATTTCTATTGTGGTTTATTTATAGGAATCAAAAGTTTGTGTTCCTATGACAGTTTGTTTATGCAAATTAAGACTACAAAATTGTTTTACTATCCAAAGAAAACATTTAATGTTGAGTTTTTAAATGAGTATGTGGTTATGTTTCTTGGTGTTCTAACGGTTGTATTTTTGTGGCTAGTAGTGATTATGTACAGGTGTACTTGGTTTGAAGTGTGGAGCTGCACATTTACACAATATGGTTTTGACAAGCTTGTTAGATGTTTTCATTTATTGAGCATACAAGAAAATGAGGGTTGTGGTTTTTTCTATGTTCTAGTTATGTGAGACATGATTCAATTTGTTAGAGATCAACTTAGTAACTATTTAAGTAGAATTTCATGTGATAATTGAATATCAAAATTTTTCTATATTAGGTCCTTTACAAATAGAGTCGTGAAAGTTAAGGAAAAATATATGTTGCTACAATGACAGAACTTGAAGAAAATGCATCTTCAACTCATAATTTTAGTAGTTTATGTCATGTGTATGTATATGCATAGTAAGTGTATATAGATGACAAATATGCACATATAAATGTATGAGTATACATATGCTATATACATTGAATACAATTGCATTTTGACAACATGAAAAGCCATAAAACTATAAAGGGTTCCAAAGCGCATTCTACGTCAAGTTCATAGTGGCACTTTTTCTTGGATTGCTAAAACTATTGTCTAAAAAAATTGTAGTATCAATCGAAAATAAATGTGGCATTATGGATTTTCCACTACTTGCACAATCCATTAAATGTCTGACTACTTTGTTTGCAAACATGGTTTTGCATATTTACTAGAATCTCAAATGTAGCATCCACCTTATTGTTTAGACATAGGCCATGAATAAGAACATTGTAAGTGAAAATATTAGGTCTTAGGTCTTGTTTTACTATATTATCAAATAAATTGGTTGCCAAGCATCTAGCCTATTTGATTTGCACAAGTCATTGATCAATGTAGTAGAAGTATAAATGTTGTGTTAATGATGGCAGGCCTTGCTAGTCACTTCACAAATTCACTTTTAGAAATCAACCACAATGAGGAAAATATGAGAAAATTTGACAAGAACTTCAAAATAACAATCATGACAGGAGGCTTAACAATTCCAAACAACGACGGAAGAATAGATTCTTTTACAACTGGAAATATTTAGAAAGAGATAGATTTTATTAATTCATTTCATTGTCTAAATCAACATTACATATTCAATATTCGACCTGCACAGTTGGCCTTACAACAAAGAAATTCCAAAAGAACAAAATGCAGATTCAACTTTCTTCTGTCAAGAAATTAGCTCCTCTCAAAACCATCGGCTTCCACTTGACTTCACACTCGGCTCTCTCCTTGAACCGTCAGCCTCCTTGTTTCTATTCCACCTTCCTCCTTCCAATATGTCATTCATTCCTTATTTTAAACATTCTGCAGAAAGAAAAGAAATTACCCCACATCGCTGCCGCTAGGGAATTCCTATGATACCCACGACTTTCCACCTTGAGGTCTGCAGAAAATAAAAACATAACTGTCACTGCCAGAAAGAAATGACCCCACGATGTCCATGAGTAGAAAGATAAAACCATCGAGTAAAATGCCCACAAAGAATGCAGAAATGGCTGTCGCCAGGAAACGGCCAGGAAAGAAAATAAAAAAAAGACATAAATGCATTGCCCAAAGAATAAGCCTGTTGTTTCTAAATTTGTCGAACCACAAAGAAGGAAAAATCAGAATGAATCTTTTAATTGCTTGCCAGCTGGTCCACCCACTATATGAGGCTTTAGTCATTTAAAACTGGAGATAACTACAAGCCACGACCTCCCCTTAGAAAATAATAGAAATTTAATGTCTTAGAAATGGTCGACAAAAATAATAAGGCCAACAAGCTTTGTTATAAGGCGACAGGAGGTTCAAGTATGCAAGGTGACAGGAGCGACAGGAGCTCCAAGCAAACCAAAATTGCAGAAAGAGATTCATACTTTATTCACATAAGCAAATCAAAAGATTAAAATAAACAAAACCAAAATTGAAAGAGGCCAGATGCCCCTGCATCAAACTCCCAAGCAAAAAGAGATCATGAGCTCTAGCTCATCAGGTCTGCAACTGAATGACCCAACTTATTGATCTCGTCCTCAGTAAGCCATAATGCATCTTTAATGGGATGATTGCACCATTTGATAACATACTTGAAATATTCCTTCTTATGGCTCTTCTTCAACACTTGTTTATCTAGAATGCATTCTATCTGTTGTGGAACAGTGACTGTCCCAGCTTGTTCTTCTTGAGATGAATCAACTGCTTCAACTTCATCTATCTCATTATCCCCCTTGTATGGATATAAATCAGCAACATTAAAAATGGGAGATATATTCAGCTCTTCAGGCAGTGATATCTCATAAGCATTGGCTGAAAACTTCCTAAGGATTTTACAAGGACCAATCTTCTTCATCTAAAGTTTATTGTATGTTCCTGTAGGAAATCTTTTCTTTCAGAGATGTGCCAATATAAGGTCTCCAATTTAAAACTACAGCTCTCTTTTCTTCTGATCAGCATGGCTTTTATACTGCATATTGCTATCTTCAATGTTATTCTTCACCTTTTCTTGAATGTCATGAAGGACTTGAGCAAACTCTTCTCCATTTACACTCCTCTTTTCCATTCCAACAAGATCACGAAGTTCAAACACACCTCTGGGATGCATACCATACACCACATAGAAAGGACTAAAACTTGTGCTTTTGTTTGGGGAACCATTATAAGAAAATTTAGCTTGGGCTAACATAAGATCCCAACTTCTAGTTGAACTACCAACAAGACATCTCAACAAATTTCCAAGGCATCTATTGACAACCTTGGTCTGTCCATCTGTTTGAGGATGATAAGCAGACCTAAAATTTGGATTTGTGCCCAACTTCTTCCATAGATTCCTCCAGAAATGACCCACAAATTTTGTATCCCTGTCAGAAATTATACTTCTTGGAATACCATGCAACCTTACAACTTCTTTAAAGAAGAAATTTGCAATGTTAGTCGCATCACTAGTCTTCTTACATGGTATAAAATCCACCATTTTTTAAAATATATCAACTACAACAAAGATTGAATCATTACCCCTTTGTGTGTGAGATAAACCCAAAACAAAGTCCATACTCACAGAATCCCAAGGCCTGGTTGGAACTGGTAATGGCTGATATAGTCTAGCATTTTGACTTCTTCCTTTAGCATGTTGACAAATTCTGCACCTTTCCACATATCTTCTCACATCTACCTTCATCCTTGGCCAATAATAATGAGTGCTCAGCTGTTGAAAAGTCTTATCCTATCCAAAGTGACCAGCAAGACTGCCACTATGTTTTTCCTTCAACAAATTGTATCTCATGGAGCCTCTAGGAATACATAACTTATTTTCCTTAAACAACAGACCTTCTTGTATCATATAATCAATCCATGGCTCTTTATTCCTGCAAACAAGATCACTGCAAGCTACAAATGCTTCTCCAAAATCTACATCTTTTGCATACAACTCCTTCAAACTTTCAAATCCCACACTGTTAGTCTTTATCTCACATAACAACAAATTCTTCCTACTTAAAGCATCAGCAACTTTATTCATTTGACCAATTTTATGCTTCAAAACAAAATTACAACTCTGAATATACTCAACCCATTTAGCATGCCTCTGATTCAATTTGTGTTGGTTGTTGATGAACTACAAAGCATGATTATCTATATGCACAATGAATTCTTTGGGAAAAAGATAATGTCTCCATTTCTTGAGGGACTAAACCAAAGCATAAAAATTCAAATCATAAGAAGAATACTTTCTTTTTGCATCATTTAATTTCTCACTAAAATAAGCAGTTGGCTTTCCCTCTTGACTTAAAACTACCCCAATAGCCAAACCACTAGCATCACATTCTACTTGAAACACTTTATCAAAATCCAGAAAAGCAAGTATGGGTTGCTCACTCACCTTCTTTTTGAGAAATCTAAATTTTTCTTTAGCCTCTTTAGTCCACACAAATGGTCTTTTACTTCCCTTAGTAGTCTCCAATATAGGTGCTACTACATGACTGAAATTTCTTATAAACTTTTTGTAAAACCTAGAAAGACCAAGAAAATTTCTTACCTCCATGATACTCCTTGGTGATGGCCAATCAAGTATAGCCTGAACCTTTTCCTTATCCATCTTCAATCCATCCTTTGACACCACAAATCTCAAGTAAACTAGTTTAGTTTGCAAAAACACACACTTCTTCAAATTAATCTACAACTTCTCTTCCTGTAGTCTCTTCATAACCTGCCTCAGATGCTCAAGCTACTCCTCTTTTGTCCTGCTAAACACCAAAATGTCATCCAAATACACAACCACAAATTTACCAATAAATGGTTTCAAAACCTCATTCATTAATCGCATAAAAGTACTAGGAGCATTAGACAACCCAAAGGGCATAACCAGCCATTCATATAACCCATCACTAGTCTTAAAAGTAGTTTTCCACTCATCCTCTCGTCTGATTCTAATTTGGTGATAACCACTTTTCAAATCTATCTTAGAAAAATACATTGACCCACTCAAACAATCCATTAAATCTTCAATCCTACGTATGGGGAATCTATATCTTATTCTGATTTTATTTATTGCTCTTGAATCAGTACAAATACACCATTCTCCTCCTTTCTTTGGCACCAATACTGCAGGAACAGCACAAGGGCTTAGACTTTCTCTTATCAATCCTTTCTCCAAAAGTTCCCCCACTTGCTTCCTTATCTCTTCATTCTCCATAGGTGTTAATCTGTATGCAGCTTTATTTGGAAGGCTAGCACCTGGAATCAAATCCATATGATGACTTATACTTCTAATAGGAGGCAATTCATTAGGCAAATAATTCGCAACAATGTCCATATTTTCATTCAACATATCTTGTATCTCAATAGGCAAATCATCCAACTTTGTATCTAAGTCATTACACATTGTGGTTTAGGAACCAAAGCAAAACCAATTTCTTCATTTTTGAAATCTTTCAAAAATTCTTTACCACTTACCATCATTACCTGATTGCTACTGCTATTGTCCTCTTCTTTCTCTGGACAACAAGGTATGCTTCACTCCATCCTTCATAATGGTATATGTATTCTCCTTTCCATCATGGACTGAATTTCTGTCAAATTGCCACGGTCTTCCAAGCAAAACATGGCACACATCCATGGGCATTATATCACACAAAACACAATCTTTATAACTACCAATCTAAAAATCAACATAGGCCTGCTCACTAACCAATATTTGATGGCCTTTTTGTAACCAAGTTACCTTATATGGAATTGGGTGTTTAATCCTTTTAAGATTCGGCTTCTCTACCATTTCAATGGCAACAATATTGTCAGTACTACCACTATCTATAATGAGCTTACAACATTTACCATGTGACTTTCACTTTGTTCTAAACAATGCTCTCCTTTGAATTGGCTCTTGACTTTCCTTCTGTGGCTTTAACAATGCTCTCCTAAGCATCAAGGACTCTCTTGATTCTGCTTCTTTCAAATTTTGAGTGTCCTCCTTGTGATGATTCAGTACAGTCCCAACTCTTGTGTCCAAATTGATTTCACTTGTAACATTTTCCAGCAAATCCTCGACCTCTACCTTGTGAGCCACCTCTTCCATAAGATCTTCCTCCTCTATTTTGAAAACCACCTCTATCATTGTAGGCTGTCCCACTAGAACTTCTAGCTTCTTCACTTTGTTGGTGTTGTTGTCCTCTACTAGTTTGTTGTCCCCTTCCTCTAAAACCTCTTCCTCTCTTCTTGTCTTGCTGACTTTGCTTCCTTTGCATCTTCTCTTCTACCTTCAAGGCAAGTTGGTAAGCCTCTTCCAGGCTTCTAGGAGACAAAAGACTCATCTCATCTTGTAGACCGTATCTTAGACCATTCACATAACGGGCTATCTTCTCCACATCTTCTTCAGCATGCCCAAATCTGATTATAAGCTTGTAAAACTCTTCTGTATAGTCTTTCACAGACATATCTTTTTGCCTTAAATTTTGTAATCTCTTAAAGAGATTTGCTTGGTAATCACTGGGAAGAAACTTGGCCTTCAACTTCACCACCATCCTATCCCATGAGCTAATCTTTTCTTTATTTCTCTTTCTTCTTTCAGTTTGGACAAAGTCCCACCACATGGCAACATGACCTTTCAATCTTATACATGCAAATTTTACTCTTTTCTCTTCTGCTACACCCTCATATTCAAAATATTTATCCAAGTCATTGATCCAATCGATCAAATCTTCACCATTTAGGCTTCCAGCATAGGTTGGTACATCGATCTTGGGTTTGGAACCCAAATTCATGACTGACCTTATCAGTATTTCACCAAATTCATCTCCTAGGTCTGCCTATCCTTCCTCATTTCCTTCTCTCTGTGGTTCTTCTTCCTCATCACTTAAATCTTCAATATCAGGGTTTCCTCTTCTCTATGCACTCTCAAGAGCATCTAACCTTTCAATCAAATTTTGCATCAAATCAGGGTCACCATGGTCCCTTCGGCCTCTACCTCAGCCTTTGCCCATCCTTCTTGGAGGCATTTTTGACCACTTAACAATACCCAACCTCAACTTTGGCTCTGATACCAAATTGATGGCACGTCTTGCCAATCACTTCACAAATTCACTTTTAGAAATCAACCACAATGAGGAAAATACAGAAAAATTGACATGAATTTCAAAATAACAATCATGACAGGAGGCTTAACAATTCCAAACAATGATGGAAGAATAGATTCTTTTACAATTGGAAATATTTAGAAAGAGATAGATTTTATTAATTCATTTCATTGTCTCAATCAACATTACATATTTAATATTCGGCCTGTACAGTTGGCCTTACAACAGAGAAATTCCAAAAGAAAAAAATGCAGATTCAACTTTCTTCTGTCAAGAAATTGGCTCCTCTTAGAACTGTCGGCTTCCACTTGACTTCACACTCAGCTCTCTCCTTGAACCATCAACCTCCTTGTTTCTATTCCACCCTCCTCCTTCCAATATGCCATCCATTCCTTATTTTAAACATTCTGCAGAAAGAAAAGAAATTTCCCCACGTTGCTGCCGCCAAGGAATTCCCATGATGCCCACGACTTTCCACCTTGAGGTCTGCAGAAAATAAAAACATAATTGTCGTTGCCAGAAAGAAATGACCCCATGATGTCCATGATGTAGAAAGATAAAACCATCAATTAAAATGCCCACAAAGAATATAGAAATGGCTATCGCCAGGAAATGGCCAGGCAAGAAAATAAAGAAAGACATAAATGCATTGCCTAAAGAATAAGCCTGTTGTTTCTAAATTTGTCAAACCACAAAGAAGGAAAAATTAGAATGAATCTTTTAATTGCTTGCCAGTTGGTCCATCCACAATTTGAGGCTTTAGTCATTTAAAACTGGAGATAACTGCAAGCCACGACCTCCCCTTAGAAAATAATAGAAATTTAATGTCTTAGAAATGGTTGACATAAATAATAAGGCCAACAAGCTTTGTTATAAGGCGAATGGAGGTTCAAGTATGCAAGGCGATAGGAGCAACAGGAGCTCCAAGCAAACCAAAATCACAGAAAGAGATTCCTGCTTTATTCACAGAAGCAAACCAAAAGATTAAAACAAACAAAACCAAAATTGAAAGAGGCCAGATGCCCTTACATCAGTTAACATGGTCCCTAAATCTTATTTCTCAATAGATTGTGAGATTACTGCGAGTGCCCTCTTTTATAAAGAACTATGATCTAAACAGGGTATAGATATCAATTCTAGATCTAGATTTATTATGCACCTTATGCTAGTTGCATAAGGTATTTATCATAGTATTGCATGTCATAGAGACTAGTTTAGTTAAACTCTTGATCATATCCTCATAAATAGCCTATGTTATGGTGACCATATTGAGCCTTGCTAGGAAGTCATAATGTCTACCTTGCTTATTTATCTCTGATTCATTAGCATCTTCAACATAGTCACATGACAATACAGAGTGTGGTTGTATTTAGGTTGCTACTGTTGTGAACTAGTGAAAGAACAATAGAGTAGTAGAACTACTCTAGAAAATTAGAACAAGGGAGGCATCCTATCAATGAGGGTGATGGTGATCATAGCAGAAAAGTCATAAAAACTATAGATGAAGAGTAGTAATCTCATTTCATCAAGAAAAAATATAACCAGTAGGTGTAAAGATAAACTTGACAACCCTTGCCAACATCTTCCTTGCCTATGCCAAAATGGGAGCTTTGCAATAGGGTATTGACCTCCATCAAAGCATAATGGAAGGGGGGTTTTTGTCAGATGTTATAGGTGCAACTACCATGGAAGACATGTATGCAAAATGTGGAACCATAGACAAGGAACATGAATTTTATGGCATAATGCCTCAAAGAGATGCCATCTCATGGAATGCAATGATATCAAGATATTCATGAAATGGATTTGTTGAAAAGGGTTTAGAAAATTTCAAGAAAATACAATTGGTGGGTATAGAGCCAAATTACACATGCAAGTTGCCAACATCCTCATTAGCATCAAAGAATAATAGAACATGGACTTTTGTCAAATATTTTAGTTGGAAATGCTAAATGGTATGTGTAGTGCTAATTTTTGACACATTTCCATCTCATTATTTTGATAGAAGTGTTGAATATTTGTAGTTACATAGTTAATTTTGAGGGCTTGAAGCTTTATTTATATTTGGAAAACTAGTTCTTCCCATGTTTGGTTATCAATTTGACTAAAGTTTAGATTGACCTCATATATATGTATATAGATATTATATGTACATGAAGAACAAGAAAGTGTATGCATGTACATCTATGTGTGTATGTACATGTATATTTACAAAATCAAGTAATCCAGCTGGTGCTATCAATTGCCAAGAAACTGCTCTAGATTTGTTGTAGTTGTGAGCATTGAAAGCAAAGAAAATAGAGAGCCATTAAAAAACACATATATGCAGGAAAACATTTTTGCAACAGTTAAGTGGAAAGAATAATTGTATTGAATGACAATAAAGTTAGAAACCCTCATCATACAAATCCTCAAAATTGCATCCTAGAGCAACTTGCACTTCCTACACAAAAAATACATAAATAAAAACAACAAAATATTTGTAACATAGAGTGCCCAATACACACCTAGAAAAAATATTTGCAACACTAAAGTGGAAATAAAAAGTATATAAAATAATACTAAAACATCAAATTATCATTGTCAAAAGCTTTAATATTGAAATGTAAATGCAAAGCCACAAACCTACCCTTTAGACCAATTGCCACTACTGAATCACAAAATTACAAAGTTTGTACTCCACACCAATGACACAACTTAGGAAAACCTCTCTCACAAAGAGACAAACAACACACATTAAAAAAATTAAACACAAATACTAGTAGGCACAATAATAGCACTTGAAGAAAATGCATCTTCTAATCACAATTCAAGCCTCCTATGTGTCTCCACACTTTGCATTCATGTCTACTAGGGAAATGTAAACTATGACACATACAATATGAAATAGAGCTTAAATAAAAACATTAAATTCATAAGTTGGCTTGACCAACATTGTAACGCCCCCACCAAGGAACCCCAGAGGACAACACTAAACTAGGTCAAATTAATGGAACAATTTTTTTTTAAAGCAAATAACAATAGAATGCATAACATAACATAATAATCTAAACCTGGGTCCTCTAAGGTTCCTTGATTGTGCTACTCACAAATCAAGATTACAAGAAACAAGGGTTACATAATCGATCTAACATTTAGGGTTCACTTTAAGGCACCAAATTAAATGATCCTATATTACTTATTTCCATAACATGTGAACTGATAAACAAACATTAAAGATCATTTCTAGCTAACTAACATATAAATGATGCATTACTTTGTAGTACTCTTTACAAGAAGAGATCATCAATAATTGTTACATCTTACAATACTTATAACGATGCTTCCCTTAGTACGTGTAGGAAGATCATTAGATTACATCAAGAGATACAAAATGAGATACAATCCAATATACAAATACATGAAAGGATGGCTTCACAACTGGAACAGGAACTAGAGTCCTCAGTGTAATGAACAATCTCCACACACACGAACATGCAGTAAGAATACCCAATGGAAAAAAACACCAACCTCCCAGCCATATGGAACCTGGAGGTCTACCCCACGTGCTAGGAGATAACACAAGGTCCCACATCCAACAGATAGTCAAGAAAACAATAGGTTGACATACTTATGGGTTATACATGACTCCAACACAACACTTCTAACATCACTAACAACACATACAACACTCTCTTCACTTCCAGAGGCACTCATACATCAAGAGGAAATGCAACTAGGGAGTGCTAGACTGCAATAGGGAGGAGTGTCATCGCATGGTCCTAGCATGGGTTGTCTTGGTAGTCTCTCACTAGACCCCGACCCCCATCTATGGTTGTCTTGGTAACCTCTCACTAGGTCCCGGCCCCATAGGGTGACACATGCAAAACCAACATACTAAACACATCTCCCAAAGGCACAGAGCCTTACACAAACTTTACATAGATGACACCCAACTTTCAACAATTACATAGGCACTTAACCCAATAATCAAGACACATTGTTTAATACAACAATTAATCATTACATTATAACCATGAAAACATTCTTTTAATAAAGCATTATTCACTACAAGTAATTATAATTAAGAATAAATAAAACTATCATCTCTACTGAACTAATTTCTATAAAACCCTAATATTAAATTGCAACTTTAATTAATATTAAAATAACAAGATTCTAATTAACTGGTTCACCTGGCAATATGTGAACTTTGCAAGCTCAAAAATTAGTAGTCTATGGGCAAATGGTAGGGTTCCGGCACTTCATTTCTCTGCAATCTAAAAGTTTTGAAACTCACATTGGATCCGATAATGTATATCATGGGAAAAAAAATTTTAAGAACTCACAAACATTATTATTTGCCGGTATTTCTCTAATCAGTAAAATTAAAAGTTCTTAAACTTCATCTTTTCCTGATTACTTCTTTTATCGGCGTTACCTAGGGTTTGCGAACCCTAATTTCTTCCCATGGTGCCAACTTCCTCTCTGATTGAAACGATTGCTGGAGATATACGAAATGGATCTTGCGGGAAGATTTTAAAAAATTTATTATTTAAGGTTAAAGTTGTAGTCTGTGCAGCAAGAATACACATGTAAATGTATATAGGATTGATTGATATTGATTCGATTGTTTATCACAGCAGATTGTATTAATTGCAAAATTATCATATATTGTGGATCATAATTGATTCTAAGCATACTTCAGCTCCTAAAATTGGGTAGTTTGGTGATTGTTCATTATTTCAATTTGCACTGATATAACAACTCTTCTATTTAGTAGTGTTTTTAGAATGGGGATATTGTAAACTGAGGTATACCTACACTCCAAAACCCGTGCCAATATGGGAATACGGTTCATCAAAATAGAACAATAAGATTTCTATCAGATGTTATAGTTGAAATAGCTCTGGCAAATGTAAGCACATGTCGCTACCTCAAAGCTATTGCAAAGAAATTGATCTCATGGAATGTAATGATTGCGGGATATACACAAAATTAATTTGTTGATTAGGCTTTATAAACTTTCAAGCAAATGAAATTGGCAGATGTAAATCTAAAATGTTTAACCCTGGCCAACGTCCTTGGAATCATAGACAATGGACATGAGCTGATTAACAACCACCGATGTCATTTCACAACCTTGAATGGCTACAAGATGCTCACAAATGGATTCATTGAACAAGATTTAGAAACTTTCAAACAAATGCAATTGGCAGGTATAAAACCAAATTCACAACCTTTTCCAGCACCTCTCTACCTACGCTAGCATGGGAGCTTAGACAAGGCACGTGATCTGGTTTGACAGAACGCCTCAAAGGGATGTAATCTCATGGAATACAATACTAGAAGGATATGCTCAAAATCGATTTAGAATACAATTTAATGATTGCCTTTTACACAGAAATCCATAAACAAAAATTGTCAAACAATCAAGCAATGCAATTTATTAGATTCATGGAATGCAATGATTACAGGATTTACAAATACATTTTTTTGGTTGTTTTAAACAGGAATAACTAGATAGATGTCTCATTTCCAAGCATAATAGAACAATCAAAACATTTATTTTTAAAGAGAGAGAGAGGGAGAAATCAAAACATTTATTTTCATTGTGAAATCAATGCAAACAGAAGTTTAAACTCCAACCTAGATCCAACGCCTGGCAGAGATGAAGATTTGATGCCGAGCTCTAAAAATTCCAACTTTCAATTCCATAATTTGAATTTCTCAAACCACCATTCCCCACAACATCAACCTACCAGAAATTTTACCACCCCCCCTTTCTCTCCCCCAAAAGCAAAATATTTACAAGAAGAAGAAGGTTGTTCGTTGAATGGGAAGACCAACCAACTATATAACAAATTATAATTAACTTTTTGATTTATTAAATTAACCTTCCCAACAACAATAGTTAATTTAAATTGATTAGAAGCAATTTATTTTAAAATTATAGTTTGGGTAAAAATGATGAATGCCCAAATTCAAACAAATGGTTAAAGCCATTTACCCACATTTACACATACATAAAAATTAATTATACAACTCCAACCTTATAACATTTTTATTTATTTATCGATTTATTTTTATTATTTATTTGTAACGTCAGAAAATGTCTCCTTGGGGGCTTTTCCCTCATAAGGTTTAGCTCCCGGGTCTTTTATCTGCATTTAGAACATCTTGCATCATATTTTGACATCCCGATGAAATGAGCCCTAAGTTTCATGACAAATGGGACCTAGGGGGATCCCTTGAACCTAACCCTGACAAAAATAGGGAGGGAGGACTTGGGTGCCCGCGCCCTAGTCCTGTCCTATTTTGGGTCAGGCTCAAGTTTTGAGTGTCAGCTTCTGACCATTATTTGGGTCCTATGCCGACATGGTAAGTTTGAATTATGAATTCTTGGTGGGAGTGTTTGTAGTTGCATATATAAGCATGTTTAGGCATTCATTTGTAAACTAGAGGATAACTAGTAGAGCATTGGCATTCTAAAGGTGATTCAAGGCATTCATTATGTGGCAAGAGCAAATTTGTGTTGTTTATGTGTTTGTATTTGCATATTTGAGCAATCATCTCCTCATGGCATGAAGAGCTTCTTCCTTCCATGAGATCTTCACTACAAGGTGCCATCATTTGTGTTTTTGAGCATTTATCATTTGGTTTTTGCCTCTGCCTCTCAAGGGCATGCACTCTCTATCTGACAATGGTGTTCGAAAGACTTGAATGTCTCTGTGGGGCTTGACTGAGGCAAGCCTCTAAACACCACAACCCCCTCCCAAATTTGTTGTGATTGCAAGTTACACGTTGAAGATACAAGAAAAGTGGAGTTGCGGGAGGATATTACAGAGTGTCAAATTTGCAGATCAAAGCTAAAAATAGGGACCTGGAATCGAGCACCCGCTCATTAGTCCTCTGGATTCCACAATGGAGAAATCTCTGTGACAGGAGGAACAGGTTGTCGACTGATTTCCCAGATCCTGACAAAAAGCATGGCACTGGACTAGGGCACCCGCTCATTAGTCCCCGATTGTGCTACTTCCCAAACTTCAGAAATTGGTACACATTTGTGTATTATTTTACATCTTTTTGTAGCAGCATTTTCTGATATTCATCTGTTTGCTTCCGTAATTGCATAATTAGGGTTTTGAGGTATAATTGAGCATAAGTGAGCATAATTGGGAATCAATTCATACAAGTCCAAGTTTCCCTACATTCCTAAGTGACCAAGTGTCTGATAGTGCATTTCCACTCGACCCGAAGTCCTTGAATGTAAAAGGGTGAAAGGAGGATACACACACAAAATTACCAAAAACCAATCATCCAAATTTTACCCTTTACATTTTGGTGAACCCATGTTACTGGACTTGTTTGCACCTTGCTGAGTGTTTTGCTTCATATTTTCTTTGATTTCATTCATTCATATCATCATTCATCTTATTACATTGGAAAACTTACAAAAAAAAAGGAAAATTTTGAAAATTTTGAAAAAAATTGCATTCTAGGGTTTCTATTTTGCATCAATTAATTGGAATTTCATCAAATTTCTGATTTTTGCATTAGATCTGAGCTAAATTACAGAAAATTACAAAAAATTCAATAGCTTGCATTGCATTTTTATCATACAATTGCTAGGGTTTTGTTGGAAATTTTGCATTTTTCATATAACCTAGTAATTTCAAAAACTAGGGTTTGTAGGCAAAATCTTGTTTCAGATTTTTATACTGATATTAGACACTCATTCAAATTTTCAATTGGCTTTAGTGTTGCATTGTAGTGTAAATTTACATTTTTACATAGAAAATTTCAACAAAAACTAGCATTTTCATTGATTTTCCTTAGATTTGCACTTGCATTTTGCATGGTAGGGTATGAAAATCATTTTAAAATCTAAGTGGACTTAATTTTAATCATAAAATAGATTACAAGACATTCATATAGCATTTTGCATCAAGATCTCAAACCTAGGGCTTGAAAAACCTTGATTTTCACTAGATTTGGCCTTATCAGCTTTCAAAATTTGCACCATAGGTGTGTTGTGAAGAATATTTTTGCACTAATTGGCTTTTATCATCATAATTATCTTCTTCCCCTCCTAAAAATCTTCACAACACCTTGTTATTGAGCTCTTGGATTGAAAATTTAGTGAAAAATTGCACATTTTTGCTATATTTGCCCTAGGGTTTGACCTAGATTGTACTCCAAGCGTGTTGTTACAAATTTTATAGATTGAGGTGAATGATATAATTGCTATTATTTTCTGCACCTCCTAAAATTCTTTACAACACCCCTTTTTCTAGGTCTTGGAGTTGAAAAATCATGAAAAATTGCATATTTTGCTATATTTTCACTAGGGTTTGATGTTGAGTGGCACTATAAGTGTGTTGTAACGGATTTTTTTTGGCATTAGGTGGCTTTCATTACTGATATAATTTTATTTCAATCATAATTTTCCTCACAACACACTTTTTCATGCTCTTTTGCATTGAAATTTGGTGAAAAAATCACATATTTTAGTGCATTTGCACTAGATTTGGACTAGTCATCATCTTAGACTTGCATCAAGAGTGTGTTGAGAAGGATTTAATTGCTGTATTGGACTGACATCAGACATATTATTTTCTTCCCCTGATCAAATTCCTTACAACACCTTTTCTTTCATATATTTGCATTGAAAAAGTATTAAAAAACAAGCATTTTAGGTCATTTTTGCATATAGTGTTGCACTTGTCTTTGGCATACATTTGGAAAAGCTTTTAAAATCTGATTTGGCACTCATGGCCTCATCTTCTCAATTCTCTTTGGAATTTTTACATGCATATATCACAAAATTTGAAAATCTCTACAAATTTCTTAGTATGCATCCTCATGTCATTACTTATATACAAGCTATGTATCACAAGGATATATTTACGTCATCTTCCTTTGAAATCCTTGACTATGTATATGGTATTAACAAATTCATATCTCTCGTCAATGCATACCCTTGGGTAGTAGAATAACTGATAAAAACACACTTTGAATGAAGAGCATGACACTCCTCTTAATAGTTTGGAGTTAATAGCTGAAACATATAGAGATGATATTGACAATGATTATAAGAGCGTTAATGAATTCTCAAGTTACCCTACTTCCCCTACAACTCAACAATCAAATAACTCAAATGAGAAGACTAGGGATAGTTCTAGTAATTCAAATAATCCTCCTAGCCAAAATGAAGCATTAACGGATGACATCGTGACAACACAAGATTGTTTTAACTATCTTGACCTATTTGGTGTGATTGATGTGGATAAGGAATGGTTTCATAACCCACCTAGTCCACTAAGAGATGATATTTATGTTAAGGTCCATACTGCATTATCCCTTTAGGGATCAGGAAGTGATCAAAATACATTAGACAAACAAATGAAACAACCTAGCATTTGAATTTGGGAAGATGATGATCTCCTCAATGATTTACTTGATGATGAGACTTAGCACAAAGATCCTACAGGTAAGTATTTCTAACCCTTTATCTCTCTCGTGATGTGTCTCCACCATGATGTGTTATGTGTTGTTTAGGCCTCCTGGAATGACCCCTGATTCTCTTGTAAGGTCCAGGATACCAGGAGACCGCCTCTATTGTGACCTTCTTCTATTTGTATCATCATTCTTCTATGTTGACTCTCTCTTTGATTTCACTATTGTGTGTTGTGTCTTATGGACATAGCGTTGCAGTTGGTGACTTAGGGGCACCCTCCTATGTGACTATCACTAAGGCACATGTTTCTCCTCTCTTATTTATTGTTTCCCTTCCTCTAGTGTTTCTATCTCGCAGGCGGATGACGAAAAACACTCATACTGATGTGGACCCACCCTCCCTTTAGCGAGAAATCAAAAATTGGACTTAGTTCCTAATATAACGATGGGGTTGTAATATCTTATCCAACACTTGGCTAGTAGAAGCACTATGTGCTTTCTACGTAGTGATTTTGATGATGTTTTATCTCACTTACAAACCTTAACAATACTGTTGCTCCATGCACTTGGTTTGTCTTTGAATCTCGCCTTGGTGACACTCGGTTCTGAGATTTTCATGATATAGCCCCATGGTTATCCTCAATCTCTGAATCCACAGTATAACCTTCACTCTTTGTGTGACTAATCATATGCATTGATGTTGTTGTTTATCATGATTATGTGGACACTAACATGTTTCTTGCAAGGATGTGTTTGTGGGAACATTTAGCAATTGTAAAGTACATGTCACCTCCAAGGGGCATGGGATTTGCGAAAGTCTATGTTCTCTTGTGTGTTTTCTTCCTACCTTAATGTGCTTGATATCGATGCATGATATCAACCACCTTAAGGTGGGTGCATATATAAGGTAAGTTGTTTGTTGTAGATGTTAGCAATGTGCTTGTCCTCAGGTGCAGTTTAAAGACTGGTGGTGATGTGTTCCTCCTGCACTCTGAGTTTGTTTGCAATCAATCAATCATCTTAATCCCTCTACGGAACCAGGGGTGGTGTATCTCTTGCAGAGAGTGCCCATCCTGTCATTTTCAAAAAGTCCTCAGCGAGAGGCGGGGACTGGTTCTATGACTAACTCAACCCTTAAGCATGTCTTCAGTGATTGTTGTGGTGAAGCCCAATCGTTAGTGTGTGCATGTAATGTGCCTAAGATGGTGATGAGCCTAGAAATAGGAACACTCCATCGCTTGTCTGCCGTGTTTTCTCTGTGTCTTCAAAGCGTGTGTGTTTGGCGCGCTTTCTTTGATTGGCATGTTTGTTGCCCCATATGAAGTCTAAAGACCAGCGTGATGAGTGCTTCCTGCATTTTGGGAGGTTTGGTGTGTCTTGCGTGTGTGTTGCCCCATATATGCAGTCTAAAGACTACCGTGATACCTGTACTTGCATTTGGATTTCATATATATATGAGAAAAAGAAAAGAAAAGAAATCATTCATGTCTTCTATGCATTAACTGTCTTCTATGCATCTGTTGTTTTCTCTGTCTTTTGCATGATTGTAACTCTCTTCCTTGTGTTTTGCATGTCTGTTATTATCTTCAATGTGTCTGGTGTGTCTTCTTCGTGCTTGGCATGTTTACTGTGTTTGTTGACCATACTTTAATGCATGTATTGGCCTCGTATTTATACATACATTAAAGTGGGGGCTAAATGTAACATCTAAAAATGTCCCCTTGGGGGCTTTTCCCTCATAAGGTTTAGCTCCCAAGTCTTTTATCTACATTTAGGACATCTTGCATCATATTTTGACATCCCGATGAAATGAGCCCTAAGTTTCATGACAAATGGGACCTAGGGGGACCCCTTGAACCTAACCCTGACCAAAATAGGGAGGGAGGACTTGGGCGCCCACTCCCTAGTCCTGCCCTATTTTGGGTCAGGTCCAAATTTTGAGTGTCGGCTTGTGACTGTTATTTGGGTCCTATGCCAACACGGTAAGTTTGAATTATGAAATTCTTGGCAGGAGTGTTTGTAGTTGCATATATAAGCATGTTTAAGCATTCACTTGTAAACTAGAGGACAATTAGATGAGCATTGGCATTCTAAAGGTGATTCAAGGCATTCATCTTGTGGCAAGAGCAGATTTGTATTGTTTATGTGTTTGTATTTGCAGATTTGAGCAATCATCTCCTCATGGCATGAAGAGCTTCTTCCTTCTATGAGATCTTCACTACAAGGTGACATCATTTATGTTTTTGAGCATTTATCAATTAGTTTTTGCCTCTGCCTCTCAAAGGCATGCACTCTCTATCTAACAACGGTGTTTGAAAGACTTGAATGTCTCTCCGGGGGTTGACTGAGGCGAGCCTCTAAACACCACAACCCCCTCCCAAAGTTTTTGTCATTGCAGGTTACAGGTTGAAGATACATGAAAAGTGGAGTTGCAGGAGGATATTACAAAGTGTCAGATTTGTAGATCAAAGATGAAAACAGTGACCTGGACTTAGGTGCCTACTCATTAGTCCTCTGGATTCTGCAACGGAGAAATCTTTGTGACAACAGGAACAGGTTGTAGACTGAGATCCCAGATCCCAACAAAAAGCATGGCACTAGACTAGGGTGCCCACTCATTAGTCCTCAACTGTTCTGCTTCCTGAACTTCAGAAATTGGTACACATTTGTCTGTTATTTTACATCTTTCTATAGCAGCATTTTCTAATATTTGTCTATTTGTTTTCCTAATTGCATAATTAGGGTTTTGAGGTATAATTGAGCATAAGTGAGCATAATTGGCAATCAATTCATACAAATCCACATTTCCCTACATTCCTAAGTGACCAAGGGTCTGATAGTGCATTGCCACTCGACCCAAAGTCCTTGAATGTAAAAGGGTGAAAGGAGGATACACACACAAAACTACCAAAAACCAATCATCCAAATTTTACCCTTTACATTATTAATTATAGCATCTTACTATAAATTTATTTTATTACTAACTATGACTATTTAATTATATATGTTTGTATTATACCCTAAATCATTTTAATACATAAAATAACCAAAGGCATATTATCAGACAAATTAAACCAAGTGCCAAAACAATTACCTGACCACTATCCAGGGTCAAAAGCAAAACTTCAAACAACACTGACTGACCACTGACAGTACTGACAAGGTATCAAACCAAATACTCATCCTCTTCGAGGATGATGACTAGGGTAGGGGGACCAAGTGTTATCTCTGATCAATTGATACATTGGGTTCAAGGCATGCTAAGACCTACCAATTTAGGTGGAGTCGATGCATAGTGTCTACAACCTGTAGCCCACAAAATGGTCGTGCCTACATATATACATATAAACAGACATACACATCATGATAAACCTATCCTTAAACATATATAATAAGTCCTATCCTAGCCTTCACACATAGTCCATAAATTCATAATATACAACATCAACTGCTTAACATCATTAGCACATACCTTTAAATATCCATATTATTTTACCTCCATCCTCAAGTTCCAAAGCTAACTACCTGCACATTCACGGTGAGAATGGAGGGGCACTACAAACATGGACACATGTAAGCATTACAAAATACTTTAATTATTTTCCTCATCACATTTAATTTTCATAGCATTAGAAAACACTTTAATTTTTTCTACATTGTTGATGGCCATACACAAGTTCTACTTCAGATTGTATGTGTCGTAGTGTATTTATGATCATGTTTTTTGTTTTACCTATCATTAGTTTTTAGAACAAATTTTTTTTTTAATGGTGTGAGACCTTTAGACACTCATTGACCAAACTTGCAAACTTGCCTTCCAGACCTCCCATTGCTCTTGCACCTTAAAAGAAAGAATTTGCACTCCAGACCAATCAATGCTTCTACTCACTGTGCAAAGCCACAACACTGAAATGTAAAGCTTCAAATCATCACTATGTGAAGCCGCAAACTTGGGATCCAAACCAAGTCCCACTACTACGACATTAAAAAACAAAAATTACACTCTAGCCAACCACACACAAAAAAGAAAACCCTCTATCAGGAAGATCCAAATAACATCATTTGAAATGAAAATTAAGCACAAACACCTATAGTTATAGTCAACTCCAACCTCCCCACATTTATTTATTAACATATATATACCTATATATGTTATCAGTAAAGTAAGATTATTATTTTCTTTTAGAGAGTTGGATAATGATTTTATTTTTTCTAACATATGCAATAATTCTTTGGTCCTCTTCTTGCAATGAATATTTGCAAAACATTGGGGATCTCTATTAAAGTTGTTGATTTAGTTGTTTATATCCTAAGGTGCATTGTCTATGGAAACAAATAGTAGTTTGTTTGGCTTCCAAATGGATGCAAGTATTTCAATTTTGAGCATCCAAAGGGTGCATGTGTTTTTCTATGTTGAATCATACACAAACATTTATTATCCATTTTCTATGTTTATATTATGAAAATATTTGCTCTTAAACTAGATGTCGTGTTGTTATGCACTTGCATTTTTTTCAAATATTATGAGTTATTAGCTTATTTACATTAGAGATTGAAGGTTTAGCATCATTTTATACTATTGTTTTTTTCCATGTCATTGTTGCAACCAACTTTTTTAGGTTGAGCATTAGGGTTTGAATGTTCATTGTCAATTTATAGAGTTGTGTATATTTTTTGGGTGTGTGTCGTGAACTTTGTGTGAAAGAGTTTTTTCTATTTGTAATTATGTTTTTTTTAAGGGAACCAACCTAGAGTAGTTTCATAGTGATTGTCATTGTATTTTTAATGGTTTACCTCAATAAGGAAAGAATAAAGAAAAAATAAAACTATTTCTTTGCATACTTGATCCTAGAAAATGTTTATAGAGCTCAAGGTATATTACAACTCTAAAATTAGGGTTACAAAGATCAGATAGTTTGGACCTATGACAAACCCATAACTCCTGAATGAAAACACCCCAAATTGGCTACAAATAATTTGTTGGATTTGTTTAAAGTGGTAGAAGGCTTACTAAAATCAGTAATAATAGGTACTTGATGGTTGGATATATAGATTGAACACTACAATCTGACAAATAAGGTACAAACATAAAAGGATAGTAAACCTTCAAACTTGTATAGCTATAATATTGGACATATAAGTTCATTTTGAATTACACAAATAAGAGCACTAGAAATAAGATTTGACATGTTTAGAAGAGCAATATAGTATTCATGTTTGCAATTGATTATGAGAAATTTTTCATGTGGAAGAGAAATTCTATGATACTTGTGGTGTTATAATACCATAATGGAATTTTAATTTTTTCTTAAGTTGCACTAGATGCATATTTGATAGAAGAAGTATATGTATAAAATGACAAGAAATATTTTGCATAATGATATGGAAAGAACAACTATATAAAATGATAAATAACTTTCAAACATGACATATAAAGAACAACTCCATAAAAAAACAATAAACTTGAAATCTTTATGGCAGTCTCTTTTTTCTTTATTTAAACCTCTTAGAGATGAGCTTGTGTTGTTTGGGGGAGATTTTAATGCTATCTATAAGTCAGAGGAAAAGTTGGGAGGGGTTCCTCATCCCTCTAGATCTCAATTGTATTTCATTAACTTTGTTGATTCTAATGGGTTAGTGGATATTCCTTTTCAGAATGGGGTTTTTACTTGGTCAAATAGAAGATCACACTTTTCACTTATTCCAGAGAGATTGGATAGGTTTTTGATAGGTTTTTCATGGCTTCAATCTAAAGTTGGTTATGTAAGTAGAATTATTCCTATTTTAGGATCTGATCATTACCCTATTGAATGTTATCTTTTTGAAGATAAGGCCCCAGATAGGTGTCCTTTCAAGCTCGAAAGCATGTGGTTTCGAGATGATTCTTTTCTTAGTTGTCTTCAAAACTGGTGGTTGGAAGCTCCTTTGGAATATGGATCTCACTTACATAAATTGTGCAAGAAATTAAAATTTCTGTAAAGTAAAATAAAAATTTGGAATAATACAGTTTTTGGGAATATCTTTCAAGAGAAGGAGGCTATTGAAGAAGAATTGAGGGTACTAAACAGCAAAGTTATCTTAGAGGGTATGAATCAGGAGTCCTTTTTGAAGGAAAAGGATTTGATCAAGAGACTTAAAGAATTTCAAGCTAGGGAGGAAATCTTTTGGAAGCAAAAATCTAGGGAGTTATGGCTCAAGGATGGTGATAAAAACTCAAAATTCTTTCATGCTTCAGTAAAGGCAAGAAGGAGTTAAAATCAGATTTCTTAGATTAAGGATTCAAATAATGTTGTTCTTTCTAACTTAGTTGATATCAAAAGTGAAGATGTAATGTTTTTCTAGAATCTTTTAAGCTCTTCGGGTGATTCTTTAGTTGATAAGGAAGTTGAGCTAAAAATCCTAGATAGCATTCCTTGTCTAATTTCTGATTCTCATAATATGTCCCTCACTGACCCTTTTACCTTGGATGAAATTAGAGAAGTTGTTTTCTCAATGGAAGGGGATAAATCTCCAGGTCCAAATGGCTTTCCCCCCTTTTTTTTCATAAATTTTGGGATTTTCTTGGGGAGGATGTTTGGAGAGCTGTTGAGGAAGCTAGCAGAGAAAGAAATTTTTTGAAAGAAGCCAACAATACCTTTATTACCTTGATACCTAAAGTTGATAATGTGTCATGTTTTAAAGACTTTAGGTCCATATCACTGTGTAACACAATCTATAAGATCCTTACAAAAGCACTGGCTTATAGATTAAGTGCACTTATTCTGAATATAATTTCTGCAGAGCAAGGAGGATTTGTTCCTGGGAAGGAGATCTTAGAAGGGATTTTAGTTTCTCATGAAGTCATTCATTCAATTAAGACAAAAAATCTAGGCTATGGCTTTAAAAGTTGATATGTTAAAGGCCTATGATAGAGTGAATTCCAGGGCTTTTTATTAAAAGTTATGGAAAGATTTAGTTTCTATAAGAAATGGTGCAAACTCATTTGGGATTGTTTGTCTACAGCTAGATTTTTAGTCTTGGTTAATGGTTCTCCGGCGGGCTATTTTTACCCTTCTCAAGGTTTGTGACAAGGGGATCCTTTGTCTCCCTTTCTGTTCATTATTCTAGTTGAAGCCTTGAGTAGGAATATTATTTCTATGTAGCTCCAAGGACTTTGGAAAGGGATAAGGGTAGTAAATGAATTGGATCCTATTACTCATTGTCTATTTGCATATGATACTCCTTTATTTGGAGAATCTACTTTTGCTGAAGCTGAGAACATTAAAACAACCATGGAGAGAGAATGTATGGTTTCTAGACAAGCTATAAATTTCAATAAATCAAAAATCTTTTTCTTTAATACTCCACTTTTGATTATGCACATGATTTTCAGGTTGCTTGGTTTGAAAAGGGAATGTTTGCCAAGTACTTATTTGGTTATTCCACTCTTTTTTGGTCAGAATAAAGTTGAATTTTGGGATAGAATTATTTCTTCAATTAGTGCAAAATTGGCTAGCTGGAAGTGTAAATGGATCTCATTCTCTGGTAGGATCCTATTGATTAAAGCAGTCCTTTTAGCTATACCAGTCTATATGATGTCTCACCTTCCTATGCCTTAGAATGTGCTTGAAAAAGTCAAGAAGGTTCTCAAAAACTATCTCTGGAATGGAAAAGGTATGACCAAAAAGATGCCTTTAATTTCCTGAGAAAAGGTTTGTTTGCTTAAAGATTCAGGTGGTTCAGGAATTAGAAGTCTGCCTCTGCAGAATCTTGCTTTAGGTGCAAAATTAGCTTGGAAAATATATGATAATCCTAAAGCTAAATGGTGTAAATTGCTCCAATCTAAATATTGGGACTCCTTGGATAGTTGTAGAATCTTTACTATTCTTAATCCCCTAGTTGGTTCCCCTGTGTGTAATTTTATCATTTCTTGCAGATTAGTTATTACTTCTAAGCTTTCTTGGGTGATCAGAAATGGCAGGAAGGCAAACTTTTGGTTAGAATCTTGGAATGGTTGTGAAAAACTAGACTCTAGACTAGATTTGTTAGATGCCAAGCTTTTCCTTTCATAAAATTGGGGATCTAAAGTGAGTGATTACATAGATTTTGATAGAGATCCCTCTTCTTTGATAGTCCATTGGAAATATTTTGATCTTTGCTCCTTTCCTGAGTCTCAGAAGGTTATTTTGATGGAGATTCTTGCCAAAAGAAAAGTTCCTATCTCAAACAAAGATGATGAGTTGATCTGGTTAGGAGATAAATCTGGTTCCTACTCTGTTAAATCTAGTTACCATAGTTTATCTAAGAGTTAGTCTCAGAAATGGCTTCTTAATCTCTATTTGCATGGCACTGTTCTTCCTAAAGCAGGGGCTTTTGCCTGGTTGGCCCTTCATAATAGACTTCTTACCAGCAACAGATTGATTAAATTTGGAATGGTACTTGATCTTAAGTGCTCCTTTTGTGATGGCCCTGAATCAGTTGATCACCTTTTTCTTCATTGTGATTTCTCCTATAGGATTTGGTCTTGGATTTTCTCTAAACTTAATTGGAGGTGGGCTTTTCCTTATTCTCTAACTCAGCTATTTGAGAGTTGGCCTATCTTGTATTCTTCCTCAACTTTTGCCTGTTTGTGGAATGTTATTCCTTCAATGGTCATCCGGCACATCTGGAGAGAGAGAAATTCTAGGACTTTTAAGAAGAGATCCAACTCTTTGTTGCACATTATTAATAAGGTGGAGGTAGCCATCTCTGAAAAGGTGATGTCTTCTTTTATTGGCTTATCTCATACAAATTCTTGCTTCTCTTCCTAGGATCAATCAGTTCTTAATAGATGTTCTTTTTTAAAGCCTCCTCCTGTTGTTGGGTCTATTGTTATCTCTCCTAAACTTGATAGAAAATATGCTAGCTAGGTTCCAACCTCAAATTCTCTCATCAAACTTAATATTGACAGTGCCTCTAGGGGCAACCCGGGGGCTTTGGGTGCTGGATGTGTTTTCAGAGATCCTTCTAGGAATTTTTATTGGCAACTTCCAAATGTCTTCCTATGGGTACTAACAATGATGCAGAAATTTAAGCTATTTGCTTTGGTCTTTGCTTGGCTCGTGATTTTGGATTTAAAAGACTTGCTATTGAAGGGCACTCAATGGTGATTATAAATGCTTTAAAAAAGAGGGAATTATGTTCTTGGAATCTCAAATATCTGATGGAACCAGCTTGGGAAATGGTGGTCAATTTGGACTATTTTGAGTGGTCATTACTTTCGAGAGGCTAACGAGTTAGCAGACAAATTAACCAACTGGGAAATTGATAATTCTTGTGACTTGGTTAGTGCTTCTCTACTTGATTGGTGTGATTTAGAGTTGATTGAGATTTCAAATTTAGATTCTTCTCGCTCTTAATTCCTTGGTGTCAGCATCTTTGTTGAGTCCACATGGGTTTGTGATGTGGAGTTTGCTGACTTGGTTTAGTGAGATGAATTGGTTTGGGTTTCTTTTTTGGATGAGGTGTATGTTGATGTTGGGTTTGTCCTTCCTATTCGTGCCAGTCTTTTTCAATCCCCCAATGCGCATGTGGGCTTGAGGCTGAGATTCCCTTGAGGACATCTCATCTTTTTTCGACTAACAATTTCTTGTTTTGCATGTACTTAATATAATTATTGGTTCTACTTCTAAAGTTTTGGCTTACTCTTAGCTCATCTTTGTTATACACTTGGACTCCATCCATGAGTTGCCTATGTGTAACCTTATTTCACATCTCCCGTCTGCTGTGAAACATGCTCTATTTGGCTGACGCATCCTCTACATGATTTTGATGCATTTGTAATAATTTGATGTTATTATGGAGAAGTCCTTTGGCATGATTGGGATGCCTATATTTTGTAATTTCTAGATGGTTTTCTTCATCTTTCATTTTGCTTTCTTTCTGCTTGTCACTCTTGGTTGTTGCCTATGTGGTTTTATGGCTTCCAATTGGAGGATTCTACTTCTGAGGCTATTCTAGGAGAAGACCATGGACTCTCACCCCTTTGATAGAGAGAAATTGGCTAAAGTTTTTTGTGGTTTTATGTCCACCTGTCGATGAATCTATTAGGTTTGTGATTGGTAATTCTTGGTTAAGGGATAATTGATCTACTCTCTTTTCTCAAGTGGCCTCCATGTTCCTTTCTCATGTAATGGATGTTCTTGTCAATAAAGATCTGGTTCTTCTTTTGGCTTTGCATTATCTCTAGTCGATGGTGTTCTCCTTCTCGGAGTTGGAATCTACTTTAGATTCCTATTCTGTGGATGCAAACAATATGCCACTAGGTGGTCTTTTTGGAAAATATGAACTTATTTCTCCTGTCAAGATGTTGGCATTTCAAACCATTCGAAGGGGTCAATTGTTGGATGATATGGAGTCTACTTGGAATTCTCTACTTACTCTTAAGGATGATTTGGGGGTGAGATCTTATTCAAAGGTACTCAACTTCTTCAATGTTGTTCACTACCTCTTAAAGCATGCTCAAGAAGAACATCTTCTTCATCCTTGTTCATCAGTTGTTGATCTGGGGCCTTCTGAAGTTGCAAGTTCATCTAGTAGTAGTGATGACTAAGTTTATGTTGTTCTTCTTGCATCTGTTAATATGTAATAGTGACCTTTTTGTTATGTATGGCCTTCATTGTTGAACTATGGCATTTTGTTTCTGCCTAATTCCCTTATATTGGTTGATCTGGCTTGTTAATGTAATCTTTTTATTAATATAATACAGGTGAATATATCATCCCTAATTTATCGAAAAAAAACAATAATAAACTTTCAAATGCTAATTCACAACCCAGAAAAAAAATTATTTTCAATAATGGCATGGAAAAAATAATATAAAATAACACTAAAGCTTCAAACCCTAGTGCTCAACCCAGAAAAAATATTTGAAAGAATGAACAACAAAGAACAACTATATAAAATGATAGTAGACCTTCAAACCCACACTATGCAAATATGCAAACTTGCCTTCTAGACCATCCACCACTCTTGCACCTTACAAAAATAGAATCAACACTTATAATTTTCTTTTTATTGGGCATTAGGGTTTGAAGGTTTACTATCATTTTATATGATTGTTCTATACATGCCATGTTTAGAAATTATTTGTTATTTTATACAGTTGTTCTTTCCATGTTATTGTTGCAAATGCTTAAAACAAAAAAGATGAGAAAAAATACTTACAAAATTAAAATGGAAAGAACAACTATATAAAATGACATTAAAGGATCAAATCCCCAACATGAAAATCTTGAATGTTTGAATGTAAACCTTCAAATGATCACTGTGTGAAGCCACAAACTTGCACTCCAGACCAACTACCACTTCTACACCATGAAATTACAAGATTTTGCATTCTACACCAATAATGCACAAAACAAAACACACAAGCATAAATAGACATAGGAAAGCCTCTCTCACTAATAGTTGAACAACATGGAATTTAAAAAATAAACACAAATACTTGTGGGTACAATCACAACACTTGAAGAAAATGCATCTTCTAGTTGTAATTCCAGCCTTGTACATGCCTCCACACTTTTTATTCATGTCTACCAAGGTTATGAAAACTATGACTCGTATAATATGAAGTAGAACTTAAACAAAAACATTAAATTCCTAAGCTATCCCTTATCTAGGTTGTCAATGACATGGACACATGTAAGCATTACAAAACACTTCAATTCTTCTTTAAATCACATTTAATTTCCACAACATTAGAGAAAACTTTAGTTTTGTAGACGACCATGGACATTACAAAACAAATTAGAACATATTTTAATTTTCTGATATATGCCATTTGATTGGCTTTGTTTATTTTCATTGCATCTACCTCTTTTCTTGCATTAATATTTGTATTTTATTTTGAATTTTCATTTATATTCAAAGAAATAAATGTGAATTGATTCTCCCAATAAAAATCACAGGAGGAGAATGGAAAACATCTTTACCTACATTTACATTTGATGATGGGAATCCTTGAAAATAAGATAACTTCTTGGTTGCTAGAAGCATACACATGTAGATTGATATTGACCTCACCTATGTTTTTATTGGAGTGGTAGGGTTATATATGTCAAAAAATATGCATAGAAAGGCACAAGCTCTAGATCATAAACATAATGGAACATGCTTAACTATGTATTATCACCCATTGATGCTTTTCCTTGTATAAATTTGTTTTGAGGATTACGTTTGCATTTTGGTCACAAACAACTAGGTAGCACTAGTAGATTAGTGAACAGGATTAAACATGATTGAATGCAATAAAACTATAATTGTGACTATTGAACTGGAGGTCTTCCAAGTGTAGTGAAGAATTGTGCATTTGTCTAGGTTTTGTGTTTATCTCTATTAGCACAGTTCAAACTATGGCATGTATGTAAACTAACGTAAATTGCATAAATGTGCATGAATTGAAACAAGTGTTAAGTATTTACACAAGTACATGGTCAATTTTGAGGGCTAAAAGCAACCCGTCAATATTTCAACCAAAAAACAATTATAAAAAGATAATAATCACAGAGCTTGAAGGAAGTGCATCTTTAACCCATGGTTCTAGCCTATATGTGCCTACATAGTTTGCATTCATGTGTACTACGACAATGCAAACTATGTCACATGTGATATAAAGTAGATCTTAAACAAAAACATTAATTTCATGAGCAATGCCTAATTCTGTTGCAATCCCAAGTAGAATTTGGTCTTGTGCTTGTGGAAAAAAAAAATGAAGACAACTTAATTGTTTGGAACATAAAATTATTTTGATAGATGCTATGATCAACGTTGTACTGGAAATTATGGTGTGCTTGTGATATGACATGGAGAGAACAACTGTATAAAATGACAGTGAATGTTTAGCAAATTTGATGTGAACATACATGTGCATATAATTCATCTATGTTGGTGGTATTATAGTGCCATTATGGCATTTTTATTTTTTCTTCAAGTTGGGCTATGCATATTTTCTAGAATAAATATATATTATGTATGTAAGCATTTGTTATCTATCTTTCCATCATTATATTATAAAAATATTTACTCTCAAACTAGATGTCTTATTGTTAAGCACTTGCATTTTTTTAAAATATTATGATTTATTAACTTATTTGCATTAATGTTTTGAAGTTTGTACATAAATTTGGTTACATTAGTCCAATTTTCAATCACATTGTGTGGAAAGAAACTAGGAACAATAGTTAGTGATATTGACCTTTTCAATACACCTTAATCAACTGATTTTATTTAACTCAAGGATCAATAGTTAGTGATACCAAGAAGCTTTAGAATTTTTTCTCAACACATGAATTTATCTTGAATGTAAACTTTATCAACCAACTTTGTTTTACTCCAACAAAAAAATTAGTGATACCCAAGAAGTCCACAATGGTGTTATTATTTTTTAAAGATGGTTTTTTGTCACAGCCATGATTTCATCTAACTATATAGATATAAGAGTAAGTAACAAGGAATGTCTATTAACACTCTACACTTGTCATGCCTAGGTCATGAGTTATGGATAATCTTAATAATTTGCATGATTGAGGGCTTTAGAGTATATTATTCTATGGAACAAATGAAATGGGATTGACAAATATGTGGTCCTTTATTCTATAAAGCATTATAGTCATTTCATTCTTACACTTCATTACATTGTTAGGCTTCATTATTGTTTCTTTTCAATCACATCCAAGCCTGCTTTGTTCACTTAAAATACATATTCTATGTATGTAGTGCCTTGAGGATAGTGAAATATAATTCCTGATTAGGAAACTCAGAAATTCATTGGAATGATTATGCAATTTGTCAATCCTTAATATACTAAAAGTACAATGTGAAGCACAACACCTAGAAGAATCCCTCTATCTTTTAAGCTTTCATAGAGGCCCACAACATGTTCCAAAGTTTCCACTATGCTAGTGGCCAGAACTGCAATTTGCCAATTTTAGTTATGGATAATCTTAATAGTTTTCATGATCTAGGGCTTTAGAGTATATGATTCTATGGAACAAAATGAAATAGCATTGACAAATATGTCATCCTTTATTATATAAACCATTATAGTCATTTCATTCTTAGACTTCATCTTTGTTCTAAGGCCTAATAATTGGTTCTTTTTAGTCACATCTGAGCCTCCTCTATTCAATTGAAATATATATTATATGCTAATCATGCTAAAGTTACAAAATTACCGTTTAGAGAATACATGGCTCTTGTAGCATAACTTTTTTTTGCAAACTAGGCCAACCCACACTTCTTACATAAAATTAAAAAAATCATAATTTTAAATTTCTAGAATATTTGTTATCTCACATAACTAGCACATAGAAAGCTTTGAGACCATCAAAAGTCTATTCACAAATGTAATTTGTTAACCTTTTCAAAATAATGCTATGTGTAGTTGGAAATATAAAGATAATTAGAATGCTAAGAGGCCTAAATAGAATCTGCTTTCCAAACTAGCTATGATTATAGTTTTTAGTTATAGCAATCATTATTTTTTTAAAAAAAATTAGAATGCATAATTGTTTATGCAGCAAAGGAAGGCATTTTGTGTGAAGTTTGTAAACAAAATAATGGTTAGATTTTTTGGTGTGCTAATGCTCACCTTGTTGTGCTTCATAGATGTTGCTGGTGTGCTTTTTTAGAGTATATATTAGCAACTTCTCATGGTGAGATTTCAATAGGTTTGTTAAAGATTTATGTTTGATGTCAAAAAATGGCTAAGTATTTGTATTCATGAAAATTTAAAGTGCAAATTTGTTTATGCAATAAGTGAAAGCATATTGTGTAAAGTTTCTAAACTAAAATTTGGTTGGGTTTGCCAGTGTGCTAATGTTTGGCTTGTTGTACTTGATAGTGATTGGGAGTGTGTTTTATGTGTGATGTTTAGTTATGGATTTAAATTATATGGCTTTATAAAAGTTGTTAAACATCTACATAGTTGGCTTGTGTCATTTTGAATGAGAAAAGTAGATTATTGAATATCTACAATCTTGATCATTTTTTTGAGTTGGTTTATGTTCATTTTGGGTAGTATATTTGGCTATAATATATTTCTAAATTTAAATTGTAAGTTCTTTAAAGAGAAACATAAAGAGTACTAGAATGCAACAAAGCTTAAACACTATTTTATTTTGAAGCTTCATAGTAAATGTCATTGTTTGGTTGCAAAATTTTACAATGGGAAGAATTAAAAAACTTTTATAATGTTATAAATTTTGCATTATTTCATTTTCTCAAAAATAGGTGTATTTGGTTTTTTGCAATATGCCTATTGGAATTCTATTTGTTACATTTATAGTTTTTATCTATGTTAATCACAATTAGTTTATGAAATATTGGTATGCAATATTGCTCCAATGCTGGAACAAGGCATTTGGTGTGAAGCTTGTAAAACATATCATGGTTAAGAATCTTAGTGTTTAGTTTCTTGATTTGTTGTGATTGGTAGTAGTTGGGTGGGTTCTTATAACTCTTATATCTACTAGAGTTGTTTAATTTTGTAGCCTTGGGTTGTCGAAGAAGAGTGAAAAAGGCATTAGAAGAGTAGTTGTCTCCACCTAAAGTTGTGACTAGTTTTGTAGAGTTTGATGCAGTGTACCAAATTAAAAGTTAAATGTAGTCTTGTGTTCTCATTTACTTCATATCTGTTGGTATCATCATAGAAGTTTAACAAAATGTACTACCCTAGTATACATGAATGCAAAGTCTGGAGGCATGCAAAAGGCTATAATGGCATGCAAGAGACTAGAATTGTAAGCAAAAAATGCATTTTGTTAAAGGTCTATGATTGTACCTATAGGTGTTTGTGTTTAATTTTTATTTCATCCCATGCTATTTGGCTCTTCCCAATAGAGGATTTCCTATGATTATTTATGGTTGCGTTTTTCTATTTTGTGTGTGGTTAGTGTGGAGTGCAATTTTTTTAATGGTGTAGTAGTGGCACTTGGTCCAAAGTGCAATTTTGTGCCTTTGCATAGTGAGGGATTGAAGCTTTACATTTAAGTGTTAAGATTTTGCTTGGTGAGAGGAAGCATTGATTGTTTTAGAGTGAAAATTCTATTTTTTATGGTACAAGAGTAGCAGGAGGTTTGTAGGGCAAGTTTGCAAGTTTGCTCAATGAACATTTGAAGGTCTCACAACATTAAAAAAATGTATGTTCTAGACCAATGACATGTAAAAAAAGACCATAAATACACTATAGGTAATACCCAATACTCTGGAAACTCCCCTCATATGAAATGGAATTAAGGTCCAATTATGAAAACCTTGAAAAAAGAGGATAAATTGAAAAAAAGTTGCTACACCAAAACTAGGTGCAAAAAACCAACCAGACTGGCATAATGGATAGATCAAGAATATGGAAGCAAAAATAGAAATTAGGGTAGAGAATGCAATTGCACATATGATCTAAAGAAAAACTTGTTTATGTTCATCACAATGTAGCAAAAAATTAAAAAATATTCTAATGCTATGCAAATCAAATGTGATGGAGAAAATAATTAAAGTATTATGTAATTTTAACATGTGTCCATGCTAGTGGCAAGTTGGCATGGGACCAACTCGTGAATTTAATGTTTTTGTTTAAGTTCTATTTTATATTGTATGTACCATAGTTTGCATTGTGCTAGTAGACATGAATGCAAAGTGTGGAGGCACAGAGAAGGATGAAATGGCACACATGAGGCTAGAATTGCAAGCAAAAGATACATTTTCTTCAAGTTCTATGATTGTGCCTATTGGTATTTGTGTTTAATTTTTTTTTAAGTGCGTTGTTCAACTCTTTGTGAGAGATTTTTTCCTATGTCTATTTATGGTTGTGTTATTTTGTTTTGTGCATTATTTGTGTGGCATGCAAACTTTGTAATTTTGTGGTGTAGTAGTAGCAATTGGTTTGAAGGGTGGTTTTGTGGCTTTGCATAGTGAGCATTTGAAGTTTTACATTTTAGTGTTGAAGCTTTGCACAATGAGGGTCTGATGGTTTAGTGTCATTTTATATAGTTTTTTTTCCATTTCAATCTTGTAAATATTTTTTTCCTAGCTATGTGCTAAGCACTCTATGTGACAGGGTTTTTCTTTGTTTGTATTTATAGTTTTTTTTATTTTGTGAAGAAAGTGGGTGTTGTTTTAGAACTAAAATTCTAACATTGGCTTGGTAGTTCCCATAAAATGACTTCTACAAGATAGCTAGATATTTACATGTATTTTAAAAAACCTTAAAATTTAGATTTTTACTCCATACTTCTTAACTTTCATTTACTTGTCAATTGTATTTTCTTTGACAATAGAATCTATTCAAATGTTTGTTGCAATAATGCTTCATTTGTTCTAAGTTCCCATTACAAAAATCTTTTTGAAATTTCTTTAGTTATTTGTATATAATAATAATTTATTTGAAATGCCTTTGATTGTAGGCTAATGCACCTAATTTGTTTACATTGTGTGGCCTACATGGTGACATAAAATACTAATTCTCTAAATAGTGCAAAGTGCATTAAGACACAAATGTTACATGTTATTGCAAATTAGATAATTGAGCAATGTTTTCTCTTTTCTCTTTAGCATACATTGACATGGGATTACATTGAACTATAACAGTTGATGAATAACCCCCTAGGGGCCAAGGATCACCTATAACCAAAATAACCTTCGACACAAGAGAGAAGAAATGAAAATGCTATGAAGCCAAAAAATAGATTAGATGCATAAAAAATGGTACATTGATACAATGATGAAACCCTAAGTCAAACTAAGATCACTACAAGTGTCATAATCCTATGACATGAGACACAAATAATAAGAGACCTAAGTAAGCTCAAGTATACAAGTGTGAATAGGACGTAATATGAAACTAGTTAGGTAATACAACTTGTTCACACCAACAACCCCATTTAATTGCAACCCAATAAGAATATGCAAAAATGCAATTATAGTTCCCAGCTACAAGGACATGTTAGGTATCCATGTACAAACAAATCTCTCACAAAAAGAGTAAAGGAGAAAACCCTTTGGGAAAGAACTCTCCAAAAGAGATAAAATAATAAAGTGAAAGAAGGAAGACTCAACATGACCATCCAAGGACTACTTATGTCACCAATATACAATCAATGCCCTCTGCATAGGAGAGAAAAAGAGAGACTATGTAGCTCCCACACAATATATAATCTCCTGCAATGATGGTGGATGTTTTGTAACAAAGGATGATGATGAAGGTCCAAGAATGTCAAACAACATTCCTCCCCTTGGGAAGAAACAAAATGAAGTGGTGTAGTGCCCCTCCATTCTCATCTTGGATGTGCAGATAGTCTAGCTAAGGAGCATAAAGATGAAGGTAAAATAATAGGAACATTTAGGGTATGTTAGACAGTTGATGTTGTATATTATATGATGTTGGTAGATGCTACATTCATGTTGGTGACATTCCTAATTATCCTCATGTGTAGTTTCATATGACAGTTAGCATGTTTTATTGATAATCCTTGTTGTGAGACTGATAATTCATATGCTCTGACATTGTTTTACATTCAGGTGATCATGATGTTGATCTTACTATGATTGTCATATGTTAGAATTGATTTTTTATGCGACTGATTTTGTATTATAAGATGATCTTATTATGGTGTGGTGTGAAAAGAGATAATGTTGTACCACTCATTCATGAGCATCCGGTGACGTTGCGATTCTCTTTCACTCTGTGACCATTTTATATTTATTATACTTGTGAATAGACCATGTTGTGTGCTGCAGGTTGCAGGTACCAGGTATCAACTCCACCTAAATTGACAGGTCTGAGCGTGCCTTAAACCCAATGGAAATTGTTGAATGGAGATAACATGTGGTCCCCTAGTTAGCCATCATCCTTGAAAAGGATGAGTATCTAGTTTTACACCTAATCAGTGTTGTCTGTATGGGCGTAATGGTCAGTCACTGTCATTGTGGTCATGCTTTCGATCATACATAGTGGTCAGGTATTGTTCGGCATTTGGATTATTGAGTTTGAAATTATTTGATTAGTGCTTTGGTTAGTTGTTGCATTAAAATAAAAATATTAAGTCAAGAGGGCACTTTGATAAATAAATATAGATGCTTTTATGTAAATTATAGTTGTAGAGAAATATGTATTATTATTTCTGAAAAAGATTCTTTTTCTTTATTATTATTGCCTTGAGTAATTATTTTCTATTTTGGTCACTTGGAAGAAGTGGCAGTTACGCACCTCAAGAGGGAATCTTAGAAATAATTGTTTCTTTTGTGTAAGAGACTAATTTTAGAAAAGTAGAAAGAAACTATTTTTGTTTGGTTGTAAATGAAATAAATAGTAAAATCTAAAATAAATAAAATCAGAGAGAAATTATTGTTTGATTAAAAATAGCAAATTGTAAGAAAGTAATAAAGGAGAATCTTCTGGAAGAAATTGTGGGGATGGTTATACATGCTTAACTTTATTTTGAAATCTCAAGACATAATTTAGTGGGAGCATGCATTTCAAATAGAGAATATGTTTTATGTTTTGGGGATCTCTCTCTCTCAGGAAGTTTTTATTTTTCTTTTGGCACCATAAACCATAGTTTCTAGAAGAAAAGACTTGGGGGAAAATAGATGCGAGTTGGGAATTTTGTGAAGATGTGATAGAAGTAATATTCTAGGTATGGACTGAGATATGAATCTGATTTATTGTTGCATTAGATTTAGTAAAATATTTTGTGAATTCTCTTCTACATTTTCTGAACTCAGTCTATTGTGTTAGCCACAACTTTATTTTTATGAACTGGGTTTCTCTAATTTTTTTATATGTGGTGCATAGCTAGATATCTAAATCATATCCAAAAATCAGCCATACCTAGTTTGTCTTTTTTGAGATATGAATATTTTGTGACTGTCTACCTCTCACACATTTCGTCATCTCTGTTTTAGAGTATGTTACATTAGCCATAACTTTATTTTTACGAACTGGGTTTCTCTAATTTTTGTATATGGGGTGCATGGCCTGAATATCTAAAGCATATCCAAAAATCAGCCATACCCAGTTTGTCATTTTTGTGATATGAATATTTTGTGACTGTCTACCTCTCACCCATTTCGTCTCTGTTTTAGCAATCTGTTACGTTAGCCATAACTTTATTTTTACAAACTAGGTTTCTCTAATTTTTTTATATATGGTGCATAGCCTGGATATCTAAATCATATTCAAAAATCAGCCATACCTAGTTTGTCATTTTTGAGATATAAATATTTTGTGACTGTCTACCTCTCACCCGTTTCGTCTCTGTTAAAATAGTTAGTTGCATCACCAATAACTATATTTTTGAACGGGGTTTCTCTAAGATTTTTCAACAAATTCATTTTGTGCATATCCTATGATCATTGTTTTCCATCATATGACTTCTTTGAGGCATTCTACCAATCAGTCTACGTGCCCTGTCTATGCTTTCACATTTTGCATTGTTGGTAGCTTCTAAAGCCTTCTCAACAAATTCATTTTGTGCTGATCCTATCATATGCATGTGGTTAAAAGTGTGGTAGATTTGATGAAGATGTTAGATCTATAGGAATGTTTTGTTGTTATGTATTCCTTTCCTCTCAAGCTAACCTTAGAACAAGATTCTTTCATTGTAGCTCCAAGTTTTGTATCTTGTGATTCTATCTAGTGTAAGATATTTATAGCATTCTAATATTATAGGCTTTTAGCCTTGCTTATACAGTTATATTTAATAGTATTTACAGAATTGTCTAGATTATTAATGAAATCTACATAAGTGTAAATAGTGTAAATAATTGTTGTGTTTAATTTGTATGCCTTAGGGTTATTTGCATGTTGTTCGCAATCATTTTAATTAAATGAAACTAAAATAAGTATTGAGAATTATTAGTTAAAATATTGTTGCTCGTGGACACTTATATCTTATGATCATATTGTAACTGCTACTGGTGATTAGAAAGTTACAGTTCTGTATTATTGAGATAAATTCACTTTATATTTGTTAGATGATTGATCATGCTTGGATTAATGTTATATTCTTTTAAAATATTGTTGAAGGGTAATAGTTTATGATGTGCATTTGAGAGTGAATGTGATGTGAGACCATAGTGTTTAGTGTGTCAAGTGTTTGTGTCATTTGGGAAAGTTGATTCCAAAGGCTAAGAGGGGTAGTCGTGTGTATGACTCATGTGATTATGTAATCTTGCTAATGGTTGAATATGTATTGGTTATATGTTGACTCCCCTCTGTTTATGGATTCATGTGGTTATGATGACTGTGCAAGATGGATAATGCCTTGCTCAGTGTATCTATTCATATGGTTATGATGACTGTGCAAGATGGATAATACCTTGCTCAGTGTACCTATTCATGTGGTTATGATGACTATGCAAGATGGATAATGCCTTACTTAGTGTACCTATTCATGTTGTTATGATAACTATGCAAGATGGGTAATGTCTTGCTCTGTGTAATGTGAAATGATGTATATTTTGTGTTGTAAATGTATCATGATGAGAAATGTGATAGTTCATGCTTGGGTTTTGTTTTGGGCTTTGAGAATCTAGATGTAGTGAAAGGGGAGTGGCTTTCAATGTGGCGCTGGCGCCCAAAGTGGCTTCTAAGGGCAACCCATTGGAAGTTGTCAATCTAGTGATAACTTAATAATAAGTTTAGAGGGTTGGGTAATTTTCACACTAATCAAGATATTTGGATGCATCATTCATGCCTGTAGTGCTCGTTCAGGCTAAGGATGAGATGAAAAGGTCATGGTTGGCAAAATCAACTTCCTTGTCCTCATGAAAGGAATGTTGGTTCTGCATGTGTCACCCTATGGGGCCGGCATCTAGTGAAAGACTGTCAAGGTAACTATAGATGGGGGTCAGCACCTAGCGAGAGACTGTCAGGGTAACCCATGGATGAGAGCCGACATCTAGCTAGAGACTGTCAGGGTAACCCATGCTAGGACCATGCGATGACATTCATCCCTACTGCAGTCTAGCATTCTCTAGTTGTGTTCTCCCCTTTGTTTTGTGAATGCCTCTGGAAGTGATGTTTGAGTTACTTGTGATGTCCTTATTGAGTGGTGTTGTTTTGGAGTCATGTGTAGTCCTTGCACCTATTAGTCTACTATCTTTTTGACTGTTGGAGGAAGTGGTGACTCTATTGTGAATGTCATGTGTATTTGTATGTTGGAGTCATGTTAGCCTTTTGTGTTGTGTTCCTATCTTAATTGTTTCATGTTGTAGGATCTTATTGTTATCTCCTAGCACGGGGAGTGGACCTTAGGGTTCCACATAGTTGGGTGGTTGTGCTTTTATCTCCGTTGGTTTCCCTTATTGTTGTTCGTGTGCAAGAAGGATATACCTTGTGTGGCAGGTTTCAGATCTTGTTCTAGCTTGAGGAGACAGATACTTATGATCATGTTCCAGTCTTGTATATCAATTGAATCGTGTATTGTTATCTTGATGTATGTACTCTAATGTTATCTTGATAGCGATATTGTAAACAATGTAATGTTGTACTCTCTTGTAAAGGAACTTGTTTATGTACTTGTGATCCTATGTGCAAGATCTTGATGCTTACTTATCTGATGATATAATATGGAATTGTATGTGTTTATTCATCTAATGCAATTACACTTAGAATGAACTGTGATTGTTAGTAAATTCATAATGTTGGTTAGATCTTGTTTTAGTTCGTTAGTAATGCAGTTGTGGAACCCTAGAGGATAAAGCTGGTAGGGAGGACTCTAGGCTGCCTGCTTCTACATCCTGTAGGTGTACAAGACCATTTGACAACACTAACCTTCCTACCAATTCAAAGTGCTAACAGACATCCTTCTACACAAGAATGTCAGCAAAAATTACTCAACTCTCTGCAGAGATGGAAAACTCTATTTCTCTGCTTGGTGTGGGACACATACATTGTCCTCACTGCTTCCAAGATACTGCCTCAAAGGCACATAACTTTCTGAGCCCATTGCCCACCCTTCTCACTCTGTTCAAGGGTCTGGACTGCTTGGTGCTCACTTTCTTTCTCTCTATTTTCCACCCCTGCAAATCTATTTTCCTACTTGTTTATCTAGCTGGACTCCTCACTGAGCTCACCTAGAACAAGCATGCATTGCCTCTAGCTGGTAATCCGACCACACCACAAGATAAAAACAAACAAAAAGCATGGCTCTGCTTGATGACCTCCATACTGTACAGAGGAACTCGAGGAACATCAATGTAGAGTCATGGTTTGCAGAAAAGAACAAAATTGCAGAAACAGAAACAACTAATCTACTTTAGAATAAAACAACTGAAAACAGAATAAAAATACACATATTGATCGAACTACTGAATTGATTTTTATTCAAAACTCTTCTTACATCAAAATCTTTCTCCCTTAATTCTTTTGCTGAACTCCCTACAGAAAGAATGCAACAACATATATATATTTGCTCATGTCCGTTACAGGACGGTTCAACTTCCAGACCGGTTGGTATTCCAACTGCCGGTTCAGTTCTGTGCTATCGGCAAGATAATATTGATGTCTCACCGAAACATGCTTTCCTTTGCTTATCAGCTTGACCTTATGCTATCGGTCACTTTCAATATTCTTCAGCTGATATAACATTTCACCCCGATGATCTTTGTATCCCGTAGACTCCTATCGGCAAGAGCTACCACCATCGGCCAACTAGAAACTCCTTCGGCCGATACACATCTCTCACCGATGCCTTTATCTTTGGTGAGACATTCTAATGTCGATGATTTCCAAACTTCTTCCATCGATGGGTTCTCTCACACCGAAACATACTCCTTTCGCTGAACCATTGAACCTCAACAGCGGGTTCAATCGCAAGGTTCAATCATGAGGTTCAACCTCCCACAAAATGATCGGCACTTTCAACTCCACCATCCTCTATGTATGAACCCGTTGAACCTTTGAACTTCAATGGCGGGGTTCAACCACGGGGTTCAACGAAGAGGTTCAACGGTGCGGTTCAACCATTGAACAAAATGACCACCGATTTCAACTTTACAAATCAAAATTCTAAAACTGTTGAACCGTTGAACCTTGGCGTGAGGTTCAACTGCGGGTTCAACCGAATGGTTCAACAGCAAGGTTCAACCGATCAACAAAGTGCCGATCAACAAAGTGACCAATGATTCCAATGAACCATTGAACCTTGGCGCGGGTTCAACTGTGAGGTTCAACCGAATGGTTCAACTGTTGAACAAAATGCCGAACACCTTCAAAATGCTCGAAAAACTCCAAATACAAAAACACAAACTGCAAACTCAAAATTGACAAACCAAAAACTATGTACGGCTGCATTGAGCCTTGGTGCTCCTACACCAAAAGCTTAATTAAATGTTATGAATAAATATATGATTGTTGTTATTTCTTTCATTTAAAAATATATATTTGTCTTTTTTGTAAATTTAGTTGTGTTATCCTCTGGGTTCCTTGGTGGGGCGTTACAAGTGGATATGTAGAATGTCTTCCCATTATGAATAAGAATATGAAGGAAGAAAGATAATGAAGTATTATGATGGTGTCTCTAAACTCTACTCAAGTGTCACCATGTTGGTATGAAACAATGCCATAATCAAATCAAGTACAAGCCCAACAAATTAAGAAGGTGACAAGCCAAGACTAAGTGGAAATAGATGAAGAACAAGATCTAAAGACATAGATGATGGTGGGACAACAACTATGATGGGGTTGTTATTAAAGAGGAGATGAATGTCCTCAAGTGTGGCTACCAAATATGTAATATGGGACTCACAAAACAAACCTACAATATCTCAAGTACTCATCCCAATAAATAAATCGGGAAGACTATGATGTACTTGCTACAAAGAATCACGCAAAGCAACAAGTGATGGAGATGTGATCTTAATGTATGTCATCCAACTATACTAGCTATCCCATGATGATGTGTCCACACAAGATGTCTGAATATGAAAACTTGGAGATGAATCTAAAGCAAGAGTTCTCAGCCTCAGGATCTTGACTCTTAGACAAAGAAGATGAAGCCTCTAAATCTAGATTAGGAGTCATAGAAGACAAAGAACCAATGGGTGTTTTTGTAGGAGGAGAAAGAGCATTAGGAGAAGCCTCAATATCATCACAACGATCAAGACCTACCAAATAATCAAGCTCCTCTTTTGTATCATCATCATATGGTAGGTTATCACAATCAACAAGCAATATAAGACAATTTATAATAGGATCACCTAGGAATGGAGAGAGATGTGGGTCTCCATAGATCTCCCAAATTCTGGTTCAAATTGTGCATGGACACTTAGTCTTGGAATAATAAATGAGATCTCCTAAAAAGTATCACCATCAATAATAGAACCAATCAATCCAAGGACATGATCATTCCTATAAGTCCATGCTTTCTTCTGATAGGGAGTATCTAGATTAGGGACAAGTCCATAGAGATGGGACAAGAGATGAAGCCGCTTGATATGTTTCAAGATGGTGTATTTCCAAGGCTTATAGTTCCCTTGTGTTAGGGTGATTACAGAAGGATGAATTACAAAATACATTATTTACAATGATATACTCCTCATATACTAGTTAGAGATCAAAACATATGAAATTGAAACCCTTGCAACATAAAAAAACTTGGTCCATATTTTACAAAATATCTAAAGTACAAGTCAAAATAGAAAAATGACTTCAAACTAAAATAAAAGGTACTTGGGGAAAATATGAAAAACCAAGTAGATGGTTTCCTAATACCTGAGACTAGCTTTTCGGTGCCTATAAGAACGTGAAAATCTAATATTGTGGCAAAAAGTTATGGCTCTCAAAAAAATAACTCTTTTAAGGCTCAACAAAGCAGTTGGTATTATTTTAGCAGTGTCATCGGCCTAGGCAGACTGTTAGTGGTGAATGTTGCTAGAGTAATGACTAGCCAACACAGAAGTTGTGTGGTAGTGGTGGTGGAGGTTTTACCTACTCCTAGGCGGTGTAGCTAGATTGGAGTAGTGAATCTTGGCACTCAACTTTAATCCCCTTTCAATTTGGCCAAATCTAGGAGGTGAAGCCCCAACATGAGCAGGGGCTCACATTACCCTCAACTAATGTCATCCCTATGGTAGCTTGTACCCACCGTACCTACAAACAATTTAAAAAATAATTAAAAAACTACACACCATACCTAATGACACTACTTGATGACTACTATATTTTTTGATATGCTACATGGAGCTCAAGAGTGTTGATAGTATTTTAATGGCGGCAATACAGATCCATAGAATATACAAATTAATATAGTGGCAGTATGGTCAACCTAAAAAAAATTATTTTTTTTATTACCAAACCCTATCATGCCTTATATGGATTTATAGGTTTTTGGGCCTTCTGAACTCAAATGTGAGGTCTATTTTGCACTAGGCTACACCATATAAAAGATCTTGTCTAAAACTCCAAAAAAAGAGGGAAGTGAACTATAGATCTAAAAGCTTTGATACCATGTAAGAGTCGATGAATAACCCCACATGAGCCAATGATCACCTACAATCAAAACAACCTTCCACACAAGAAAGAAGCAATGGAAATGCTATGAAGCCAAAGGAATGATTAAATGCATACAAAATGGTACACTGATACAATGATGAAACCTTTCTTATAAAGACAAGGATGAAACTCTAAGTCAAACTAAGATCATGACAAGTGTCTTAATTCTATGACATGAGACACAAATAATAAGTGACCTAAGTAAGCTTAAGTATGTAAGTATGAATAGGACTTAATACGAAACTAGTTAAGTAATATGTACCTAGTTCACACCAACATGAACAACTTTTTATACTATAGATTACTAAATTTGCTTAAGACACACAATATACATTCTCTTGCTTAAATAAGAGGACTTGAATTCAATGGTATATTATACAATAATGCAAAAGATTAGAGTATTTATAGTATATGGAAATTTTCAAAAATGATGTGTATACATTTATATATTTTTTATAAGAATTTATTTTGGGGCTTGTAAAATAATTATTGAAAACACATTAATTGTTTACAAGCTAGACTAGGTTTGACAAACATTGTGTCTAATGCTATAGTTGTAGAGATGGATGCAGAATTGCAATGCTAGTATGCTCATGCATTTGAAGCTTTATTGTCATTTGTCAATTCATGTCCACTAGAGAAATTTAAATGAACTTATAGGTGCAATGTTCATATCTAGACACATTGAAATTAGCAAATTGTAGTTCCAACCACTAGCAAAGTGGAAGCTTTGGAACATGTTATGGAGATCTATGAAAGCATCTAAGAATTTTTTCTTTAACTTGGTGTTGTTTGGCTCTTTGTGAGACAAGTTTTCCTATGTCTATTTATGGTTGTGTCTTTTTGTTTTGAGCATCATTAGCCTAAGACATATTTTTTTTTTAATAATGCAACTATTGTGATGGTCTGAAAAGCAAATTTGGACCTTTGCACATTAAAAGTTTGAAGAATTATTGTAATTTCATACATATGTTCTTTTTATTTTTTAGTTTTGTACATTGACACTTTTATCATTTAGTGTCATTTATAGATTTGTTCTTTCCCTTTCACCGCTAAGGCTTTGCACATTGAGGGTTTGAAGGTTTGGTGTCATTTTATAGAGTTCTTTCCATTTCACTATTGTAGATAATCTTTTGTGGCTTTTTGTTGAGCACTTTGAACCAAATCCAATCAAATGACAATAAACCTTTCAGCCTTCAAAACTCATAGTGTAAGTGCAAATACTTAACACTTTTGTCAAATCAATCAAAGGGATAAGGCTAAAAAATTAGCATTGTAGCATTGGTCATAACATCTTTGGAAATCACTCTAAGTTGTATTAACTAATAGTAATAGACCTTTAGAGCCTCACTATACAAACATAAAAACTTGCCCTCTAGACCACCCACCACTCTTGCACCATAAAAAAATAGAATTTAGGCTCTAGACCAAACAACACTTCCTACAAAAAATCTTTAAAAAACCATAAATACAAACAAAAAAATTTCTCACACAAAGTGATCAACACACACCCAAAAAAAAAATGCAACACTGCAATGGAAAGAAAAACCATCAAACGCTCACCATGCAAAGCTTTAGCACTAAAATGTAAACCTTCAAACACTCAATGTGCACCACAAACTTTTCCTCCAAACTAATCACCATTGTTGCACCATAAAATTACAAATTTTACACTCCACACCAATGACACACAAATCAAAATAACATAACCATAAATAGACCAATGTAAACCTCTATCACAAAGAGCTAAACAACAGAGACTTAAACATAAGCTAAACACAAATACCTATAGGTGCAATCATAAAACTTGATGAAAATGCATATTCTACTAACAATTTTAGCCTCTTGTGTGCCTCCACACATTGCATCCATGTTTAGGTTCTATAGTGATTCCATGTATCCATGTGATATGAAATAAAGCCTAAATAGAATATTAAATTCCTGAGCTGACCCCTAGCCAAGTTGCCACCAACATGGATACATGGAATCACTATAAAACACTTCAATTCTTTTCTAAATTGCATTTGATTTCCACAACATTAGAGAACACTTTAATTTTTTGGACAACAAAAAACATTACAGAACATTAGAAAATATTTTAATTTTTTTTATATGTCATTTGATTGACTGTATTTTTTTCTTCATATTTTCTTAATCAAGAATTATTTTTCACCTAAGTTTAGCAAAATTAGCATGGACCAATCAAGTCAAAAACTCACTATTTAAAAAAATGCAAGAATACAACATAACATAAACTTTACAAAATCTCATTGATTTTTGTATTCAGACATATTCCAAGATAGATTAATGCTAAAAGATGACATAAATCATGAGTCTCTATTTTATACATTTGTTCTTTCCATTTGAGTGTTGCAAATATTTTTTTTGGGGTGTGCATTGAGCACTCTGTGTGACAAAGGTTTACTTTTTACTTCTTTTTTTTTCTAATTTTCTACAAGAAGCATGGGTTGGTCTAGAGCTAAAATTCCTTTTTTTTATGGTGCAAGAGTGGTGGGTGGTCTAGAGGGCAAGTTTCCAGTTTAGCATAGTGAGGGTTTGAAGGTCTATTGTCATTTTATATAATTATTGTTTACATTTCATTGTTTGAAATATTTTTTTGGGGGTTGAGCATTAGGGTTTGAAGGTTTAGTGTCATTTTATACTCTCTTTTTTTTCATGTCCATGTTGCATATAATTTATCTAGGTTGAGCATTAGGGTTTGAAGTTTAGTATCATTTTATAGAGTTGTGTGTTGCCAATTTGTTCCATAAATGTGTATTAAGCACTCTGTGTGATAGAGGTTTTGTTGTTTGTATTTATGCTTTTAGTAATTTTGTTAGGAAGCATGGCTTGGTCTAGAGCTCAAATTCTACTTTTTTATGTTGCAAAAGTTTTGGGTGATCTAGAGGGAAAATTTGCAACTTTGTACAGTGAGTGTTTGAATGTTTAGTATCATTTTATATAGTTGTTGTTTGCATTTCATTGTTTGAAATATTTTTTCTAGGTTGAGCATTAGGATTTGAAGGCTTACTATTATTTTAAATAGTTGTTCTTTCAATGTCATGTTTCAAAGTTATTTGTTATTTAACACACCTGTTCTTTCCATGTCATTGTGCGAGATGTTTTTTGTTATAAATTATACATCTACTTTATAATTTTGTGGTGCAAAAATGGTGATCGATTTGGAGGAAAAGTTTGTTGTTTTATGCATTGAGCATTTGAAGGTTTACATTTTAGTGTTGAAGCTTTGCATGGTGAGGATTTGATGGTTTAGTTTCATTTTATATAGTTTTTTTCCATTGCAATGTTGTAAATATTTTCTTCTAGGTGTGTGTTGAGCACTCTATGTGAGAGGTTTCATTATTTGTATTTATTGTTTTTTTTATGATTATTTGTAATAAGTGTGGGTTGGTTTAGAGACCAAATTATATTTTTTATAGTGCAAGATTGGTGGGTGGTCTAGAGGGCAAGTTTGCATAATGAGGCTTTGAAGTCTACTATCATTTTGCATAGTTGTTGTTTGTATTTCATTTTTTGAAATAATTATTTTTGGGTTGAGCATTAGGGTTTGAAAATTTAGTGTCATTTTATATAGTTATTTTTTCCATGTCATTGTTGCAAATAATATTTTTTGAGTTGAGCATTAGGATTTGAAGGTTTATTGTCATTTTACAGATTTGTGTGTTGTAAAACCTTCAAACCCTAATGATCAACCCAAAAAAAAAAAAATTTGCAACAATGACATGGAAAAAATAACAATATAAAATGATACTAAACCTTCAAACCCTAATGGTCAATCCAAAAAATTATTTCAAACAATGAAATGCAAACAACAACTATATAAAATGATAGTAGACCTTCAAAGCCTCACTGTGTAAACCTACAAACTTCCTCTCTAGACCACCCATCACTCTTGCACCATAAAAAATAGAATTTGGGCTCTAGACCAACCCACACTTCCTACAAAAAATCATAAAAAAACTCCATTAATACAAACAACAAAACCTCTCACACACAATGCTCAACACACACCCAGAAAAAATATTTGCAAAAATGCAATGGAAAGAAAATATATATAATGGTTTAGTTTAGTTTTATATAGTTTTTCTTTTCATTGCAATGTTACAAATTTTTTTTTTTTGGGGTGTGTGTTGATCACCCTGTGTGAGGTTTTTTTGTTTGTATTTATGGTTTTTTAATGATTTTTTGTAGGAAGTGTGGGTTGGTCTAGAGCCCAAATTTTATTTTTTTATGGTGCAAGAGTGGTTGGTGGTGTAGAGGACAAGTTTGTAGGTTTTCATAGAGAGACTTTGAAGGTCTACTATCACTTTATACAGTTGTTGTTTGTATTTCATTGTTTGAAATAATTTATGTTTTTGGTTGAGCATTAGGGTTTGAAGGTTTAGTGTCATTTTATACTATTATTTTTTCCATGTCTATTGAAAATAGCTTTTTTGGGTTGAACATTAGGGTTTCAACGTTTTACAACACACAACTCTATAAAATGATTGTAAACCTTCAAAACCTAATGCTCAACACAAAAATAATATTTGCTATAATGACATGGAAAAAATAATAGTATAAAATGCCACTAGAAACCTTAAACCCTTTAATTCTCAACCCATAAAAGTTATTTCAAAAATGAAATGCAACAATAATTGTATTAAATGATAGTAGACCTTCAAAGCCTCACTATGCAAAAATAATAACTTTCCCTCTAGATCACCCATCATTCTTACACAATAATAAATAGAATTTGAGCTCTGGACCAACTTGCACTTGCTACAAAAAATTATAAAAAATCATAAATACAAGCAACAAAATATCTCACACAAAGTGCTTAACATACCCCAAAAAATTTGCAACATTGCAATGGAAAAAAAATATATAAAATGACACTAAACCATCAAACCCTCACCATGTAAAGGTTCAACACTAAAATATAAACTTCAAACGCTCAATGTGCAAAGCCACAAAACTTTTCTCTAAACCAATCACCATTGTTGCACCACAAAGTTTGTACTCCACACCAATGGCACACAAAACAAAATAACACAACCATAAATAGACACATGCAAACCTCTCTCACAAAGAGCTTAACAACACAAACTAAATACAAATATCTATATAGGTACAATCATAACACCTGATGAAAATGCATCTTCTACTCACAATTCTAGCCTTTTACATGCCTCCACACTTTGTATTCATGTCTACTAGGGTAGTGCAAACTATAACACATGTGATATGAAATAGAACTTAAACAAAAACATAAAATTTCTAATCTGATGCCTAGCCAAGTTTCCACCAACATGGATACATGTAAATATTATAAAACACTTCAATTCTTTTCTAGATTGCATTTGATTTCCACAAAATTAGAAAACACTTTAATTTTTTGGACAGCCAAAAACATGTAACATTAGAAAATATTTTAATTTTTTTGGTATATGCCATTTGATTGACTCTATTACATTTTATTAATCAAAAATTATTTTTCATGATGAAAAATTATCATGGACCAATCATCAAAGTCAAAAACTAACCATTTTAAAAAATGCAAAAATACAACATAACATAAACTTTACAAAATCTCATTGATTTTTGCATTTACACATATTCCAAGATAGATTAATGTTAAAAGGTGACATAAATCATGGGTCCGTATTTTATACATTTGTTATTTCTATTTTAGTGTTCCAAATAGTTTTTCTAGGTGTGTATTGAGCACTCTATGTGATAGAGGTTTTACATTTATTTTTATGATTTTCTACAGGAAGTGTGGGTTGTTCTAGAGCCCAAATTCTATCTTTTATGGTGCAACAATGGTGGGTGCTCTAGAGCGAAAGTTTACAAGTTTGGATAGTGAGTGTTTGGAGGTCTACTATCATTTTGTTGGCAACTTGTGTATGATGTCTAAAGATGTTTTCATTGATGGCAACAAGCAAAGGAACAAGATTGGAACAGTGTTTTGATCCGTAGAAGAAGACTTAGCTATTTTGGCTAAGTGTTAGCAGTATACAGGAGATAGTGATAGAGCAACAATATAATGGATGACATTGGTCCGTAGTAGAAGATCATATCATGCGGATTAGGTATGTTGTTCACAGTCCTCAGATGATCAATTGTCCAAGATTTTAGTCTTTGATGAGTAACGGAAGTTCATCTTCAAGAAGCCTAAGTCTGGCAGTGCAGTGAGCAGAGGAAATGATAACAGAACACTCAACTGTTTTGGTCCACATTTCTCTGCTATTACATTTCTTCACACACTATCTTCTAAAGATCTAATCAGTTAGGCACACTCTATACTTGATCACTGTCTCAAATGAGTCTTCAAGATGAATGAGGACAACGTCAACAACATCCACTCTTTCTCCCATTGTCGCACACTAAAATGTAATTTATTCTATTATATTTTGCTTGCGAACCTCTTCTATCTTTTTGCAATCATATTCTCTGCATTCAATTTGATCTACTATTTATACATGATATTACATTGATTACATAGCTTGTCAGCCAGATTAAACATGAAAAATATATTTGCAAGTTGGCCATACAATATACGATATGAAATGTGTAGATGAAATGTGTAGAAGATAGGTCTAATTAGGACAACACGTCGCACCAGCAGAAGACTCAAGCCTTGAGAACTCCAACACTTGCTTAATCAGGTCCAAAACATCCTTCACAACTTCAAACATCAAGGAAACCTCTGCACACTTTGCTCATTTGAAAATAGGACAGCTTTAAGGTAAGCTCATGAAAACTTGAAGAGAAACAACCATATCAACTAGAGAACCTTGTGCGGTATTGGAAACAAGAAAGATCTTCATGAAGCTCTTCTAGATGAGTCTACATGACTCATATAGCATCCCCAACCACTTCTTTGCCACCACAAATCAAAGAACTATGTCGCACACCTTCAATAATTAACTCTGAGAGCATACTGTTATCTGAAACACACTGCAACCTGCTCTCATTAAAAAACTGAGTTGCGGACCACCAAGAAGCTTGAAACAGGGAAGAAACATGAAGTGTGCATTCAAGAACATGTTCACCAATCCACAAGGTCAATCATTTACTTCCAGAAGAATGAGGAGCATTCCAGTAGGTCTTCAACACTGCTTCACTCTACCAGGGCACATACTAGTACTTTATCAATCATAACTTTCAAAGCCTAGGGAGAAATGACCTGATACTTTGGAAACACCATCTTCACTATACTCTAGACACAATTCTAGAACTATGTAGCCAAATCTGCAACAGCGGAGGAATGCGGAGCATTCCATTACCTTGCTGGGAATACCTTCATAGAACCAACATTGTCTTCAAACTGTCAACAAAAAACATCCTTCTGGTGATCAAAACATCATGAAACTTGGAACATACATAAAATGTCATTGTATGAAGCTATGTTCCAAACCGCAAAAGTTCAATGCTAATATTATGAAAATGCGGAGTAATCTCTCAGACAGTCTTCAAAGAATAGTCATCCTGAAACAGAGACAATCACCAACTTCTGGAAGCTGAATCTTCTTTGTATCAACACATGCAACTCAGAAACAATAAGATAGATCATGTAGGAACACACTAGTAACATAGCTTGTCCTCTTATTCTTATGATAGTGTTGACATTAGTGTATGCTACTATGTTGACATCAATGAAAACACATACGGCCAACATCTATTCCATTTCAACAACATGCATATTAATTCTAGAGAAACCATTGTCACAACTAAGACCATTCATTAATGTATTTGAGATTGAAAGCTTCTTTATATTCTTTGTAAAAGACTACGTCATTATAGAAATATTTATTGATTTGGTCAATGGCCTCATCTTTGATAAGTATTTTCAAGAAAAGTGTTATATAAGGTCAGTACCTAGTAGAGAAAGCTAGGCTCTCAAATTCATGGATATTTTAGAATTATTTCTATCCATCCCTACCAAAGTGTCTACCATGTTAGATGGAATGATAATTTTCCAACATCCTTAAAATAACCGTGGCATACTAATGTCATTGTCATAAGATTCAAGACGGACTACTTTACCCCTCAACAAAAGACATAATCATAATCAACTATTTCATAAAATTATGAGTTTCCTATGTGTGAGATTTTTGTGGCCTAAAATAATGAAGCACTCCTCTTCCATTTGCTACAATGCATTCATGCATTCCAATACAAAAATTAAATGGTTGATATCAATATACAAAAAATCTTATAGTATGCTTAAAATATCCCCACCCATAGAAGGAAAGAAGTGGCCCTTACCTTGAGGAGATCATAGGAACTCATAAGACTTTTGCCTATATGTATGACAATGTTTTGTTTCATATCTATAATATGTTTGTCCTCCTTGTATCTTAAACATGTTTGGTTTAGCTTTTCTTTTCTTAAATTAAGATCAAAATTTAAATATATAGAGTCTAAAAGACTATATCTAGACTACCTAGAATAGTTTTTACATGCTAGTAGACTATTACTGGATGCACAATTTGGTTGAAAGATTGCCTGCAAACTTTAAAATTTTCATATTTAAGATGCCAAAATAAGGATAATTCATTGGATTCCAGTTAAATGAGATTCCAAACTCTAAATATGTCAAATGTAATGTCTAAAATTAATGCATACAATGTATATGTCATCAAAGAGTATAATCAACATTCTCTCCGTTTGCTTGAGAATAAATGCACAAAAATGAATTGGAAAGTAAACACCCACATTCATATTGAAGCTAGCAATGAACAAAAGCATTACTACAAATCTAAAGAAACATTGAAAATCTATACATTTTCTTTTTCCCTTTGAAGAAAATATAGGTGTTGCACTCAATTTCATAAGTTTCATTTCATTAAACAAAATTTGGAATATTTATAACTTCATGGCTTCTTTTGTGAGAGTGGTCAAGAAATATAACAAATAAACTATAAAATCATATTTATTGCTCTGTTTGTACACAACTTTCATCAATTTACACAAAAATCCACCCTTGCCTCCAAAATAATAAGCACAACCTTAAACAATTTAGGGCTAAGATTTGTAATTTCATGCACATCTACAATTCTTTCTTTGTGTGTCTTTGCATCATAATGCTTGCTAAATTCAAATCGATAAGCACAGAAAATAATAAGAACATGATGCTTGTTTGTTAGTTCACAACCATCTAATGCAAATTTTAGCCACAAGCTAAAACATCTTGAAGAGGGAAGGTTGATCAAGTTTAGGAACACCCCATACCATGGAGCAATTACTTAAACCCCTCCCCTACAGACTTGGGTCATAGGGGTATCCTTCACCCAAGGACTACCTATATACCCACTTCCAAATGGGATTGAAGTCCCATGTAGTTCTCCTCACTTTAATCTCTCAAGGATTAGATGCATGGAATCCCTACACCTAGGCTTTCATCACCATTCAAGTAACTTTCCTCCTAGAAGTGAAATAGAAAGAATGACATAGAAGGGATTAAGACCAAATGGTGTAACAATCACTATTTACCAATATCCATTCAAAAACAAAGCCAGAACTCACAAAGCATTATTAGTTAATAACAAATCTCAAAATTACTAGATTAACCATTGTATACCCCCAACAAGGTTCCTTTTAATGAATCCCATCAAGTAATAATGGTTAATAATAAGTAATGGAATGCAACTAAGTTCACAAACATGTACTAAAGAACTTCCACTCGAGGACACCAAGATATCAAGTTTAGACTTCTCCACCATTATGATTTGTAATTCAACATAGACATGCTAGAACCCTCATAGGCTCATCTCATTAACACAGAGGCTAGGTTGATTACCTACCAACGAGAATTTCTCTTTGCTCACAAACATATTATGTCTATTATCATATAACTCAATACTTATAGAATTGAAGTAATCACTAGTTCAAGTCTTTGCACAAACCCATTAGGATAAATAAGGAGTCAAACTAGTTCTTTACAACCCCCTTTAAATTTCCAATCAGGTATGAAATGTTGCATCTAATAATGTAAACCTATAGGATAATTATCTGTCATCCCCTAATGATGCTTATAAGATATAAGGTTGAATATGTATATGCATTTAGCTCAATTGACATTACTAACCACTTTATATCAAGTCTTATCAAGTAAAATTCATGTTTCATTATCGCCCAAATTTCATACCAATACATATTGACATTCCCAGAATCAATTCCATACACAAAAATATGCATAACAACATAATCAGTATAAATAAATCTAGTCATATCAAAGCACGAGATACCAATAATTAAAATATCTTCATAATGCAACAATTATGCCAAGTCCCAATATGGCTCCATATGATGCCCTACTATAATATGATTTAATGGTATCAATATCATAATCATAATATATTACGATATCCTTCGTAATTGGAAACACAACATGCATCAATTAGGCCACATAAAAACTATCTAATACTTTGAAAGACACAACAATAATTATAAACTTGCTTTAATCATGGTCAATACCCAAGTCATACTCTAGATGGTTGGCAACACTATAACTAGTAGATCATATATGACAATGTACACTCAATAATATTAATAATAGTAATATTCTTAACCTTTTGACTTCATTTACCATGTGGTACAACCCCGTATTCTTATAATAGACTAGTTCATGGACTAGATAATATTTTCACCTTCCATTTATACTAAATCCAACCTTAATGGTCAACATTAAGTGATTTCATATAACAACAATATGTTTGCAAATCAACCCTTTTCATTGTGGTTAACAATGTCTTACCACAGTCCATTAGATTCCACCTTAAATACCTATAATTCTATGTATGATTCCAAAGTTGAATCTCAAGTTTAACCTTGACATCACTATCAAACACAGTCTAAGGGGCATTTGTCAATAGGAACACTGCCACAAAAATCAATGACAATGATGTTCGATTCAGACCATTTTAATTTTAAGCCATAACTATTTTAATTCCAATCACTAATGAATCCAAAATGTAATAGATAGGATGTGCCATCATACAAGGCCCGGTGCTAGGTCCTTGTTTTCAGTTATCATAGGTATCATGTACATATTGTATACTAGTTGCCAATGCTTTCAAGTGGTTCAAACCACATACCACATTAATAGCAACCAATACCCGTGTAAATAAGTTTTTTTATCAACATCAATAACAATATACAACCAGGTGTAAGGATTTTTATCAATGATCAAGAACATGAATCTAATTAGATCTCAATAAGTCAGTAAAGCCACACTTTCTATCTCACTCGAGGCATAAGGAAACTAGAAGGAAATTTCAAATCTTATTCACACAAAATAAGCTACCAGGGAGAGTTGATCCAATGCTTTCAATTGGTTCAAACCACATACCACATTAATAGCAATCAATAGTTGTATAAATAGATTTTTTATCAACATTAATAACAGTATACAACCAAGTGTATGGATTTTTATCAATGATCAAAGAACATGAATCTCATTAGATCTCGATAAGTTAATAAAGCCACAGTTTCTACCTCACATAAGGCATTAGGAAACTTGAAGGAATTTCAAATCTTATTCACACAAAATAAGCTACCAAGGAGAATTGATCACGATTTAAAATCATTCAAGAGAAAGTTTGTGCATTAATTCTTATTTATTAACATTGCACCTAATGTTTAGTGAAGGCTATGGCACTAGGAATGGCATTTGCCACTGCAACATGTGACAAAAATTTCATTTTCTATTATGCCATGATGGATGTACAAACCCTCTTCCAAAACTCCAATTTGAGCCAAGCAAGGAGGATGCTAATTGCATATGCTTAAAGGTTTCTAAGGCCCTTTTTAACAAACCACTTTTGTAACTTACTCTATGACCTTGGCATTCTAGGAGACCACATTTCTTTGAGCCATTTTATCAAACAACTCACGTCTCTAGTTTTCTACCTCACATGAGACATTAGGAAACTAGAAGGAATTTCAAATCTTATTCACACAAAATAAGTGTGAGTAAGCTACGAGGGAGAATTGATCACAATTTTAAATCATTTAAGAGAAAGCTTGTGTATAAATTCTTCTTTATTAATGCTGCACCTAATGTTTAGTGAAGGCTATGGCACTAGAAATGACATTTGACGCTGCAACATGTGATAAAAATTTCATTTTCTATTATGCCATGATGGATGTACAAACCCTCTTCCAAAACTCCAATTTGAACCAGGCAAGGAGGATGCTAATTCCATATGCTTAAAGATTTTTAAGGCCTTTTTAACAAACCACTTTTGTAACTTACCCTTACCTTGGCATTCATGAAGGGCACATTTCTTTGAGACATTATGTCATACAACTCATGTCCCTAGTCAATGCTTCTACGTTTTCCATGGAAGAGGGAAGAACGGTTGCCTTGCTTTTGTGCTCTGACGATTGCAATTATAAAGTCGTTTGTTGAATGCACAACTATTGTCAAAGAGAAAGGAAAATGCTTAAAAAGCCGAAGTACCACGGAAACAGAAAAGACAAAGGACAATGGTTACAAAGTCAAGAGATGTAGGGGAGAGGACCTAGTAGTTGTGCACCCTAACTTCACGCCTCTCAAAATCATACGTGGCAATTTTGAATCACTTCAAAAAATTTACAGTAGCTTACTTGGCAATGCCCCTGCTTATAACTAAGGTTTCAGGGCCACATCATCAAATATGATGCCACATCAGCATGCTTTTTGTTGAGGTGTCAAATAGCCCAAAAAAAAAGTGTGGACCAATAGGTGTGAATTAAGACCCCCTTTGATGGTGCGTTGATTTGGCATCACATGATTGGTTGCTTTTTAACTCTAAAGGGCACATTTCATTCAATTATTAGTACTTATAATAACACTAACAACCTTAAACTCACAACTACTAGTACTAAACTTTAAAAGTATTGGGCCTTAACTTAAAAAATATTGGGCCTTAAATGCACATTTACTGTCTCTGTGATTGGAACTATCCCACCTATTGGGTCCTTTCCCCTAGGTTACCGGATTTATACAAAATGGATTTGTTGAAAAGGGCATAGAAATTATTAAACAAATGCAATAGACATATGTAAAGTCAGATTCCATAACATTTGGCAGTATTCTCATGACCTCTGCCACATTTGGAATCATTAAAATATGGTATCAATGTCTGTTAAAGGATGGTTGAGAGGTAGAGGAACTTCCATAGATGTTGAATTTGCAAATTCCTAGGTAGACATGCATGTGGGTATGAATGGATTTAGCGAGGCACTTGAATTATTTAATAGAAATCTATCAAAACATAATTGAAAATGATTTTTTTTATCAGATGTAGTTACAAACCTTCTAGCCACCATGTATGCTAAATGTGGAAGCATAAACAATGTAAGTGAACCATTTGACAATGCTTGTAAGAAATGTGGTCTCTTGGTCTGGTGATTGCAAGATGTATCCTAAATAAACTTGTAGAATAGGCCTTAAAAACTTTCAAGCAAATGAAATCTATAGGTTTAAAACCAAATTTCACCTCCTTTAGCAGCATCCTCACAGCCATCCATATTTTAAAATGGATATCTATCAAATATTATAGTTCTAAATGCCTAGCAACATCGATGCAGAAATGTTGGAGCATTGGCAAGGCATGTGAGTTGTTTAGCACAAATGAAAATTGTGGAAACAGAGATAAAGCATGTGAAACATTTAACAAATGCTTCAAAAATCATCATAGATGTTTTATAGAATACCTCCCCATTTTACATGTGAAAAATGAATTTGACTCAAAATGCTTTATGAATTTTCAAATATATTAAATGTTATCAAACACATATGCATAGTGTGGAAGCACAGACATGACCTGTGAACTATTGACAAAATGCCTCACCGAAAAGAGTTCTCTCATAATACAATGGCTATATCACATGTTCGAAGTGGTAAGCTTATGGAGAATTCAATATTTCCTGATCCATTTCCAACATATCAGGAGAAATGGTCAAATAGTGTGTTAACAAGTTGATCAATTTAGTGGTGGAAGCCTTCTTGTAGTATAGGAGGGGTTATCATGTCTCTTATACATTGTATTGTTTTTATGTTACTATTAATGATGTTTTAAATATGTCACAACCATGTTATTAGATCCAATGGATTATTATCCAAAGGAAGGTACTTATAGTGAGAAGAAAAGAAGTATCAATATTTTTAAATCTTTCTCAACCATGTTATTAGACCCAATGGATTATCATCCAAAGGAAGGTACTTATAGTGAGAAGATAGAATTTATCAAAAACACTGGCAAGAAGTAACAACATCATAGTTGAAGGAAAGTAATACATCCTGAAGTCAAATAGTAATACATCTTGAAGTCAATGAATTTTATTTGGGTCACCTTCATACGATACAGAAAAGGGAATTTTGAAAGAAATTGCACATTCTATTGTATTAAACAAAGACCATATGATATAGACAGATGTAATTGTGGAGACATTGCAGCCCTTCTTTGAAATCAATTTATAAAGGTCAATGTATCTGATCATGTCCATGTCTTGGCACATCCTCATGGTTCAATGTATTCTATGTTCATGTTCTACTAAAATATTTGAGATAATAAGACAATTGATGAACAATTATAGAGAATTCAACTACTTCAGAATGCAGCAAGAGACATAGTTAATGGAGTCCATTTGTGAAGAAGTGTTTGTGACAGTCATATGTGTTGGCAGTGAGTTGCCCCCTTGTCAGTGAGGCATTCAACGCTAACCTCAGGATTCGTGGCATGGCAGTGAGCCTCCTATGGATCTGGGTTAAGTCTAGCGTTTGTAGTGAGCGTTGAAAGCTCGAGCTTTTGGTGCAATGGCAAATGATTCCAACAATTGGTATCAGAGCCAGGGGTCACGGGTTTGAATCCCTCGAGTTGCGTTGAGGGGGGATTGTTGGCAGTGAGCTGCCCCCTTGTCAGTGAGGCATTCAATGCTGACCTCAGGATTTGTGACATGGCAGTGAGCCTCTGGTGGATTTGGGTTAAGTCTAGCGTTTGTAGTGAGCGTTGAAAGCTTGAGCTTTTGGCGCAACGGCAAACGATTCCAACAATATGGACGTCAAATTTCAATTAAAGAATAACATTTCAATACACTGCCAATTTTGTAATGTCTTGATATTAATATTTCAAATGACTTAAAGATCCATACATTTTTGAAATATTATTATATTTTATAATCACCTTATGGTTATGAAAGGAGAGGTCTATATATTTGAAGAATTTCCCAATATAAAGCACTTTTTGGGCTATTTACACACATGTATAGAAAAAGTAATGGAAACTTTGTGCTCTCATCATGAAGAATAAGAAGGATAATTTTATAACTTTGTGTCTACTTTGCCCTTCATGATTTTGGTATTATTCTTAAGTTAATGCAAAATTTGATTTGTGTTTGTCCTTGTATGCTTGTGCAAATGCAAATCAATAAAATTTCTATTTAAATTTTAATGTTATATATGGGATTGAACTCTACTTTCTATTCGATGCTACATATGCTTTTCTCTTTCCCTATTTTCATGAGTAATCCAAGATGGTCTTCTATGTTAAGTCTACCTAGGGTTTCTTCATTTTTCCTTTTGTGTCATTTTCCTTTTTGTGCCCTTTTGCACTTTTAGGTTAAAAGTACATGAAAACCCCAAATGCCATTATCTTGTAAAGTGTACAATCTTATCATAGTTTTTAAGTTTTGGCTTTCAACAAGAGGGCCTCATCATCTCGAGGGGTTTCACCCTAATAACTTTTTGGAATTGGCAAGTACCAATTCATTTACCAACAATTTTTCTAGCAACTTTGTTGGGGAAATCAATTAATCCATATTGGTTGCCCTTCATATTTTGAGTTTCTAGATATTTGAGGGAACCTCCCCTAGAATGGAGATTGGTGAATCTATTAGAAAATGTAAACTAGAAAAATGTTTACCCTAATAAAAGATGGTGCCTAGAGGAACAAAAAAGTAATAAAAGGTCCACAAACAGACTATGTCAAATATAGATGAAATACTTGCATCTCATGATAAAGTAGTCAATTTTTTAAGGAATCAGGTCCAAGAGAGCATCTCAAAAGCTAAGTAGATGAAACTAAATCCTTTGTAATATCATAGATCCAAGCTCTTTATGAACAAACTTTAGAACATATTGCATATGCTAGAAGAAAAAGTGAATAAAAAAGAATTTGTGAGTTAGGCCATAGAAATGATCAATGAAATCCCTGCATCTAACAATGAGAAAGTCGCATATTTATAAAATAAGCTTATAAAAAGTATCATAGTGGGTAAAAAATTGAAACTACTCCATTTGGATGATCATAAGTCTAGTTTTATTATGAATAAGCTTAAGAAGAAATTGCAATTTTTTGAATTCAAAAGAAGTGAACTTAGTTTAAGAAAGAATCACTATCTAGTCTTAACAAATGCTTTAATTTTATAGTCTTGGGTAAAGAAAATTTGTTGAAGAATGATTTGGTGGAACTACTAATTGAGCCTTATGGTAGAAAAGTTACTGAAATATATCATTTGCATTAGAGGGCAATGATGATGAATCAAAAAAATTCTCACTGATGAGGAGAATAACATTTCCTCAAGTCTCCATGTAAATAATAATCATTGCTATACCCAATCAGATAATCCAACAGTGTGTTCCACTTCCACTATCACAATATTTGGACAATCAGTGAGAATGATTTGGTGGAACCACTAATTGAGCCTTATGGTAGAAAAGTTACTGAAATATATCATTTGCATTAGAGGGCAATGATGATGAATCAAAAATATTCTCACTGATGAGGAGAATAACATTTCCTCAAGTCTCTGTATAAATAATAATCATTGTTATACCCAATCAGATAATCCAACAGTGTGTTCCACTTCCACTATCACAATATTTGGACAATCAGTGAGAATGATTTGTTGGAACCACTAATTGAGCCTTATGGTAGAAAAGTTACTGAAATATATCATTTGCATTAGAGGGCAACGATGACGAATCAAAAAGATTCTCACTGATGAGGAGAATAACATTTCCTCAAGTCTCAAAAATATAGTGGATGGTACATGGCGGCGAATAGTGGGGGAAAAGGTGGAGGGGGGTTGTTTGAATGTGAGCAGGGCGGGAGCGATCTGAGTGCCGAAGGGGGAGATTCAGACGATGATGATGAAGTAGATTTCGACCCAGACTACGCTAGGGATGTGGTTGACTGGCTTGATTCTGCTGATGAGGGTGAGGATGTGCGGCTGCTTGACCTATGGCTTGAGGCATGTCAGAGCATAGGTTCTACTACCTCCAGGAAGAGCCATGTCTCCTCCCGCGTGGGTTCTAGGGCTGATGAGGATGCTAAGTTGGTGGTTATAGGTGGCTCTAAGGGCCATGGTCTCCAGAAGGGTTTCCTCCTTCCCTCTCAGGATCGGGTGGTGAATTTGCATGATGGGGCTCCTTGCCCTGCAGTTAACACTGATTGTGTTGATCCCTGTGTCTCTTCCAAGGAGGGGGCTCCATGCCCTACGGTTAACACTGATAGTGTTAATCCCTGTTCCAAGGATGGATGTCCTCCTAAGTTCTTGAATGGTGGTTTGGTTGAGCCCTATGTGTCTGCAGGCTTGTCTCTTCCTAGTCCTCCTGTTGGTCTTATGAAGGATTTTCTTGTTGATAGAGGGAGTGTTTCTTCTCTGCAAGGGTAGGGCTTATCTCTTGAGACTGGTCCTTTGCCTGGGGCCTCGTTAGCTTCTAGGGATCCCCAAATTTTTGTGCCTGACTCCATTGTTGATAGATCTATTGTTTGGCTCTAGAGTTCACTGGTTGGGAGATTTTGTGGTAACCATCCCAATATCAACGTAATCAAAAGATGGGTGCTGCGAAAGTGGAACATTAAGGGGCAAGTAGAGGTAATAGCTCTATCGAACAACTTCTTCCTTTTTTCATTTTCATCCCCTGATGATTGTTCTAGGATTCTCTTGAGTGGTTTTTGGTTCCTAGGGCAGAATGGTCTATTTTTAAAAAATTAGTCCCCTGGCTTCAACCCTGAGGAAGATTGCTCTATCAAGTTTCTAGTTTGGGTCCAGCTACCTAGTCTTCCTTTAGAATTTGGGATGAGGAGATTTTTATGTGCATTGCCAGTGTCTTTGGACAATACATTGCAGTGGATGGGGTTACTAAATTCAAGAGATGCCTGTTGTTCGCCAGATTTTGTGTCTTTGTGGATTCGGATAGGGTCCCTTCTCAAATTACTTTAACCTCCAAGTTTGGTATTTGGGTTCAACAAATTGATTTTGAGATCTCTTCAATCAATTGTGTTCATTGCTGCAAAGTGGGTCATGCTGCTGATGCTTGCCAGGGTTCCAGCACTAACCATCCTGTGTGGAGGAAAAAGATGCAAACAACAGATAGTGCTTGTAAAGTTAATAAAGAGGATGTGTCGAAGGAGACAAGTAGGGAGAAGGAGGATGCTATGCTGGAAACTCCTTTGATGATGGTGCAGCAGTAGAAGGAGATCAATTTTACAGACAAGAGGAAGGTGCAATGTGATAATGGGACCCCGAGTGGAACTTCAAATCACCCTAGCTCTCCTAAAAAGATGAAATCTGAGAACAAGGACTTCAAGTTCAAGATGCAAATCTCCTTAGAGCATTTTGGTTTTAAACCTCCTTGACTCTCTTTTTGTTTGTTTGTTTTGGGTGTTGGTCCCCGTGTCTAGCTTTCTAGTTGTTTTAAGAAAGTTGTTTTACTCCTGTAGTGTTGTTTGTCTGTTGTTGGTTCTGTTTTGTCTTGTTGGACTTCACTGTTTTATCTACTCTCCTGTACAAGGGTCAGGGCCCTTTCAAAATCCCTGCTTACCGTTATCAAAAACATTTCCTCAAGTCTCCGTGTAAATAATAATCATTGCTATACCCAATCAGATAATCCAACAGTGTGTTCCACTTCCACTATCACAATATTTGGACAATCTTTCAATAGCATAACCTACTAGGAAGAAACTAATATTGATTCTTCACTCATGTTTATTTCATCCCCTAAAGTGGAGACCTTTACTTTTGATCTTCTTGAAGAAAACTCAATGAATGATGTAGTTAGTGGAAAGAAAAATAGAAGATCAACTTGAAGTTGATTGCCATAATTTGAAAATATATCCTTGATTAGCTGAAGAGAATGGAGATGAATTTAAAAAAATCTTGTCTTAACATATACACTTCCTAAATATGAGACATTCAAGGTGCTCAAAAAAGATGATGAAGAAGAAGCTCTACAAGAAGAGGTTAGAAATGATCGTGTTTTTGAATTTTTTTTTGAAGATATCTTTATGTAGACCCCTATAGTTTCTTTTCAACACCCCACCTCTTTTCATGATGATTCACTAAATGAAAAACATATTTAAGAAGAAGGAAAGCATATGCACCCTCTTCATAGTTATCTCAATTTTAATGCTTACAAAAGAAAGTGAAATATTAGATAAACTAATGGTTCTTACAAATATTGAAAGATGATACTAAACATCATATACATAATGAAGAAAGCAATGAAGAATATATAGAAAGAGTTGTAGATGATACTTGGGTTGATTAGAAATTAAAAACTCTACCTTTTCTATCTCTCCATTGAAACTTGTTGATGGGTGTTTTGACACACTACCCAACTTAGATGAAATATTGGGTATCTCACCTCTTCTGAAAGGAAACAAATCCAAAAAATAGAAAATAACTACCCCTAAAGTCTCTACTACCAAGTCTTGGCCCTGCAAGATAACTTAGTGGTTCATTGTAAATTGTTGTTTCAAAAAGGGGCCTACGAATTTTGGACAAACTTTCTAAGACACAAGGGTTAAATTGCACATAACTAGTTTTTATATTTGAAAATGCATATACAAATTTATCCAAACATATATTGCATAGCATTTGACATTTTAGCCTATAACCAATAATATATCAACTTGCATTATGAAATTTCAACTCTATAACAACACTAGATGCAAGTTAGGAAACCCTGATCTAATCCTAGACTAACCAGATTTGAAAACATACAAAAGATAGGGTAGGAAAGAGAAAGGTTAGAGAAAGAACAAACTAAAAAATTATTAAATTTTACCCATATTCAACCTCAACAATGGATAGACAAGTATGCAAATAAACCATTCTTGATTTGATCATGAGAAACCAACAAACAAGCTTCAAAAAGGTGCAATCTTCGAAGGATAATTTTTAAATCATGAAAGAAATCTTCATTAAACACCCAATTAATGGCATAACTTAACATGATACTTTCACAATATGAAAGAATGGTGTTCAGACTAACCACACAAAGCAATATACAATTATCAAACCACTAGTGGTATGAACACCTCACAAACTCATCAAATATCAATCAAACTAGTTGTTGAAAATACAAGAAAATAACTTTGTGTGTGGAGAAAACCATGACAAAATAATGAAAATTCTAAAAATATGATTGAATGCTTTCAAATTCCAAAGTACAAACTGTTTCCAATATGTTTCCCAAAGATTTTTCCCTAACCATGTTTTTTTTTTTAAATATGATAACATTAAGGTTTCCATCTTCAATTTCTTTTGCTAATGTGTTCTTTTTTTATAGAAAACCTATGTATAGTATTTCTGGTGTCATTTTTTACACGTTCATTAAAATTTGAAACAAATTACATTTTTAGACTCTAGACTCTATTTTACACAGATTAAAAAATTTTGATTTTTGATTAGTTTTCAAAAAAATTAGGGGAGAGCACACTCAAATTTTAATTTTTTAGGATGTGTCCACTTGAAAATTCATAAAAAATCATATATTCATTAAAAAATTAGTAGAAAAAATAGGCATAAACTACGTGATGTTAGCTAATTTTTCACCAAAGCAATTTGTGAAATACTTTTAAAAAGTCAACATTTTAGGGGGAGCACACCAGGTGCTATGTTATATTTTTCTAACAAAAATAGGACCACTTTATGTGCTCCCCCTATGTGAAACTCTTAATCTCCACCATTTTTAGAAAAAATAGTAGTTTAGAAACTAGATTTAGAGCACCACAAATCTTGTTCTTATCACATCTTCTAATTTTAAGTATGGCTATCTTCAATTCCTCATCCAGGATCCATTTTTATTGATTTCAAAAAAAAGCCACTTTTGACCCCCCTTTTGGTCCCCCCATTTCCATGTGTACATACCTAGAATGGAGATCTACAGGACATCCTTACCGTATGGAGCATTTTAAATTGAATGATTGACATAGAATTATTAGTAATTAGGTGAGCGTTGGTGTCTTTGAACAATATTTGAACATGGTTTAGGATTTTAGGCCCAAAACCCAACCATTATAGCATTTTAAGAATGAAACTCCAGTGTATCCTATTATAGGCTTTATCAAAGTCTAACTTAACCAACAAAGCATTTTGGATTGATTATTAGGCCCATTAAATATTTTCCCAAGCCAACATTAAATTGTCAAAGATATATATGTCTCTTAGAAATCCAATTTGTTTGGCTCTCACAATACCTTGCACAACAAGTTTAATTCTAATCAGCAATGCCTTTTAATAATTTTTATGAAGTATTTAATAAGGTAATAAGTCACCAACTAGCAATAATGTCTTCATTTTTTCCCTTAGGTATAAGTTTGATTAAGCCTTTGTTGATGCTTGGGCCTAAGGAGCCCTTCTAAAGAGCTTTTAAGTAGAGAAGGTAAAAGTCATCATTGATATGAATCCACATGAATTGATAAAAATTCAATTAGAAGTCCATCAAAACCTGGGTTTTATTCAATTTCTTTCAAGGAAAGAATACGATCCAAAAACTGACTATAACATGGATCAATTTTGTTAGGAATGCAGTCTTTGATAATTTATTACTAAGCCTGTTGAACATCCATCCAATTATTTTCTTCCTTAAACAACTTTTCATAAAAATCCTAGAATAACATAATATAATTTTAGCATAATCTATGTGTAAAGATTCATGCTCCTCCATTATAGCCCCTGCCCTATAACATGTGATCCATCTCCCTCTCATTCTTAAGGTATGTTGAAACCCCCTAACAAGTCTCCATTGTTCCTCTTTCCAACTATTTTGGGGTTTTTCCACAAGAGGATGATGATGTTGCAAGATGTGCGCCCTTGGTCTCCTTGTGTTGTGCAGCGTAGCACTTGGGTTCATGACAAGGCTTAACCACCTCTCATGGATTCATTAACTCTGGCAGTTGTATCAGACATTAACAGGTTGATCTTTTGGTGCAACGGCAACCGTATTTCTAACAATTGGTATCAGAGCCTGGGTGATGGGTTTGAACCCCTCGCTTGTGCTAGGGGGGATTGTTGCAAGATGTGTGCCCTTGGTCTCCTTGTGATGTGCAATGCAACAGTTGGGTTCGTGACAAGGCTTAACCACCTCATGTGGATTCATTAACTCTAGCGGTTGTATCAGACATTAACAGGTCAATCTTTTGGTGCAACGGCAACTGTATATCTAACAGATGGTTTGTCAATGATTTCTTAATGAAATGGAACCTAAAGTGTTATTCTTGCAAGAAGTTAACTAAGAAATCACTACCTTGATGTTTCTATACAATATACATCCAAAAAGAAGCTATTTTTTTCATACATCATGGTGGATTTGTGCTAGGAATTAGATTTCTAGGTTTAGTTCATATATAATCCATTGGATGTTTGGTGATGTTGAGAAGGGATTTCAACATCAAGGTTCAATTATTTGAAATATGGATTTATTGCCACAATGCAGTTGGGTGGCTCATAATAATTTTCCAACCATGCATAGAAGTGATAGGAAGTTGAGTAGGTTGGATAGATTCTATTTATCTCAAATAGATTCTATTTATCTCATAATATTTGAATGGAACATACACCTTTTGTTTCATGTGTTCAAGTGGACTATTCAACTACCTTATCTGAATCCTGAGTGTGTTGCTACATTAGTTGGAATTTGGTGGTTGACTGGTAGCACCCAATTTCCTATGGTCCTTCGATGGGAGAATGGCATGATGATGTAAACGTAGAAAAAATCCTTCAAACATGAAAGGAAACAACTAAATGTTGATCCTAATAAGAGGATTCAAGTGTCTATTGCTTTAACTGAAACTAAGATAAGAGCTAGATTAACTTCTTTTTTCTTTTCATCCTTTTGTTTTACACATCTCTTTTACTATTAAATAAATTGCTTTGCTTTTCTTCTTTTTAATGTTTGATAAAGTTTTATAAATGTTATATGTTTAATTATTTTCTTGTGGAAAAAGTCCCATAACAATCCTGCAAAAAAGAAAAAAGGTGGATTGATATGTTGTCATTCGTTTTCTTTCTACAAAGTTACATGGTAAAATTGATTTCTATGATATGGATTTTAATAAAATATGGCGCATTTTAATCCATTCTCTCTCATAATTCTTCATTTTATAAATAAGGTCCTAGGAATTTGTCTTTACAACATACCTTTCCAACTTGGAATGATGTTGAATCCAACACCTATGTCACCTCACCAATCCTTATTTGAAGGTCTATGCATAGTTGTCTAAGTTACTATAAATATGTGGGAGAGAAAATACTAATTTGCCAATTAGAAAACCCCATTTATAATCCATCATTAGTATAATAGCATGGAGATAAAAAATTTGATCATAGTGATTTCATTGTTTATCTAAATAGAACAAATAGTGGTAATCATTTATTACTTGCAATTGAACAAGCAAGTTCCTAAACTAGTTAACTCCTCATCAAAAATAAATAAAAAACTTGGAAATTTTGCCATGCACTTTTCCTTTCAATACAGTCATAGGTCCTCGTCTCTCTTGAATAGAAAGTAGAATTCCATTTCGCATGACAAAAATATTTAATGAGATGGGATGTGTGATGTTGACTTCTACAATCGTTAACAACAAAATTTGGCTTGCGTGATCTACTGAAAAGATGTACATTGAATTGATTGAGTTTGATTTAATTGTTAGTGCAACTCAAGGGACTTGCATTTATAAGGATCATTAATAGAGTTGAAAAATAGACAAAAATTATTAATAGAGTGAATCTCCACCTTACACAATTGTCAAATGCCTCTACCTCACCAAAATAATGTCATTTCAATTCATTAAGACTACTAAAAGAATTTATATTTGAAGGCACGACATTTATTGCACAAATTTAAACTTTAGTAAAAACAAAAGCAATGAAAACATATTTTCATTTCATTGGTCTTTGTAAGAAAAGAAATAACGTTAATGAAAATAGATTGATTGTCACTTCATTCAATATAGGTCAATAAAATGAGACAACAATTATTAATAGAGTGAATCTCCAACTTACACATTTTGTACATTTGTTGAATGCCTCTACCTCACCATAATAATGCCAAGGCCAATAAGATGAGATAAAAATTATTAATAGAGTGAATCTCCACCTTACACATTTGTTGAATGCCTCTACCTCACCAAAATAATGTCATTTCAATTCATTAAGATTCTTAAAAGAAATTACATTTGAAGGTACAAAATTTATTGCACAAATTTAAACTTTAGTAAAATCAAAAGCAATGAAAACATATTTTCATTTCATTGGTCTTTGTAAGAAAAGAATTCAACTAAATGAAAAATGGATTGATTGTCACTTCATTCAATATAGACCTATAAGATGTGAGCAATAACTCATATTGTTATTTTTCAAAAGATTCATAATTAAAAATATTGTCCAAACTTTAGACAAAGAATAATACATTGGTTTGATTGACTAATTGATTTTATGTCCTATTGATTAGGATCCGTACCATGACAAATACTAACTTATAGACAAATTTATAAAAAAAATTAATTTAGTTGCTAGTAGAAAATAATTTAATTTAGTTGCTAGTTGATAATAACTGAAAAATAATTTTATTTAATTACTAGTGGAGAGTAATAATTTAAATAAGTTAATAATATATATATTTTTAGTTGCCAAGGTCAATAATCTACAAATTTGAAATTTCAACCTCATGGAACATGCTCAACAATAATTGACCCTTGTTAAGTTCTAATCCTCCACGAGACTAGTGAACAGTAATTTAAAATTTTAAAACTCCAGCCTTATTCAACATATTTAACCTTGACCGTTTTTATCTTTGACTAGTCTTGGCTTCTGGTATATTAGATAGTAACATCTAATAAATAAAGTAGGCTTGACTAATATAAAGTCTCTCTGATTATGGCATATGAAGTAGCTATGACCATATATATTGTACTTGTATATACTTCAGAAGAAATTAATGCTATGACTCTTCGGTGTTTACTGAAATTTTCAATGATTTTCTAGAACGTGCGTTGCCCAAAGATGATCTTTTGCGTTCAAACAAATAAATGCTTTGAAATGGCTTGATTCTATCATAAACTGCATATATAAATCCTATGGCATTGTGCTTAGACAAATTAAGCAAATATGGGAATACTTAGCTTTTCTATCATCTCAAATCCTGCAAACTATGCAATTACTAAGCTTCCATCTCCATATCCTCCTGCCAGATTTTCTCATTGGCAATCCAGAAATGCAAGCTACCATGCTTTGGTCATGTCTACAGGTGAAATGACACCAAACTATTCTGTAGAAAAGTTCCAAATTATATGTATTTTTTTTTTGTCTGTGTCATACTGATTTGTTGTTATCATTGATTAATAGGGTCTTCTAGTTCCCAAGTCACCCATGAAATGAGTGAAAGGAGGGACATCAATTCTACAAGTACATTCTTCCTTGAAGATGCCTCCAAGGTGAATTTATAGATTTAAATGTACATGTATTTTTTGTACTTGTGTTTTCCAGTGGGCCAGAAAATACAATTTCATTTTGTTAGAAAATACTAAGTATGTTAACATCCTGGTAGCATATCCAGTTGTTGTTCAGATGTGAAGTCCGGAACCACATTAAATTCTTGTCTATGTGTGCTACTTTGTGTTGTTATTTGTCTAATTTCTTAACAGTTGTTGCATTATAATTAAATCTATTAAATTTTAATATTTATCAGTGATGACTTCCAAAACCATCATGTCTGTACCAGATTCTATATAACTATGCATCCCACTATTTTGACAGGTTGTCCAAAAGAAGAGAGAGCAAAATGCATCACCTTCTACGTACAAAGATAAAGATATTGTGAGGATAAGAAGGGTATTCTCAGAAGTTGAGAGGAGACAGACATCTGTTTCTACTTATGATACAGCCTGGGTAGCCATGGTCCCTTCTTTGGAAAACTATCAATTACCACAGTTCCCTCAGTGCCTTTTATGGATAATGGAGAATCAACTCTGTGATGGATCTTGGGGATTATCAGACTTACCTTATATTAAAGACCGCCTGTCCCACACTCTGGCCTGCATTATTGCACTTAAAACATGGAATCTCGGCATTGAAAATGTGGAAATGGGTAAGACTCTTGCTTTTCTCTCAGACAGTAATTCGTAAAGACATATGCCGCTAGATCTCATGAATGTTTTAGTCTTAAAGTTAGATAATTTTCTGTGATTTGGCTTGCCAACTAGCTATTATGAAAATGTTTGAAGGAAAATGCAGGGAAAGGACCTATAGTTGTCAGGGTTAAGTTGACAGCCTTCAAATATATGCTTGGCTATTTGTATTACTAATTATACTCAAATTTTTATATTTGACTCCTATTTCCTGATTATATGCTACTAATATTTCTATTCACTCATTTTGAAAAGCAATTAAAAAGAGTTCATAGAAATATTTAGTCTAAGGAAATATATGCTTGGTTATTTGTATTACTGAATCAGGGCTTAAATTTGGCGGTCGACCTTGCATGTCAAGCATTTTTTAAATGATGGTTATCTATTTAAAGGTGTCCTTAAAATATTATGATATATTTTAATATAAGTAAAATTATATATATACTAAATATATATCATCATAATCCTATATAAATTTTGACAATCTATCCAAAATCTCTCCTCTCATGTGATACAATCTTTTTAAAATTTTAATTATATTTTACAACAAACATGTCTAAATATGACCGTACGGCCATCAAATTTAAGCTTTGCTACTGATTATACTCAAAATTTTGAATTTGACTGCTATTTCCTTGAGCCAAATATTCTATGCACTCTTTTTAATTGCTTTTAGCATCCAGCTGGTGCCAGTCTTCTACAAGTTATATGATGTTATGCACATCGTTTCGGAAAATAGAAAAGCCTTTGCATAGATATTATATGCAATCATATATACAAATGGCATTCCATCCCTTTTTATGGCAACCCGATTAATTCGTAGTCATCAATGGGGACCTGTATCTGTACCTACAATTCCCCTGACTATATTTAAGAGTAACATAGCTAATATCATTATGATGCTGTCCCCTCCAAAGGACTTAAACTCCTAGTTTTATTTTGAAGACAGTCATATGGAATTGAAAAAAATGTAGTTATAAGAATAAATAAATCTGCTTGCATATGCACTCTATAAATTGAGGTTCTAGGACAGTCATATAGAATTGAAAAAATGCTGTTTCAAGGATGAAATGAATCTTTTGGTTTCCCATAAAATAGAATGTTACATATGCAGCTTATAAATTTTTTAAGCTGGTGTTGGGGAGAGAGGATTGAAAATTTCCCATTAGTTTAGGAATTTATATTTTTATATAGCAATTTGTATGATATATTTTCTAAAATTTTAAATTTTGAAAACCATAAAACTATTCTTTTTCATTTTCTGTCTAAAATTTTTCATTTCTACTTAAACTTTCTCAAAAAAAAAATTAAAAACAAAAAACAAAATTAAGTTATTCAGTTAATCCCCTTCTATGAAATTAAAATTTTATCTACACATTCTACTTAAATATTATCAAATTTAATGATCAAACAATCAATAATAATTTTACACCTCCTACACATACACTTATATCCCACTTCTCTTTTCTTGTATATGATTCTCTCATATCCCACTTCTCTTCTCTTTATATGATTTAAATACTTGGGATTGAACTCTGTCGCCAAGCCTTAAGATTGCAGGATATTACTTCATGAATTAAATAAAATTTGATCTTAAGAATACATGAATCTAAAACCTAATGCTCCAAGATTTTAAGGTCATTTCTTGACTCTTCCACAGGTTTGAGATTTATAAGAGAGAATATTGGAAAGATAGCCAGTGAGGATAAGTATAATCCCATTGGATTTGATCTGATCTTCAGTGCAATGTTAGAAGATGCAAGAGGCTTGTGCTTGGAACTTCCTTATGACTCACCTCTTATAGAAACCATGCTCACTAAACGAGAAGAAATCCTTAAAAGGTAATTTTGTGATTAGCTTATTAATTCAATTATTTTCACTCCCAATAATTATTTTGTTTATTTCCTATAACTTGAGAATTGTTTTCTTTTCTGCAGCATAGACGTAGACCATATGAATGAGTATGATCCATCCCTGATTTTCATAGTTGAGGGTATTCGGAGCATAGTTGACTGGACCAAAGTTTTAAGACATCAGAATAAGGATGGCTCGCTCTTCCATTCTCCCTCTGCAACTGCTTGTGCTCTAATGCACTCTGGAAAATCCAGCTGCCTTATGTATTTGAATTCAATGCTAGAAAATTTGGAGAATGGAGGTTAGTCCTTTAATGTTCATGTATATGGTTTAATAAGATTTTATCATGTTCATACACATTTAACAAACATTTTTTTGTTGGTGCAGTGCCTAGTGTTTATCCCAGAAATTTTCTCTCTGGTCTTTCAATGGTAGATATGTTGGAGAGCTTGGGTATAGCAAGACATTTCAAACATGAGATAAAGCAGGCTCTAGATGATCTCTATAGGTAATTGATAGATCCTTTGCTTATGAATGGATAATGTACTTCCTATGTTTGGTTTCCATATTGTCTGAAATCGATATTCTGAATGGGCAGATGCTGGACAGAGAATGAAATAATTGAGGGAATATCACCAGCATCAGACATAATTAACTGTTCTGTCAGTTTCAGGATTTTACGGTGGAACGGATATGATGTGTCTCCAGGTCTTTTGAACAAACTAAACCCTGTTTTCAGTAAACTCTGCTGTTGAATATCTCTCATATTTTTCTCTGTTAGGCATGAGTACCAGTTATGTTAGATATGTAATTTTGGGCATGGTAGTTTCTAACTCAAACATTCCTTCTGTACTAGTCTAGAGCTATGTATAAACTTTGGGGGCATTTCATGTGATGTGACTCTTTCATTACATTTTTATTTCCTAATAATGAAATCAACAAACATGTAGATGTCTTTCTCAATTATCTGAAAGATGGCGACTTCCTACCATCTCTAGAAAAGAGTGGCCAAGCTGTTACAGCAATGCTGAATTTGTACAAAGCATCTCAGTTGATTTTCCCAGGTGAAAGAATTTTGGAAGAAACAAAATCCTTCTCCCAAAACTATCTTGTCAAAAGTCAAGCAAATAGTACAATGGATGACAAAAATATAGTCGTCAACAAGCTCAACAAAGAGGTAATTAGGTTATTTTTTCAGTTCAAAATGACCAATGTTTGATAGTATTCTTGTCATTGAGCTTTAGAGGTCGTTCCATTCCTTGCAGGTTGAGTATGCACTGCGTGTCCCCTGGGCGGCTAGTTTGGAGAGAATAGAACATCTACTATACATTGAAACATATGATTTTGATGCTATCCGGATTGGAAAGACTTCTTACAAGTAACTTTTGATGGAATTCATTGTTATGGATCCCTATAACCTTTCAAATTACTTTGATTTTATAATTATATGCTTCTAGATGACCTACTTCAATAGTCCTAAATATTGGGCCTTTGAATTGGATTGCAGGATTCCCTGTTTAGGCAATGATTGTTTAACTTTAGCCAAAAAGGACTACAATATGTGCCAAACAATATTGCAGAAAGAATTGCAGGAGTTGGAAAAGTAAGTATACAGGTGATTAGGGAGTTCTTGGAAATTATAACAGGAATAACAAACACCATTGTTATGGAAACTCTAAAAAATTACTCTGAGGTTTTGATAAAAGTTTCTGTTACTGTCCACAATAACAGATGGTATATAGATTCTAAACTTGGCGACCTACACTTTGCTCGACAAAAGCTTGTATTTTGCTTTTTTACTGCTGCCTCAACACTTTTTAGCCCTGAAATGTCTACCGTGCGCATCGGATGGACAAAGAATGCAGTTCTCACTGCAGTAATAGATGATTTTTACGATGTGGGGGGGTCCATTGAAGAGCTCCAATGCTTTCTGGAAGCTGTTAGGAGGTATTTGTATCAAGGGTACCCAAAGTTGTTTGAATTAGATTTGATGTCACAATGATTTCAATAATATAGTCCATTTTAAAGTTAATTTCTACTGCAAAAGCCACTGTAGAGAAACATTAAGTGGAGGACTGATTAAAACTCTGGCCTTATATAGGCCTTGGATACCATAATCTTCATATCTAGAGAGGAGTCACCAAGTACTTGTTTCTGATGTCTTGCAGGTGGGACCCAACGGAGACATGTAGTAGTTCAGACAATGTGAAAATTGTGTTCTCTGCATTATATGATACTGTCAATGATATTACCCAAGATGCCTGGGCTTTTCAAGGCTGGGACATTGGCAATCATTTAAGGGAAACTGTGAGCATCTTTCCCTTGAATATAAGTTCATTTATATTGTGCAGTATGCAAACAAAGTTTCCTTCAAGAAAACTTGAAAACATGATATCATTAGAATAACCCCTGAAAACTTGAAAACATCATCATTAGAATAACCCTGAAAACTTCTCTGTTTATTTGTATAGTGGTACAAGTTGGCTATCGCAATGATGAAGGAGGCTGAATGGGCCAACACTGGATATATACCATCAATGCAGGAATACCTCCAAAACGGAGAAACATCATTTGCCTTGGAACCAGTTATTTTTCCAGCAATCTGTTTTGTAGGGCCTAAAATTTCAGAGCAAACCATCCGCCATCATGAGTACAGCATTCTTCTGCAACTCGTAAGTCTTTGTGGGCGCCTTTTGAATGACATTCAGAGCTACAAGGTATTGAATACTTATCACAACCAATTCATGCATTTGCAATACTTAGCAAATATCATCTTCAATGGATGCTGAGCAGAAGAACTAAATTCTTCATATGTTTTTCAGAGGGAGACCCAGGAAGGAAAGCTCAACTCTGTGTCATTGTTCATGAAAGAAAATCCAGGCACGTCTATTGAGAATGCTACTGAGTGGATTAGACAAACTATAAATGAAAGCACACAAAGTTTGCTGAGAAACTTGCTGCAACCTAGTGTTATACCTCGTGATTGCAAGCATATGTATTGGACTACGCTTAGAGTTCTCCAACTATTCTACCTCAAGACTGATGGATTCACATCTCCCTCTGAAATGCTTGAACATATCAATGCAGTTATTTTCAATCCTGTATTATAAATTGTAAAAGTGAGTTTTTCAGATTAGATTTCTTGCTTTTGGTTTTGTTAATAAAAGAAATCCTTTGATTAAGGAGATATCCATAACACCAAGAGGGCTATTTTTAAAAATATCATCCACTTTTTTAATAGTAAAAGGTCAATTTTAGCCAATAAAAATAAGGCAAATATTTACTGACTTTTTGTTATGAATGAGGTGTATAATTAGAATAGAATGAATAGAATAGCTTTTAACGTCCACGAGGCTAAAAATAGCCTAAGAGACAGCTAACCCCATCAAATTTGCTTTTGTCTTGCCATTCTGCTTTTGTGTAAAGATATTATGAGCTCCCCCATCTTCACCAAAGCACTCTCAACAAAAAGATCATGCCAAGAAACCGCTGTCAGGATATCAGCATCCTTTGCTCTGATGTTGGTGTAAGCGTCACATTCTAAAATAAAGTGTTTTTCTGATTCCACAGCCCCCGAGGTGCAGAAAGTGCAAGCTCTTTGAAAATGGATGATATTTAAATAGAGTGCACCAAGAGTTGTCCTCTGTCTCATTTGGATCTATGTCAACCCAACACAATGAGAAACAAATTTTGAAAAGGCTGTAGACAAGAAAATTATATCATTATATTAATTACATCAAAATTTTACAATTAAAAATAAATCATTGACTTAATTATTAAAATATTAAAAATATATAATTAATTTGGTAATAGGTCATTATATTTGTACATGGCAAAAATTTTGGAAAAAGTTGCACACAAGAAAATTATATCATTATTTTTGTTTGATGCATAATGGCAACCCAGGGTTGCGAAAATTGTACTCAAAAAATATTTCGATTTTACGAAGGAGATGTCTTAGGGCCACACACTGCTGCCAGACAAAGACAAGCACAGAGACCGCCATTACCAGACATCAGAACCAACATCAATTGCCGCTCACAGTATCAAAACCTAAGACTAAAGTCACCACCCGGCTGAGTATGTAAAAGGCCGCGTAGGGCCATACTTAAAACCACAGCCCAAGCCCAACGAAATAACATCACAGAACTAAGGGCATCAACAAAATACAAAAAGACAGGCTCCTCGAATGCCCATGCAGACATCAAAGGAGCAGCATTTTAGAAGCCACAGCCACAGAAGGGGAGGCCTTGTCACCACCATGCCACAAAATCAACCAGAGGGTCAAAATAAAGCCGCTGTCTATGACGGCTGTTCTTAAATATCATCCACTTCAACAGTCAAAGGTCAATTTTGGCCAATAAAAATAGGATAAATATTTACCACTTTTTGTTGTAAATGAGATGTAAAATTACTATTGGCTGTTTGACCATTGAAATGGATGATATTTAAGTAGAGTGGTGTTGCTACAGTTTTCACTGCATGTTTATAGAGAAGCGAATAGTATGGCTGACTCTTTGGCCAATGATGGGGTGGAAGGAGTGGATTTTTGCTCTATTGTTTCTTAAATGTGGTTCTGGGGTCGGGCTTCTCATGCGAGTGTCTCTGGTATGAAGAGTTGATAGAGTCTGGTTGACAGGCTTAGCCCATTTCATTGTGAGCTTTAATGGTTCAAGCTTCCTCTGTCATAGACCACTATACTTAAATATCATCCATTTCAATTGTCAAACAGTCAATAACACCTCCAACAAGGCCTGAAGTTTCTAGCTCGGGGTCTTTCCTTTCCTACTAGCATTGATCACTAGGCTGGAATCCCCTTCAATTTCTAACTTCTTCACTTTCAATTCTTTACAGTCTTAATCCAAGGATCAAAGCCGAGAACTCAGCCACATTATATGTTCCCTCCGGCAACGGTTTTGAGGTTCTGCAAACCTGTTTGCCATCCCACCTACTAATCACACAGCCAGCACCCGAGGGACCTAGATTTCCCCTTGATGCCCCATCAAAGTTCAGCTTGTGCCACCTTCCTTGTGGTGCCTTCCAAACTGCCATCTCCCTCAATCTTTGTGATTCCTTGCCCCCAACCCCTATGATGGGAGGAATTATGTGGAGGCCAAACCATCTGAACCTAATCTTCGCATCCCAAGCTGTGAAGGAGGAGCTCCCACAACCCTGATGAAAAAGCCTGTTGTTGGCAACTTCCACAATGACAGCCTTGACCTTGTTCAGAAAAGAGGCCATCCCCAACTCTTTACCCTGGAAAATCCTTTGGTTCCTTTCTTTCCACATTTCCCACAGCAAAATGGAGGGAGAAATTATCCAAAGACAAGAGAATGTTGCTGACTTATATAAGATAGGTCACGACTTGAAAAGACTAAGTAAATCATTCGGTAGAACATTTACCCATCCTAACTTGGCACACAACCACCTCCAACACTCTTGGGTGAAGGGACAACCCAATAAAAGATGATCCACTGATTCTTCACTGTTTTTGCATAAAGCACACCTTGAGGAACTGCTAAAACCCATCTTCCCGAATTTTTCTGTTGTCAATATCTTCCTTTGAATGGCTGCCCATGTGAAAGTGCCTGCCTTGGGCAAACACAACTTGTTCCAACACAGTTGGGTGGGAATGTCTGTGCCTCCCTGTTCTTCAGCTTTCACTAACAGCCTATAATTATCCTTGGCATTGTATTGTCCATTCTTGGAGCCATGCCATATAATTGCATCCCTCCCCTCCCTGAAGGCAATGGATCTACCACTAAGCACAGACTTTATTTGTTCCACTTCAATCACAGGCAAGTTCAAGGAGCTCAAATCCTTCCACAACCAGCCCAATGCCACATCCCCCGAAGAAAATTGCACATAGTCCCTCACATGCACACCCCAAGTTAGTTTAAGATAGGCTTTAGACTGCTCAACATTGAGAATCTTGTAGACATGATATTTCCACAGTCCATGATGATATATTGCAGTTCTTCTGGAAAAATTGTGTTGTCCTTTTTTGCCTCAACATTTCGGATCACACTCTGTGATCCATCATCGGATCACAATTGCATTCTCTTATTTTCTTCCTGATGATGGATCACGGAGTATAATCCAAAACGTTGAGACAAAAAAACACAACACAATTTTTCCAAAAACACTGCAATATATTGAAAATCTTGTCAAGACACTAGAATGCAAGAGGGATCTTCCCTTTCTAGATACTTAGCTTGAGGTTCTTTGAACAACCTCCAAACAAGCTTTGCTCCTAATGCTTGATTTGGATGGACTGAGTTCTAATGCCCACACCCCCATCTTTTTTAGCTCTACACACCTTATCCCATGCAATAAGGGTCACCTTGTCTTTATCCTCCGCACCCTGCCAAAAGAATTTTCTCATCTCCTGATTCAGTTTATGGTTAACCCCCACTGGAAAAGCAAGAAAAGACAATAAATAAATGGGAAGAGCAGATATAACAGATTTTAGCATTGTAATTCTCCTAGCCCATGAAAGCCACTGCCCCTTCCATGAAGCAAATATCATCTTCAATGGATGCTGAGCAGAAGGACTAAATTCTTCATATGTTTTTCAGAGGGAGACCAAGGAAGGAAAGCTCAACTCTGTGTCATTGTTCATGAAAGAAAATCCAGGCACGTCTATTGAGAATGCTACCGAGTCGATTAGACAAACTATAAATGAAAGCACACAAAGTTTGCTGAGAAACTTGCTGCAACCTAGTGTTATCCCTCGTGATTGCAAGCATATGTATTGAACTACGCTTAGAGTTATCCAACTATTCTACCTCAAGACTGATGGATTCACATCTCCCTCTGAAATGCTTGAGCATATCAATGCAGTTATTTTCAATCCTGTATTATAAATTGTAAAGGTCAGTTTTTGAGATTAGATTTCCTGCTTTTGGTTTTGTTAATAAAGGAAGTCCTTTGTTTAAGGAGATATCCATAATACCAAGATAGTTAGTTTTTAAATATCATCCATTTTAATAGTGAAAGGTCAATTTTAGTCAATAAAAATAAGACAATTATTTACCACTTTTTGTTATGAATGAGGTGTATAATTATTATTGACGGTTTAATCATTGAAATGGATGATATTTAAATAGAGTGCAGCAAAAGTTGTAATTTGTCTCATTTGGATCTATGTCAAGGAAACACAATGAGAAACAAATTTTGAAAAGGTTGCAAGAAGAAAATTATATCATTATATTAATTACATCAAAATTTTATAATTAAAAGTAAATCATTGACTTAATTTTTAAAATATTAAAAATATATAATTAATTTGTTCAATAGGTCATTATATTTGTACATATCTTCTGAATGTCAAAAAATTTGGAAAAGGTTGCACACAAGAAAATTATATCATTATATTAATTACATCAAAATTTTACAATAAAAAACAAATCACTGACTTCATTTTTAAAATATCAATAGGTCATTATAAATGTCAAAAAATTTGGAAAAAGTTGCAGATAAGAAAATTATATCATTATATTAATCACATCAAAATTTTATAATTAAAAAAAAAAATTGATTTAATTTTAAAATATTAAAAATATATAATTAATTTGGTCAATAGGTCATTATATTTGTACATATCTTCTTAATGTCAAAAATTTTGGAAAAGGTTGCAGACAAGAAAAATTATATTATTATATGAATTACATCAAAATTTTACAATTAAAAAAAAATCATTGACTTAATTTTTAAAATATTAAAAATATATAATTTGATCAATAGGTCATTATATGTGTACACATCTTCTAAATGCCAAGACAAAATTTGAAAAGGTAGCAAATAAGAAAATTATATCATTATATTAATTACATCAAAATTTTACAATTAAAAATAAATCATTGACTTAATTTTTAAAATATTAAAAAAAATATAATTAATTTGGTCAATAGGTCATTATATGTGTACATAAAAATTCCTACACTTAGCTACACATGGTGATTAATGTTAATAAAATTTATATACCCAAGTTTATATCATTCTTAATGTTGATAGAATCTAGATACCTAGTTGCACGTTGTTATCAAAGTTGATAAAAATCCATTTACAAAGCTATAGATTGCTATTGGCATTATATGTGGGTTGAAACCCTTGATCGCATGGTTAACTAGAGTACAATGAGTACATGATCACCATCATAGTAGAGATCAGGGGCCTAGCATGGGCCTTGTATGATGGCATATCTCGTCCATTTATATTTTGGGATCTTAGTGACTTGAATTAATATATTTATGGCTTAAAATTAAAATGGTTTCATTTTGATAGCATTGACACTGATTTTGTAGTAGGGTTCCTATTGATAAATTTATAGGTCGATGCGCATTGGGTAAAACAATGTAAGTCTAGCTTCCATTAGCCTATCCTAGACACCCTTAGTATAGGTTAACTAGCATTGGGTAAACTAGTTCCCATATTGCTCTCTTCTTTTTCAATACTGCAACCATCTTTAGCTCATAAATCTTTACCTATGGGTATATAGTGCATGATCTTGTTCACCTATATTTGAAAATTGATTTAATTAGGGAACATGAGAAGCTAGGCATATGTCCTTGAGACTATTATATCCATGATAGTATGATGTACCTACACCTTGGCTATAGGAAAGCTATTAGATCATTACTATTAATACTGGATGTTTAATTGTTGATGGAGAAATTATAACTATTCTTGCATATTGTGACAAAATTTATAACCTAGACTTTCTTTATGATGTCCTTACAAAGATCAATCTTGTTTAGTAAGATTGATAATATCATTAATAGACATTACTAGGCCTTAACAACTGGGGACCCCTCTTTGTTTTGTTTTGTTTTTTTCTTTGTTTTCTTTTATTTCCTTAAGTGTTTTGTGTTTTGACCCCTTTTTTGGGTCTTTTGATTTTTCCTTAGTTTTGATTTTGGGTCTTTTTTCCTTTGTTTTAAGTCCTTTCTTAAAAGTTTTGGGGTTTTACAAAACCCCAGGATCCTGGGTCCCGAGTAAGTTCCTAACCAGGATCTGGTTTCCGATAGGTTCTTTTTGTCTTCCTTGTTGTTTTTCATCAGACTTTCCTAGTTATGGGGAACTTGAAATCCTCGAGACCAAGTTCCAAAGTTCGTGTTCCTCCTGGACTTCCGGTTCCTTGAGATTGTCAGCATTAATGGCACACGAATTGGTTTAATACACTCATATAAAATCAATTTTCACATTTTCCTTTGCATCTTGCATTCGAAATCTTAAAATTTTGAGCTCAGAGCATAACCTAGTGCAATTCCTTAACAAACATTTTGAATTTTCTCCCGAATTAGTGCTTTTGGAAAGGATTTCATGCCCATATTTTTGAAGCATCGCAGGACCAATTCTTTTGCATCCCTTTCTTCCGCTTTGTGATTTCAAGTTGGTTCTGTGTGTTAGTTTTGTTTTCTTTCTTTGCTTCCCTGTTTGTCTTTTGATTTTCTTGTTTGATTTCTTTAGTTTTTCTTTCCTTTGTGTGTTTTGTTCATTCCCTGGTCTGAGTTCTGTTTGGAATCCATGACTTAGGGTTTTCCTTAATTTTTTTTCTTAGATGGTTGAAATTAGGTTTTTAGGATTAGGTTTAGGTTGAAATTTGAGGTCCTTGTTAGGTTTAGATAGTTTAACTTAAGTGTTTACTTTCAGATCCATTTCTAGGTTTACGATTTGTCATAGGACCATTTTTCTCAGGGTCCAAATCCATTAATCCACCCGGTTCTTAAACTCCTGCCTTATGGAAAAATAAAATTCAAATGATTCGAGGTTCCGAAACTTTTGTGCACCATGGAACCTTATCCCAATGTTCTCGATCCTCTTGGTTTCCCAATCCCTAACTTTTTTTACCATTTATCCTTTTGTATCTTCGAATCCCAAAGACCCAATGGAATGTGCATTAAATGCTAAACACTATGAAATTTAGCTCCACCAAAGATCATGGACTTCAATGGTCTAGAAAACCTTAGATTCCTTGGATTCTCGTTTACCTGCTTTTGAATAAAACTTTATCCCCTTGACTTTTGGGTTCCCGTAGCACATCTGCACTAGGTTCCAATGTTCAAGTTCCTTCCAAATTCTTGATTCCTGCCAAACAGTAGAATACTTTAGAATTTCAAGTTTCCTTTGCACTTAGGCACTAGGTTCCAAATCCTTGTATCCTCCCAAAATGTGATACCCTGATAGAGACCAAAACTCTTAGAATTTCACCAATTTAATGTATTTTGTTGTTATAAGTGACCTAATATAAGGTTTTTCTTGGTTTTGTAGGAAATCCTAATGCCTAAGAAAGTGGATAAACTACCTGCAACCATGAAGTACAAGTACCAAGGAGCTCCCAAGGCATCAAAATTCACTTCTAATCTCTAGAACATAACAGACACAAATCTTGGCCATGTGAGCCTAGAACAATTCAACAAGGATGTCTTTGGAGACAATCCTACTCCAAGGGCATGGATCCTAGTAGGTTCTAGATTAGCACATATAGCAAGGTTTCCCATATCAGTGCAATACCCTGAATTGATACTAGATTATGCACAGGCTTACCACCTAGTGGACAGGAGATCATATGATCTAAAGGGAGATATAATCCTAAATATCACCCCTACTATGATCAAGATGACCTTTGCTATCCCACATCATGCAGAGGTATTAGTATTGACAAAGGAGGCAACACAAACTACATTTGAAGATCACCATGTTGATAATTCCAAACATTTGAATAGGTACTAGCTCCAAAAGGAGAGGAAGTCAATTGCAAAAATCCCCGAGAACCTCACCAGATTAGACTTCCAACTAGAAATTGGGGATATGATCACTCAACTGAACAAAGCCTTAGGAAAATTTGATTCAAGGTTGTACCATTCCTGGATGTTTCAGTTCATCAAAATCATTCTCAAGAATGAGAACTTTCTTGACTGGGGGGAAATTGTATCTAACAAACTACATGCTTAGCTCACAAATGTTATCAATGACAAGAAGTTCAATGACTTCTTACATAGTTTATCTACTGGCAAGACAAGCCTAATTCCTTGGACTAACCACCAAGGGAGTGATGGGTGAGACCACAAGATAAAGCAAGATATGGGATTTCTATCCTCAGCTAGAGCTCAAGGAAGCTCAAAAACATTTCAAAAGAGGTAATGATGCATTCTTATATGTTCTCATCAAGAAATTGACAGGAGATCCAAATGAAAGGATGTTAGTCCAAGCAATGGCCCTTATAAGGGGATGGGGATAGTGATTTATCCAATTCCCAAGGTCTACTTACATTAGAATATCAAGGTTTGACAAAGCAGGTGCCTACCTCCTGCCAAGGTATTGCAGTGACAAGGTAATCTTATTAGAATTTTCTAGGCAGATGCTTGAAGTGCATTTGAAGTTTTTCAAGAAAGCACAACCCTGGGGTGCAGTATCCATTTGACTTGGGATTCTATTCATGCCCCTCAATTAATGCTGCCAAGGTTGTTGAAGAAGAGCTGGAGGCAATGAACCTCAAGGTATATGTCCCAAAGCCAAATTTTGATCCAAATAGAAAAATTAAGAAGTTACTTGGTGTTGTGCCAGATCATAAGCCTTCTTTGGAATATTTTAGGGTGAAGTACAAAGATGACTTTGAAGTAAGAAAGATAGGTTATTGTAGGCTAACTGCCTATCAATTGAAGACTTTCAAAGTTAGAGAAGATATTCCTCCTAAATTGTCAAATGATGGTAATATATTAAATCCAACATATGATCTTAAAAGGGTTGATAATGATCCTTTGCCAAGAATAAATTGGTCTTTGAAAGAAAACTTATCTCTTGAATCTATTAGCCAAACAATTTTAGATTTTATCACTTTTTGATTGGATGCCAAAATTGCTCAATTAGATAAGACCAAAGGTAAAGGGAATAGGGATAAAAGACCAAAAAAACTGAAGATCTAACCTCCTGAGAGCCCAAAGTTTACAAGAAAGGTAAGAAAGATATAGGGAGAATGAGAGGATTTGTTGGGGAGAAAATAGTAGAAAAAGTGCAAGAAGCCTATCACAGAGAAAAAATTACTCATGATGCTATAGAGGCAGGGGTCATAGCTAGCCTAGGTGTAACTTCTATATTGCAAGTCCTCCCAAATAGGGCAGAACTTGGTCAATTTTTAGGCCAAGCAGAAGAACAACAAACAAGTGTCCAACAACCAGTAAGGGAACAAGCCAAATCATCATAGACAATTCCCATTCCTACTCACCATGAGAGCACTATTGTTCCTCCACCTACAACTCAAGAAATTATAATGGAGACTCGGGAAGAGCAGATAGAGAGGCAAGTAGATGAAGAGGTTCAAATAATGCACCCCCCTCCAACTACTCCAACTATTGAGATACATGATGACTCTTGATAAACATGGAACTCCTCCTCCTTCATAATGAAGTCAACATGAAAAGATCACTGAACAAGAGGAGTTGAAAGAAACTTTCTAGGAAGATGTTCAGGATCAACAAGAGAATGTGATTGCAGGAGAGGAGGAAGTTAGTCAAATGGAGATTGATAACTTAGAGGCCTCAATTCCTCAAAAGAACCTCCAAAAAGAAATAATAATAGAAGATCTCCCAAAGGAGGAAGATGTTCATGGGAAATGGATCAAGATAAGTCTACCTCTGTAGAGCACCTACAACAGGAGGAAAAAATGGCCATAGAGGATAGAGAAGAGGAAGTCTTGACTCCTAGAGAGAAAGAAGAACTAATAAAGACCATTGAAAAGGAAACAGAGCATATTGATACACCTTTGATATATGTTTCCACAAAAGAAGATGTTGTTAAAGAAGTTCCTCAACAACAAGAAGAAAATCTAGAGGAGGAAGAAACCTTAGCTAAACAAAACCTCTGATCATGAAGAATAACACAATGACAAGGAATTAGAGTAAGAAGATGAACAAACTCCTGAGGAAGAGCCTAATGTTCCTACATGACTAAAATTGAATCTAGAGAAAAGGTAGAAAGTATTGGTTAAGCCACTAAACCTACAGGCTATGACCGTCCAAGTGGAAAAGGGAATAACCTCCAAAGAAATCTAGAACCCTCTCCACCATTAGGAAAAATGAATTAGGAGAAAGGATTGCAGAAACAGCAACACCCATAGAGATCTCTCTATCTCTGATTATCAAATATCTAGGGTGAATTTGGGTAGGCAAACAAGGGCAGAGGAAATTGCTTCCCTAGGGTTTGCAGTTGACACGGTTGTCTCCAGAATGCACAAAGATAAACAAACCAAGGAGGAACTGAAACTACAACTGGAGCAAATGAAGACATTCATTAAGAAGCTCCTCACTCCCATTTCTCAATAGATGGCGATGTCTTCAGATACTCCAGTCTTAATGACAAAATAAGAAATTGATTCTTTGTAGCAAATAAAGAAAATGTCAAATACTATTGACCAATGGGTATCCCAATTTTTGGAAGAGGCTAATAAGATCCTAGACCAAAGTTATATATATTATGAGCAAGCATATCGATTGGAGAACAAATAGATTCTTTTATGAACAACTTCAAGGTTGAAGAAAGTAAAAATGAACAGAATCTCAAAACTCTGAAGGAGTTGAATAAAATGACCCCCATCAGAATTGAAAGCTAAAGACATCCTCCAAGATGAAGAGCCAAGTTTTGTTGCCAAATGTATCAATATTATCAATTTCAGGATAGGTATTATGATAGAATACAAAATCAGGATCCTGCAATCCTAGAAGGATATGTATCAATCTATAGGCAATTTTGAAGATTTTGAGTAGGATGTCATAGGTCCCCCATTGTATTTGAAAGATAAGTGTAAATTGAATACATTAGCAATGGTAAAAGAGGCTCTGAGGAAGAAAATGGAAGATGAATTAAATGGTTCCTCATATTTTGAGGAGATCACTATGGATAAGTGTATGGAAACTAAATCTAACTTTAGGGTAATTGAGAAGGATATTCAAATGTTGAAGGGCTTGTTAGATTTTTCTCATAGAAGTTTTGAGGAAACTAAATTCATATTGGAGTGGTTAGATGGACCTGATGAAGATAGATTGAACAAGTGCCTGGTAGATTTTGAAAAATACAAGCAAAGACAAGGCGCCAGGGGCAATTCTATTTTTGGAACATCCAACTAAATGCTATTTTTGGGTAAGATTAATATTTAATTCAATTTATTCTTTTCTAGGCGTTGTAAAAAGGGTCCCACTAAAATTATAAAGTGGCTCCCTATTTTTGAATGAGTTGTATTTTTGCATGTCTTTGTTAGAGTGTTTGCATGATTTTGATCCAAATTTGGAAAAGAACTCTCCTAGTTTTCCAATTTGCATGTATATGAGGCATAAGGTGGAATGTTGCATGAATATTTTTTGAGGCATATAACTCTAGTTCTAAAGATAATTGTCTGAGTTCCTTGACCTTATAAAAGGCCAACACTTACCTTGTAAAGCTCTCTAGAATTTGGGGCTAGATGAAACAGAGATTTCAGGCTTCTTAGTTATATTTGCATTTTTCTTTTATCATTTAGTAGTTAGAAGGAGATGGTTTGAAGAAAAGAACCAAGTTCCAATGTAGCACTTTGTTGCGACTGTACCTCTTTTTTTAAAATCAATAAAATGGTTATGCTTTCTTCAGATTTACCTGCTCATATGCGATGTAGTGCCTAAACTCCTTGATTTATTGATTACTTGACAAAATATTGTGTTTCATTGATAAATCTTGAATAAGTGAGTTGTGGATTAATATCTTAACCTGCATGTGCAATACAGTGGTTGAATGTTATTTCTACTTTCTCACTAAAATTTCCTTAGAATCTTGCACTGCTAATGTAAAAGATAGAGTTAATAACTAATCTTAGCATTACAGTTAGTTGAATTTCTTAGGTTCTCAATGATTAAACATTGCTTTGAAAGCACTAATCATATTTCTTGCATAAACCCTTAAATCTTTTGCTCTTTTTTTATACATCAGTAGAGTAGGATCTACTCAAATACAATCCAATTTAGTTTAGGTAACCAAGCCCCTTGAACAAATAGGCCACATTGACCACTTAGTTTGCACAACATAGTTGTGACCCAACTTCCAAGACCTTGGAGGTAATTAATTCAAAGATTAATTGTCTTTTCTGGAGAGGTAAGGTGACCATCACTCTACCTATTTTGCTCGTGCCAATCTAGCCATCAAAAAGAGTTATAGGAATCTTTGTGTGCTAAGCTATGTTATACAAGTTCTAATAGGGTAACTTGTAGTTGTTGGAATTTGAGAAAACTTGTGATAATTTAACTTGGCATGAACTAGTGATTGATTTGAAGCTCGATGCCCTTATGATCTTCATCCTTCTAACATTCTTGAATTAAGAAGTGATCATACATGTTGGGTACTAAATTGTGAGGATTGTTCATTGGGCTTAAACACCTTGCATCTATATTATGTTGAATCTAGTTGTTTGTTGGTCCCAAGATGTTGGGTAATGAAAGATGTGTTGTGAGTTAGTAATAATTTTGCAACATATGACCATTGCAATTTGAGCATAAGTTTGGTTTACAATCATATAGATGTAATAGGGGATCACTTACTACTGACCATTAAGGTCATATTAAGCAAAAATGGCAAGTGTGAATATTATCAAGTCTATGAATTGGAATATTATAAGAACATGGAGTTGCACCATAGGGTAAATGAAAATTAGAAAGTTAAGAATATTATTACTAATTTAATTGAAAGTATATCTTCATATGATGATCTAATGGAAATGGTATTGCTAATTGTCTTGAGTATGACTCAAGTATCGATCATGTTTAAAGCAATCTTATAATTACTATGGTATGTCCTTCAAAGTTTAAATTATTTTTATGTGGCCTTGTTGATGCATGTTGTGTTCCCTCAAGAAGGATGCCATAATATAATAGGATTATGATATCTTCTATCATTAAATCATAGTATAGTAAGGCATCACTTGCACCCATACTGGTCCTTGCTTAATTGTTGCATTGTGACTTGATATTTTTTTTATTGTTTCTACCTCATGCTTTGATACTTTGTGCATAACTTCTATGTATGGACTTGATTCTAGAAATGATAGTAATTATTGGTATGAAACCTTGGGTATAGGAAGCTTTGTGTAGGTTCCTAGAGAGATTAAGGTGATGAGAACTACATGGGACTTTGATCCCATTTGGAAGTGGGTATTAGGTAGTCTTTAGGCGAAGGAGGCCCCTGGACCTAAGTCCATAGGAGAAGGGTTTAGGGAATTTACTCCAAGGTGTTATCACATGGATTTGCATCTTGTTGAACTTGGGTCAAACAATCTAATGATACAATGGGAATGATCTCAAGGTGTGGGACCCTACTGTTTGAGATCAAGCCTCCAGATGAAGGGTTGGTTCCCTATTCTACTATGTGATTTAGGTGTTAAAACTAAGCCTAATCATATTCTAACATTCACCAATGGAAAGGGATAAAAGTAAATGACTTAAATATCATGTGGTGATGCACCAAAACAATTTAAAGAACTCCTAGATCAGTTTCCTATGCACAAGATAATCTTAAAACAATAGATCTGCATACACAAAGCTCATAAAAACCTTTGCAAAGGTTAAGAAAGAGAGAGAAACCATAAAGGAACTGATGATTCACAAGATAAGTCTCTAATCTTCTAACAAAACATAGTGAAAAGTATATGGTAAAGGTAGAAAATCTATTATTTTATTGATCATAAAGGAAAAACATATCTAATACAAAGTTAAGTTTTTACTCCATTATAGAAAATCCAGAGATTAGAGATACTTGTCTCATTACAATCTATATCTATCAAAATACAAAACATGGTTGAGAGATTCTAGGGTTGTATTCCAATGGAGAATAAATGATAACTACATCATTGAATATCTCATTCAAACTTCCTAGGCGTAGGAAAATTATATCTTACTGAAAAATCTCTTTGAAACTCCTTTTGAAGGTGTAGAGGAAGGACTTAGAAGTAAGGTTTTCTAATCTTTGTTTCAAATTCCATGATTTGACTAGGTCTTCATAACTATCCACTTCCCTAAATAAGTGCATGATGGTAATAAGTTGTAATAAGGGCTCCTACTGATCATTATCTCCCTCAAACTACTCCTTGCATGGGAATAGGACATGTTTCATGTTTTCTTGCACTTGCATTGACACCTTTCACTCCTTGAGGGTGTGGGAGAAGTCTTCTTCTTCAACATGGACTCTTGACTATATCCTCCATGACTCCTTTATGGCTCTTAACCAACCTTATCGAATACCCTACTCCTTGATTACTGAGTACTTGGTGAGTGTCCTGACATACCTCAAAAATTAGAACGCCTTCAAAAGGGTCAACCATGCCTTGAAGAAGATGAACAAGCCTTCTTTAGTCTACCCCTGGGGATTCAAAAGTTGAAATACACAGTGTGTATTTCAACATTGGGTACTTTGTTGATGGTCTCAAAACCTTTCTCATGCTTTGTTGGAAGTTTTCCTCTCTCTCAATCTCATCAAATGTTGCCTCTTTTGGCTTCCTTGTTTTGCAATATGTCTCCATCCAAACCTTTCAAAACACCATCACACTTTTCTACATTCTCATAAGACTTGTTTATGGTCTACAAGTTCTTTATAGGTTTGCCACAAGTCTTGACTCAAATGTTTTGTGTGAATGAACCACTCAATGGTCACAACACACCTTAGATCTCTCACAAATTTACAACAACCTCTCAAAACCTTATAGACCTATGCCTTTACAATTTGCCTCCCAAGGATGGTTCCACAAACCCCTCAAATGCGTTGTATTACTGTCTCAGACCTATGCATGTTGTTTTGGGGTCCTTCATATGTTTTCCACAATCCTCTAGTGGTTTAAATTGATGGCATATGACTATGTAAGGGTATGTAGGCCTGTAGGATGGCTTCAGTGGTGATGGGATCTTACCTTACACAAACTTATAGCTCTAAATTGTGACACCGTTTGACAGAGCTTCATCACATGTCTTTCCGTCTTTGCATGCCTTTAAAACCCTATACACATATTACAACATGCTTCACAGCCTTAAACTCCTTAGCAAACTCTCTACCAAGGCTATGAAGACTTTTCAAATGTTTAAAAGACTCTAAGGAGATTTTATATGGTTATAGGTTATTGTGTGGGGTATTTTAAGATCCATACAAAAGAATCCTCATTGCTCTGGACTGATATCTAACTCACACTCCCAAAAGGTTATCTAGCCTGCCAAGCTTTCCATCTTTCACTAGACAAAAGAAAATCTATCCACTTAATTAATATAACAAGGCCATGACCAACACAATCAATCACCTTGACATCACAAGGTTAGAAACAAACCTTAAAATCATGAAGATAGTGTCAATTAAATATGAACCATGAATGGGCTTCAGATTGGCATGCCCTTGCTTCAAGATTTTCACATCAACTATATCTTCCTATCTCTTTAGCAATCTTCAGAGCTTTCTAATAGTGTTTCCCTGCCATTCTTTATGTTAGGTTTATTTACCAATCTATGATCCATTTTGAATCCTTTCCATAGCAAGTTGTGGATCTTGATAATTCCACTTCTTAGATGATTTCCATCTTAAACCACCACACAACCTATTCTTAGATGGACTACATGTTTCTTTCTTGTTGCTCTCTAGGTTCACAAGACTCCTCTATTCTGAAGGGTTGTCTAAACCACCCTCCTTTGGTGATGATGTCAACATTTTGAAGCATTGACTAGATTATTGTGATCACCACATGCAAAATCAGACAATAATTCTTCTTTCACTTCTACTATCACAATATTCTCACCATCATTCTGAGCATTTTGGGCCATTTCTAACTTTCTTGACTCTCTTGCTGCAACCTAAGAAATTATACATGGTTTCTATCTAATGAGTCAACGAGATCTCATAACTCACTTGAAGACACATACGCAAAGAAAGTATTACTCAATAGAGATGACACAGAACCACAATATCAAGACCCTATCCTATGTCAGATAAAACTAGTTTTGCAGCTAGATTTGCATTCTTGTTCACATCAATCCACTAGTTATCTGCCCCCTCGCATGAAGGTCGTAAATCACACTTATTAAATATTGAAGACACATTTTCACCAAGAAAGAATACTTGTAATTCATCAGGCAGCTCTGTTGGCAAGAAATGGGAGGGAAACTAGTCTGGAGATCTGGTCCTCAGTCAAGTCTCTAAAGTCTAGTTTATACCACAGTCATACAGTGAGAGAACCATAGATAAACATTAAGGAAATAAGCTATGCATTACAATCTAAGTCAAGTAAAGCATTTATAAGACACATATACATATAGCAGAACCCTTATATCTCATTTCTATATATTCATAATCAATTGGTGCATATACATTCATTATGGCAAGTCTGAGTCTTTGCCTTATACATATCTATTTCACTCTCATACTCTCTTACACACTCTTACTTTACATTACTTACATGTATCTCCTATATATCCACATAGAGGTGTGTCCTTTCCAAAAATACCTCTTTTTATGTCGACTCTATCCTCTAGATGCCCGTTGCGGTAACATGCGGTAGGTTTTGTTGGATGCCTTGTACTCTACCAACATCATTCCCCGTTTTAAAACTATGTCTTGTCCTCAAGACATGTTCTTTTCAATTAGAAGGTAGGATGGTTTTGTATATCACTCTGAACTGGGCCAGATTTGTGTCCCATTGTTTCTTTGTTGCTGTCAAAATTTGAATTTGGCTTTCCAACTGAATATATATGTCCTCTACATCCCCTAATGTATCCGGTACCTGTATCTTTTGTGCAATTTGTTTGGCCTCAGTAAACACTCTGGTCATGGATGCTAGCCTCAAGATTACCACTTCTCTTAGTTGTTTGATCTATTTTTTGATTTGTTCCCTTTGATCCTAGAACTGTTGGAGTTGGGAGTGCAAAGTTTACACTTGTGCCCTTATGGCCGAATTAGTATCTTCTACTAGATCATAAGTACTAGCCACTTTTGTTATTTGTGTCTATAGTGCATCTATTTGATCCTTTTATATTCTTAGTGGTAGTAGGCCACTGTAAACAAAATTGGTATAATACCTTTGCCTCCTCCATGACTTGCTAGATGCACTTTATTTGGGCTTCTAGTTTATTGTGTGTTTTGGCACATTTGTTCGATGCATCAGCTAGCCTCTTCTTGTTTATTTGCTTTTTAATTCTTTCTTCTGCCTTATTCTCCAAGTATTGAGAGTGTGCTTTGAAGCTTTGCATCAGTTGTTTCAGTTGTTGTGTTTGCGGTAGGGTTGTATCCCTCCGAGCCTATGGCATCTCATTTTCAATTATATTTATAGCCTCTAGTAGTATTTCACTACCCTCTATGTGTTGTTGCAAAATTTCTTCCCTCACTATTGAGTGGAAGATATCACCAAGTTGTAGCTTCTGAATAGGTGATATACCTGACAAGTTGACTTGCCCTCCTATCATTGGCAATTGTAGCAGTTGTGGTGTCACCATAGGTTCTATTTGTTTCTACTGTGCCAGAAAATTCTTGATGGATTGAACAGGGGAAGCAGAGGAGGATGCATCCTAAGTATCTTGTTGGTTATCCACTGTATCCGGAACCTCTTCATCAAGTTGTTGATCCTCCTAATCTATATTTGTATTATGCGGAGGAGAAGTTCTTTGTTCTTTATTTTGTGGAGGACTAGTCTCCTGTTGTGCCATATTTTTCTCTGCCTCATTTACATTAACATATATTTTCTTGGTTATTTGCTCTATTTCTAATTGGATCTTGTCTCTATCCGCCTGCTCCATATTCATAAGGATATCAACCCTTTTCTTTGATCTGAGCTCTTTAGCCTATAATTGGGCTAGTTTATCCTTTTCCTCTGTAGAAATGGAGGTACCAACTCCATCAATAGCCTGTTGTCTAATATCTTCATCTAATTTCAGGGCTTTTCCCCTTCTTTTCCTTAAGGCTTCTGCTAGGCTCTTCGGTAGTTATCCCAAAATCTCATCCATTGTTTTATTTGATTTTATCATATACTTTATTATGGCTCTTTCAATTATTTTCTTATTCTCAGTAGATACTTCACTTTATAACTCTATTGTTTCTTGAAGTAGCCCATGACATTCCATCTCATTCAATATTGTATCTAGGCTCAGGGGTTCTTGTGGAATCTAATGTTCTGTTTGTTTTTGTTTCTTTTTCTTTTTCCTTTGTAGTTGGGAGACTTCTTCTTCCCCTTCTTCCTCTTCTGTCTCGTATGCCAGAGATTGGTTTTTCTTTCTTTTAGCTTGTTGTTTTTGCCTAGGTGCCTTTTTCTTCTCCGCGCCTAATTGTACTAATGTTTCTGATGCAACTCTTCTTCCAGTAGATACCATCTGTGTGGAAGATGTCGGTTGTGGTGCAGCTTGTGCACTAGCTGCCGCTGACGTACTTCTCCCTAACCTCCTAGGTTTTTACGGTGAGGTTGGCATTTGTGGAGCTGATTGTTAGGAATTGCATGTAGAAGATATCAATTAAATGTAAATAAAGATTAAATAGAGGAATGAAAAATACACAGAAATAATAACAGTGAGAGACAATTTTTAACGTGGTTCATGCAAACTCAGGCTACATCCACCAATAGAGAGTCTAATATTATTATCCAGCAATTGAACCGATTACAACCAGCAATCCTTGCAACTCAATACCACTGCAAATGCTACAATACAATATCTCAATAGAAACCCTAACCCTTAGCCGCTTTTATCAAGCCTTATGTCAGTTACAAAATAGGGTTTTTTATGTCAACCAATAGAAAAATAAATCCTGACACCTTTAGAAAATAATAAAAGTTGTTTGAGGTTTCAGGGGCACTACCCCTCGACCCCGCCCCGTATCACGACAAGGAGCACGCCAAGGGTGCTACCCCTTGACCCCGTCTTGGGGGTGTTGCCCCCAAACCCCCGTTAAATAATTTGAGGGGAAACCGCACTGATAAAAGTGGGGAAAATTTAACCTCCGAGTTTGATTAGGCTCCATATAACAACACTAATGAGGTAGATTGTGGAGCCTCCGTAGTGGCTTGTGAGGCAGATGATGTAGTTTGTGGTATGGATGTGCCATCCTGCGGTGGGATTTCCCATGTTTTATGTAATTTTTCTTTATTTTTCTGTAACTGCTCCTCCGCATTCTTCTTGTGCATCTTATCCATAATCTCTTTATATGTGCCAAACCTTTCTGGGGTGGCATCCTTAGGTTTTCTGAGCAAGGTTTTTACATAGGCATTTATTTCTTGTGTTGTGACCTCATACGGTAACCTAGGAATCCAAAATTTTCTAGGTTCCACTACCTCCATGTAGTTATAGTCTTTGTCTACCATGAAAGTTATGTGATTCATATATTGTTTTACTGCTTCATAGGGTATTCTTTATCTAGCTTGCATATCTGATTGTAATGTTTTAAAGAACCCCTAATACATAGTGTTGAATGATTTTGTGTGACTAAAACTTCTAATGTGTTGTTTTATTTGTGCGGAAACTGTGAGGTGTTGTTGCCATATTTTTCCTTTGAATCCCAATAGTTCATTTAGGAAATAAAATACTAGACAAATGATCAGGGTACCATATCAGAAATTGTAGTTCGACTCCTTGGTACGCTTCAATTTCTCCATTGACTGTTCTCTCATGACTTTATAGAGGTCAAACTCTTTGTCATCTTTTACCATTTGATAAGCTATATATATTGCAGTGGTGGTACCAAATCCCTCTATATTGGCATAATACACCTTGTAAGCTATTCCCATAGTTGCATACCAAACCCTTGGATGTGTGATATCCTTAACACTTAGGCTCCGCCCATCAGGTTTTGCCCCTGTAAACTCAATGACTTTATCTTTCTTGATGGCTTTCATTGTTGGTACTGGTCCTATTGAGCTGAGTCCAGTCACAACCCTAATTGCATCCTTACTAACGCGGTAGGGTTTGTCTAAATATATGAATTCATCTTGAATTCTATTGAGTATGATTCGAACCTACTCATGAGCATCACTAAAATCTAGATAATCTTTCCATACATCAAGTTTATTTATGGCAATGTTTTGATATTCTGCTGAATACCCTATATCTCCAAGCAATGTGTCTCTCAATTCCTCAAACTTCATGTGATCTATCTTCAAGATCATAGTATGGATATATTTTCTAATGTCTTCTATATACACTACATCTGACAGTACTCCACAGAATGCTCCTTCCTTGTCTACCTCCATCACCTTGAATGGGCATTTCTTCTATTTAGTCCTTAGTTTCTTTGTAACATCGATGAGCACTAGTGTAGCCATATCTTCTTTCTCAGTTTGTCGGCTAGGGTTTACTCTCTTCTTAGTTCTTACATTGTAGAGCTCAAAAAATTCTCAAAGTATTTTGGATGCAAATGAGACTTTTAGGGTGGTTTAGAGTATATAGCCCTAATAGTTACTTTATGCATTTATGACATTTATCCGTTGTGTTTTTCGCGGGTTTTTATATCCGTTTAGTGTTTTTTAGCTACCAACAATTAGATTATGATACATTATGTTATATTATGATACAATTCTATGATACATGTTAGAATACTTCCACATTTTATCTTTTCATCCTGGAGGTTTGTGATAATGCTTCAAACGAGCTCCATTGACATATTTGGCTGCTAATTTTCCCTCCATATCTTTTAGTCTTACAGCTCTAGATTTTGCAATTTCCTCTATATAATATGGTCCTAACCATCTTCATTTTAGTTTTCCTTGTTTCTTAAACTTACTATCATATAAAAGTATTAAATCTCCTTTGAAATTTTTCATCCGTAGGTTTCTATCATGCTAGCCTTTTTGTTTCTTTCTTTCTAGATTCATGTTATAGGCTGCTAGTAACCTATTTTCATCCATTTTCTCCAATTCTTCAATCCTTTGTGTCAAGTATTCCTTTGCATTTATCTTTAGAGTCTGTGTTGTATGAAAATTGGGTAGTATAAAATGTACCGGTATAGTAGCATCTAGGCCATATACTAATTCATACAGTCTGAAATTTGTGGTTCTTTTAAATGTTGTGTGGTAGGCCCAAAGTACTGCGGGTACTTTCAAGTCCCAATCTATTCTATTTCCATCACACATTTGTGTCAATGTCTTACAATTTTGTTTAAGGCTTCACTTACACTATTTGCCTGTGGATGATATGGTGAGCTCTTGTTATGCGCTATCATAAAAGATTGTAGTAGCTCCATAATCATGTTATTTACAAAATGTTTTCCTTCATCACTTGTGATGCTTAGTGGACATCCAAATCTAGTTATGATATTCTCATACCAGAATTTTGTGGTTTTTTTTATTGTACAGTCCTTGGTGGGTTGAGCTTCTGCCCATTTTGTGAGATATTCTAGTCATGTGATAATGTATCTTGCTTTTGATTAGTTCGTCAGAGGATCTATGGGTCCAATAAAATCAATTGCTTGTTTCTCAAATGGGAGTTGTGCTGATATCGGTTTCAATGTCATTTCATCTCTAGTGATAGGTTTATTCATTCTTTGACATATATCACAATGCTTTACATATCTTTTAGCATCTTGAAATAAGGTAGGCCACCATAAGCCTGCTAGTTTGATCTTTCTTGTTGTAAGGTCTCCGGAGTTGTGACCTCCTACTACACCCTCATGTGCTTCATTTAGTATGTCCTCTCTTTCATGTTCATATACCACTCTCCTTATTATATCATATTTTCCTCTGATACGTAGTTCTCCTTTAATGAGTGTATATGGAAAAGCCTTCTGCATAAGGATTTGTTTATCTTGTGGAGATTTATTAGATGGGAATTCTCCCGTGGCAAGTAAATATGCAATATCTTTCAATTCTTCGGGTACCGCATTAACCCTAAATAGGTTTGCACCAGGGAGTTCTTCTTCTTGGCTTTCTCGATCCTCCCCTATTTCAATTCTAGATAAGTAGTCAAGACCTTGGTTTTGTTTCCCCAGTTTCACTTTGATGGTGAATTTGAATTCTTGGAATAGTAACTATTGAGTAGAAAAGAGATCACAAGCCTAAAGAGTTAAACTAGTTTATCCTTCTTCTACAAAACATTGGGGCACAAACTGAGAATGGATTCTACCCAAGGAGGAGAGCCAAACTATAGGGTTTCTACCCTTTTTTTGTATATAGAAGGACCAACCAATCTCAACTAAAGCCAAACAAGCAAGCAAAGACTATGATTAAACCATAAAATGATGAATAACAAGCCAATACAGATTATACAAAATGAACCACAGAGATCAGCGAGTACAACAGAGGTGACAAAATAATTTAGAACCTAGAAAGTTTAGCAGAAATACCTAGGATAGGGATGCTCGGGTGCCCTGGTCCTCCTTTAGGGTTAGGTAGAACTTCGAGTATGATCAGACTTGTATCCGTCTGCATTGCCTTCTTCCCAGAAACTAGCCTCTGAAACCTATTCGCCTTACCTGCACACACAAAAAGAGGTAAAAGGTTGTGATGTGTTAAGGGTTTGCCTCAATCAAACCATGTGTTAGTTTTCCCACCTCCATAACAGCGATTGATAAGATCCAAGAATGCATGCCCTAGAAGGGCAGAGGCCAGATCTGCAACAATATGATAGATGATGAAAAATGATGATAATAACCACAAAATATCCAACCTTAGTTGATGAAGACTTAACACCAACAAAGGAGAGTGATGAAGAGGGCTTCAAACTTCCTTCAAAGCCTGCAAACAACTTCAATAGCATTCACAAGTAGAAGACAATCCATACATGAAGAATCCTTTAGCATAAATCATCATATGAGAGCAAATTTGCATTCATCCAGTTAGGTGCAAAATGAACTACAACACACACTTAAATATGCATTCTCGCTCACCTTCGGCAAATAAAACAACTTTAGGCTAAAAAATACTAACAAAAGGAGTGTCCCAATCTAACACCACAAAATGGGGCTAAAATTCCCAAGTGGGATGAGGGCATTGGGCACCCTAGACCTTTAGCCCACAAACTCTAGAAAGTGTCATTTAATGAAGGCTTAGTCCAGCCCTAAGTTGATTATGTCAGGTTTATTTGTCAGGATCGGGATATTCATTTTTTAGAGCTCAAAGAGGTGTTAAAATAGGTCCTAATTAGAAAAGGCAATAAAATAGGTCCAACCTAGGAGCTAAACTAAGTGTAAAATGCTAGTGTACACATTTTACTAATTGACATTTAGCCCCCACTTTAGTGTGGGTACGAACTTACATTCGAACTCATACTAAAGGATGGACAAAACACACAAACATAGAATCTAAAAGAATTCCACCAAGTAGTGGACCACAAGTAGCCCCCAAACTTAGGATCCTAAGGTTATAAACACATAAGCAAAGAGAAAGCACGCAAGACACTATAAAATTAATTCACACATACTTGGAGTACTAAAAGCATACATAGGAATACACACAGAAGACACGTAATACACGAAGGTAATACACGCCAAACGTAGTGCATACACATTTGACACGAAGCATACACATAGAGAAAACATGAAAGATAGGATGAAGAAACGTGAAAACATAACACATAAACAAACATAAGAATACACATAGGACAAACACACAAGGCGCATGACTCTTACGCTAGCTTTCTCTATCACTAGTGGTCATATGAAGAGAAGTGCCACCATGGATCACATAATAGTAAGGACTATTGAATTACTAGGTGACCATGATGAGTCACATGAAGCACGCGAGCTAGCCAACTACATTGCATTAGGTGGTTCATGGACCCAAGAGGAAACATCACAAGCTAGTGAGGATCGTCGAATCACTAGGTGATTTCCACACCAACAAGTGAATATTCCACCAAAATAGAGCATAGCATGATGCATGCCTCCACCTTAAAGTGATTGCTAACTCCTATTAGGGAGCAATTGCTTTAAGGTACAACAAATCAAAAAATAGGCACGAGAGCTTTCCAGAAGCACATGCCCATAAGATATGTGTTCCAAAAGAACTACATCGCACTAAGGGGTTGCCCCCACAAAAGGCAAACCAAGGCGATGCTACATGCATGATACACAATGGCCTATGTAGTCATGGCATGACACTGAGCATAGCAACAATATGCCACATAAATCAAACCATAAAAGAAGCAACAAGTACTAACACAAAGGGATCTACTTAACTGGCATCAGTATAGGAATGGTTGTATATAGGAGACGTCTCAAGACCATATATATATGGAATTGTCATCATCCGCCAGCTAGTAGAACTACAGAGACAAAGGAAGAAGTAACACATGAAATTAAAGTAAACATCCCTTAGGTCAATGAGGGAGAATGTTGAAACATTATATGCCTTGCATCGTCCCCAAAGGACACCACAACAATACAAATTATGACATATAGAAGAATGATGATACAAATAGAGAGAATGCCACAACATATTTTGGTCTCTTTGTATCTTTACACCTACAAGGCTGACAAAGGTCATCCAAACAGAGGCTAACAACACAACAACAATAACAAAACATAAACACAGGTAAAGCATCAAGTAGCACATCACATGGGAAACACAATCACATACACACATAACACAGAAAACAAGGTACCTTACATGCGAGTCAACCTAAAGCAAGTCATCCTCCTCCCAATCTAGTTCATCATCCATTTGAAAAGGAGAACAAGATGTGAGAGGAACTATAGCACAAGAGGTAAAAGGTACAATAGCCATACCTATATTATCTTCAGAATCTCTATCGAAATGTAGTACAATAGGCTCCATAGTGGCATGCGAAGCTTCTTCTTTCTTTGTAGGAGACACAAGAGTAGCAGTTGTCTCTTTGGCGTCCATCGATGATAAATGTTTGCGAGGAGGGAGATTCTCCTGTCTTGCGGCAAGGCGAGTCATAACACAACAATGCTTCTTTCTTTCTTGCGCAATCTTATTTCACTTAGCTTTATTCATGATGTTCTTAAGGGGAATCATATTATCTTCCAATGCAGGTTCCTTTTCTTCCTTTTTTCAGGAACATTAGAAGAAACAAGAGGAACCACCAAAGGTTGGGAGACCACAGGGGAAGGGTTCCTCAATGTGGGATATTTTTCCTTCTCAACTTGTGAAGCAGGTGGAAGTATAGAAGCATCCTCAAGCGGTTGACAAACCTCAGGAAATAAAACTCGCGCAACCTATTTATCATCACCAGTCTCCGTAGAGGCAGGTGGAACAAAACTTATATGGCAATTGCAGGGAGGTCTATTTTGTGCACAAAGGTTGCCTCATTGTCCTTGAAGGGATGGCAGAGGGAGAACCTCAGCATATCTACCAGATGCTTGGGGATGAGGAAAAACCTCTGATTTGGGCTTAGCCTCATTCACTACCTGTGGGATAAGAGGAATTACGATCGGAGCCTCAGAAGATCAAGGAGATCTAGGAACATCACTAGGAGGAATGTTGTTAAGTGATAACTCCGCTATCTTCTGTGCTTTAAATTTATGATACAACAAGAATAATAAATCATCTCTCTCTCGAGTGACTCTTACTGGTTGTGGCTAAAAGTAGTCAAGTGTAAAGAGTCCATTTCAAGCAATGGGGCGATACTGATTATGATGTACAACATGCATTTGTCCCTCGAATGGAAACATCAAACACTTATGGAACATAGAGGGGATCACCTTCATGGAGCAGAGCCATGGGTAGCCCAACTTCACATGAAATAGATCCGATGTAGGAATGATGACAAAATGAACGTCCAAGGTTCTTGGCCCATCTTTAACTTCAAGAGTTAAAGCACCAAGGGTTGGATGGATAGACCCATCGTGTGCTCTAATAGCCACCTCTAATACATCATATGTATCTTGATGCAAACCATGCATGTAGAGAAACTCTTCAGTTACCACATTCACCATGCATATAGGATCTATCATAGCACCCTGAATAGGTTTATCATTGATTCAGATAGTAATGTAGAGAGATCCATCAAGAGCTTCGATAATAGCATCATGTGGAGTGAAAGATATAGCAGGTTCCAAGTTCACTTGCTATTTATGAGGGAGAGCATCCACCATGCAAGCATCTTCATCATAACCTTCGTCATGAGATACAACATTAGATTCGTGATGAGATAAAGAATCAATATATATTTGAAGATTTTGATTAGGATCTACCACTGATTTATTCCCTTTATCATTGACACCAGCAACTTGGATGCCATTGGAATCGATGAGGTCTTGAACTTAATGTTTAAGACGTATGCATCTTTCAGTGTCATGGCCAACAAAGCGGTGGAATTGACAAAAAGCCTTCGCATCAAAGGAAGATGATTGCATCTTTCTTGGATCGAGATGTCTAATGGGTGGAAGCTTGAGAAGATTGTTTTGTAAAAGTTGTGTTATGATAGAATGAAGAGATTCAGATAATGGTGTAAAATTTATTTTTTTCAATTTCAATTTATAAGGGGCGAGAGCAGGAAATGACGTTGTTGCCACATGTTTTCTAATGTTATCTGCTGAAATTTTGTTTATTTTGATGAAATTTTTATTATGTCTCTTGAAAGAATGATTATGAGAGCCTTTGGATTGACCAACTAGAGCTGATGAGTGATTATGGTCATACTGACTAATTGAAAGTTGATAATCATGAAGAGTTGTGCAAAGATGAGTAAATGAATCATACCACATTAACAATATCTTATCATGGATGTGAGGTTGTAAGTTTCCTATAAAGATTCTTTGCACATCAGCATCCAGAATAGAATATTGGATTTGTGAAAAGAGGGCTTGATAATGGCCCATAAAACCTGTTATTTTCTCCTTTGTTCCTTGTTTACAATGAATCAAGTCCGTCAAAGAGACTTGAGGTCCAATGTTCACCTAAAAGTGTTCAAGGAACTTAGTGACTAATTCTGAAAATATAGTTATAAAATTAGGAGGAAGTGCACAAAACCAATCCAAGGTTGTTTCCTTGAGTGACCTAGGAAATAGTTTTGCTAAGATTGTATCCTCAAAGTAGAATTCACTACACATAGTGGTAAAAGATGACACATGGTTGTTAGGGTCTCCTTTCCCATTATATTTTTCAAAGCGAGGAGTCTCAAACTTCTTGGGCATAGGAGTTCTTGAGATGGAATAAGACAAAGGGCTATAGAGATAATGTGTTGTGATACTAGTTTTAGGTGGGCTATTACTCATGTTAGCCAATTGTTGTTGCATGGAGGTCATGTTCTTCAACAATTGGTTGATGACGAGGTCGGTAGCAGAATCGGGTAGAGATTGAAATGAAGGACTAGGCGATGGTGTATGAGTAGCCTTTTGAAATGTGATAGGTGGTGTAGATGTAGGTAGAGTAACACTAGGTGCAAAATTGATGTAATTATAAGGAACGGAACCATATTGGCGAACAATTTCTCGATAGGTAACCTAACACATGTGGTAGCATTATTACTCGTTGTGTGGTAGTGGTAAGAATAGTAGATGAATAAGTAGGCATACAGAGTGAGGGTATGGGTACAAACACTTGAGTCCCTATTTGATTAGGATAAGTCACATCTGTCATGATTTCAGCACAACTAGTTGCCGACATAATGTTGTTATGCACTATGTGAGCTAGGACACGCAAGACTTCCACTCCCTCTTGTCCTTCAAGAAACAACCCTCTAAGACTCTTGATGACAGGGACAACCTCCTCAGCTATATGTTATGCACTCAAAAATTGCTAAAAGTTAGCCAACTCCATGTCTAAATTTTGAATTTGGGCCTTAGGAACATGAGTGATAAGGTCATCAATGTCGATGGATTCTTAAGCAAAAGATGTTTCAGGGATAGGTGTAGTAGCAAGTTGTGTGACTTGATTAATATTTTCAGATTTGGATGCATCAACATTAAAACCCATAATTCAAATACTTCTTTGTACAAAGGTATTAGAATTGGGGTACCAAGTCACAAAGCTCATGAAGTGACTACAAGCCTTAATAACACCCAAGATGCCCAAATAGAAGAAATTGATGATGTAACAAAAGAAAGATTTGATTGTTCTTTTAAATGAAGAAATAATATATCCTTAATCAAATTCAATTCAAATGAATAACAAAAATGCTAATGCTAAATTCAAACACAATTTTTCAATGCAACAAAATGACAATTATGCAATTTTTCAAATCTAGGATGCAATTTTTTCTTTTTCAATTTTCAAATGCAAAAATTCAAAATGCTTTTGAATACCAACTAACACAAGACACAACAAATGAAAATGATCTAATCAGTGCAACAAGATCTAAACAACTTTCAAATCTAAAAACCCTAGGGTCCTAACTAGCAAGATTTTCTATAAATGCAAAATTTTTACGAAATCTAGGTTGAAATTATGCAAAATTTAACTATGTATGAATGTAAAGAAACCAAAGATCTTACTCCTAATCAGATCTAGAGTGATAAACAACTCAGATCTAAAATAAGAAGGAAACACAAGGTGAAAGAAATGATGGGTTCACCAAAATGTTGAGTAGAAAAGAGATCACAAGCCTAAAGAGTTAAACTAGTTCATCCCTCTTCTACAAAACATTGGGGCACAAACTGATCATGGATTCTACCCAAGGAGGAGAGCCAAACTACAAGGTTTTTTCCATTTTATTGTATATAAAAGCACCAACCAAGCTCAACCAAATCCAAACAAGCAAGCAAAGACTATGATTAAACCATAAAATGACGAATAACAAGCCAATATAGATTACAGGAAATGAACCACAGAGATCAGGAAGTACAACAGAGGTGACAGAATAATTCAAAACCTAGAGAGTTTAGTAAAAATGCCCAGGACAGGGGTGCTCGAGCACCCTGGTCCTCCTTTAGGGTTAGGTAGAACTTCAGGTATGATTAGAACTATATCCGTCTACACTACCTTCTTCCTCGAAACCAGCCTTCGAAACTTGTTTGCGTTACCTGCACACACAAAAAGAGGGAAAAGGTTGTGTTGTTTTAAGGGTTTGCCTCAGTCAAACCCTGTGTTGGTGTTCCCACCTCCACAACAACAATTAATAATATCCAAGAGTGCATCTCCTAGTAGGGCAGAGGCCAGATCTGCAACAATATGATAGAAAATGATGAAAAATTATGATAATAACCACAAGATATCCAACCTTAGTTGATGAAGACTTAACACCAATAAAGAAGAGTGATGAAGAGGGATTCAAACTTCCTTCAAAGCCTCCAAACAACTTCAATAGCATTCGCAAGTAGAAGACAATCCATACATGAAGAATCCTTTAGCATAAATCATCATATGAGAGCAAATTCGCATTCATCTGGTTAGGTGTAAAATGAACTACAACACACACTTAAATATGCATTCCCACTCACCTTCGGCAAATAAAACAACTTTAGGCCGACAAATACTAACAAAAGGAGTGTCCCAAGCTGACACCAAAAAGTGGGGCTAAAAATCCCAAGTGGGACAAGGGCGCTTGGGCGCCCTAGACCTTTAGCCCGCAAACTCTGGAAAGTGTCATTTAATGGAGGCTTAGTCCATTCCTAAGTTGATTATGTTAGGTTTACTTGTCAAGATCGGGATATTCATCATTTAAAGCTCAAAGAGGTGTTAAAATAGGTCCTAATTAGCAAAGGCAATAAAATAGGTCCAACCTAGGAGCTAAACTAAGTGTAAAATGCTAATGTACACATTTTACTACTCAATAGTAACAACCATCTATATATTCTCCCTTGTATGATAGGTTTGTTCAACAGGTACTTTAATGGTTCATGGTCAGTGAAGACGATGAAAGATGTTGATAATAGGTAGTGTCTAAAGTTTTGTAGTGTGTATACAATTGCTAGGGCTTCTCTTTCTGTTGTTGTGTAGTTTTTCTCAGCCTTAGATAATTTCCTACTGGAAAATGCTATAGGATGGTCTTTGGTCCCCTTAGGTTGAGCTAGTATTGCACCTACTACTATCCCTGAAGCATCTACATGTACATGAAAGGGAATGTTCCAATCCAGAAATATCAAGATAGGAGCTTTAGCAATTTTCTATTTTAGTATACCAAAGGAAGATTGGCATTGCTCATTCCATTCAATATTTTTCCCACTTTTATTTTTGAGTAAATCCTCCAACGGTGCTGCTATTGGTGCATACCCCCTAATAAATTTGCTATGATACCTAGTGTAACCTAAGAAAGTTTTCACCTCTATTGTTGTTTCAAGTGGTGGTAGTGTGAGGATCAAAGTTACTTTCAAAGGATCTACCATCAACCTTTCTTTACAGATAATGTGCCCTAATAAGGTCCCAAAAGGTACCGCAAATGTGCATTTCTTTAGATTCAATGATATTTGCAAACTTTTATATTTGTTTAACATCATTCTTAAGGTCTAGGTGTGGTCTTTCAACAATCCATAGATAGTCCAATCATCTAGATAAACCTCTAAGAAATCATGAATGAATTCTTTGAATACATTTACAATTATTCTATTGAAAACTGCTAGTGCATTCTTTAGTCCAAAGGGCATAACTGTATACATATAGGATCCCAGTTCAGATGTAAATATTGTTTTGGGATGATCCTCTTATCTTATTTTTACTTGATGGTAACTAGAAACCCCGTCAATGAATGAATATATTTCCCTTTCGGCAATTGATTCTAATACCTCTTCTGTGAAGGGTGTTGGGAATGGATCATGAATGCAAGCTTTGTTCAAATCTTTGTAGTCTCCACATATTCTATCTCTCCTGATTTCTTATTTTATACTACCATTGGGCTAATCCAATCTGCTTCCTTAATAGGTTTTATGATCCTTGTTCCTAACATCTTGTCAATTTATACTTTGACTCTTTTCTTCATGTTAGGATTGAGCCCGTATGGCCTTTTCTTTACTAGTTTAACTCCCTCTTTCATTTGTATTTTCATTATCCCTGATTCTTCTTTAATGCCTTTCATTTCAGTAAAAGTCCTTGGGAATAAGTCCTCAAATTCAGAGAGAATCTCAGTTACTTGCGCTACCACTTTCTCATCCCAGTAGTCTCCAATCTTTGCTAGTTTGGGGTCATCTTCCTTTGCAATATTCTCTTCTCTAATTTTAAGAGGATTATTTTAATATTGATCCTGTTGGTTTTTCTTCTGAATCAGCATTAGGGTTTGCCACTTCTAATGCACAGGCAGATTCAGCCAACTGAATATAGGAGGTTGTGTGAGCTCCTCCCCTTCACTTCTGGTTCTGCCGCACCAAGGGGGGTGTCCCTATTTGATAAAAGTATAACCTTGACTAGCTCAATGACAAAAGGATTTAACTTGACAGCAACAGGCAGAATACTCTCATGTATGGACCAAGATTTGTGTAACAAATCACAAGGTTGGCAACATTCTTGGACATGATGTCTGGTTGGGTATGAGAGCATGCAGGGATCCTAATCCTACTCCTACAACTAACAGGTGGAAGGATGAAATGGTTTGATTTGATTTTTGGATGCAAAGCTGGACATGGTATATAACCTCAACACAGAGCTAGATTGGTGCCTATCCAGGGCTTGGAGTCGGTAAACATACACCTGTGAATGATCAGCATGAACAACTAAAACTAGATTTCAGGGGGATATACATGATATCTGCCTTACAGATATCTCCCAATATAGAGTGTTAAGCTGTCTATACTTATGGCATCCCTATTGCAGTATACCCTTCCCAATATTCAATCTGAAAACAGTTTAATCTACCCCTTGAGCAGAAGTTAAAAGATTAACATTCAACACAGGAATTCTATGTTCTAGAATCTCAGACATTCCTTGAATGCCTGGACTCAGAAGAAAGATACATGCAAAACTGGAGACAGAATCAGCATAACACATGCAAACATAGCATTATTCATATAAAATTGACCATGAAATCAGTGGATTCATGCACAAACGTACAACAGGAGATACATAAACTCGCATATTTTGCTGCACAGAGCAACCAAAACCAATTGTATCTTATTACAGAGCCAAAATGTCCAGTTTTCAACAACCAAAACAATGGTAACACAGTCTGCCTATATCGGCTAGAAAGTGTACCCACAGCAATTAATTACAAGGCTTTTACAAAAATCCGCCAGATATAGATCCTTCAAAGGAATGGCGCTCAGAATTTATTGCTGCAGAGACAGAAAGTAGACAATGGTGGCCTCGAGCCCTATGCCACCATCTGGAAGTCTTCATGCTAAAAATCAGGCAGTTTAATCACTTGTACTGTCGCCCACACCCCTGCTACAATCGCCATTGATGGCTCAACCACCCACTGCCTACTTGGAAACCGTCGCACTGTTCAAAATGGAGCTTCCCACCAAGAAGCGCTTCCTCGCAGGTTCAAAATAATGTAGGGAGATTAATCCCACATGCATAGTGAGAAGACCACTTCAACATTTTATAAACATGGCCACAAACATACTAAGTGTCGAGCGCTTTTGCCGTGCTCGACACACAAGCCCTCGCCCAAAGCTAAGCCATCGGCTTGCCCCAAAAAACTCTCGCCGATCTATCAAGTCTCTCCGATGGCAAACAAAACACACCCTTCGTCGCCGTGACTCCCTCCATCGGGGCATCCAAAAATCCTCTGGCTGACCTCATGTGTTACACCGATGAAGCCCATCGCAATCCCCTGTCAGCCAGACCAATCCCATCGGCCAACCTGAAACTCCTCTGACCGACCTCAATAGTCTCGCTGACGCCATTGCAAACTCCATATTTCCCATCATCGGCCAGAGATAGACCATCGGGCCAACTTCCATCGACTAGGCCGATAAAACAAGTCTCACCGATGGCCAAGCAAAAAACACCCGTCGCCAAGACAAAAACCATCAGCCAACCCAAAAGCAACGCTCGCCGACAACAAAAGTCACGTTGATGGCAACTTGGCTTCCCATCTCCATCGGTGTGACTTAGACCGTCAGAGCAAGACCACAAACCTATGTCGATAACTGCCATCACGCCGATGAAACCAAAAACATAAAGCTTTCAACCATTGGACCAGTTCAAACAGATGGTTCAATGGCGAGGTTCAACACTGAGGTTCGCCGGCGAGGTTCAAACCGAAAGTTCAAAGACACAATCGGAGCACTCAAAAAAACAAAACTTTCGCTGATGGACAAAACATGATGACCCCTTCCTCAGGAGAGATGAAGGGGAGCCAAAACTCATAACCTTTTGGATTTTTTGGGAAGGTGCTTGCATGAAAAATTGCTCAGAAACTGACAGTCAATTCAGGCACCAACAGTGGCTCTGATTGGGGACGTGCAGGTGCAAGACTGCAGCGAGAACCCCAGATCTCTAGGATGCAAACCAGTCCCCTATCCATTGGGCACAGAGTCAAACTTGCACTAATCTGCATCACCAAACACATTATTTTAAAATAAACATGGTGGCCCAGGGCCACCAAAAAGGAAAAACCAGACTTTTCCTTTGTCAAACACCTAATTTTCTTTTGATTTCTTCAAATGAAGCCTACAAGCATTTAACTGTCTGCAGCAAGCCCCTTGGCAATTATTTGTGCTGCTGCTCATTTCTTTTTCTTTAACAAATCTACAGCTAGCTTCATCAGCATATATAATTATCAGTTGTAGAATGTCATCATCATATGAGTCACTGATGTTGCTTGGAAAAATAACAGACTCACATGAAACAAATGAATCCACATCAGAATTTTGCCCTTCCTCAAAAAATAAGAGCTCCTCTGTATCAAACATGCAATATTTAGGCACAAGCAACATCTCATAATCAAATTTATCTTGATGAACATACAGATATCCATTATCATCATGCACGGTAGTTTTGTCATTAATGTCCACCTGAAATGTCTCAAGAGAAGGCAGAAATAAGTCAGAATGTAGCCCTACACTGAAAGCTTCATAGTCACCCCTGCAATCAACATTATCCCCAACTGTATGAGCACACACATCTACAATTTTCCCATCCACCTCTGAATTGTGACCTTGTTTTTTATCTTCACCAGTGCCCTGATAATCAAAAGCAAAGTTTTCAACCTCTGCACTATGAAGGTGGCCAAAATCTTCAAGGAAACATTCATAATCAGCATCCAAATATATTTCATTATCTGAAAGGCTCACATATGCATCTGGATGCTGGCAATCACTAGCATATTCACTGCCATCCCTTGAATCAATGTTTTCTATATTCAGAGTGAAGCTCTACATATCCACTTCATATAAATAATCAGGCATAACTGGGATATGCACACTGCTGCAAGACACAACTTCATGTATGTCTCTCATTTGATCAATGGGAGGGCACCTTGTGTCTGCAGGCTTGTCTTCTAAAGGCTGATAACAATCTTTGTTTTCATTATTACAAGATGTGCTTACATTTTCTACAACATTTTCTTCATGCATCACATCATGGCTGCACACATTATTCTGAAATATATTTCTCTCTATACAATCATTTCTCAATGCACATACTGGGAGAGCTGAAATATATTCACTTTGATAACTACTTTGACAACTTGCAGCCATGAAACCTACTGGCATTCCATATTTCTCATTGTTTTCTATGTCCATAGCAAATTGGAAAGCCTGGTGAAGTGTGACTGGTTCTTTATCTCTCAACAGATAACTAATTTCTTCATCAAATGCAGCCAAATAGATTGTCAAGCACAATGCATTATTAGGTCTCATATATTCAGGGATCTGCCTGAGCAATTTAATAAACCTAAGATTAAAGGCTGGAACCAGCTCCTCATCTTCCCTTTGGATATTCATAAAATGTATGATTAATGAGGCCACATCAAACCTTTCACCAAACTGCCCTAGGAATGCAACTTCTAAATCTATCCATGAAGAAACTGAACAAACAGGCAGGTCTGAAAACCATATCCTAGCATCATCTTCCAATGACTGAACAAAGAGTCTCATTACTACATCTTCATCCTCTACCTCATAATCTTCTATTAAATTACAAAATCTTTGCAGATGTTTGTTTGCCGATTTAGAATCTGATCCACTATATTTTGGCAAACATATTCTAATTTTATTGGGAATAATATTTGGGTAACCATATATCCCTATGAAATTTAGGGCTTTATATCTTCCAATAAAGAATGGTCTTCTCTGAGAGCACGACCAGGCTTGTTGTTCTAAACTCAACATTTTGAATCAAAGATGAATACCTGGATATATGTTGCAGCATTGATAGGTTCTTTCAACAGAGTCGCCACCTCTCAGAGAGAGGACAGAATGTCGGCAAGGCACTTTTGTTTTCTGGATTCATCACCCCAGCAGAGCACCACATGGTTCCATTTTGCTGCAACAACTTCACTGGAAACTAGATTTTCCAGCCCTCAGGTTACTTGACTCTCTCTCTCCCCAGCAGAGTCGCCATTTTCTGTTGGTTTTTCTTCTGAATCAGCATTAGGGTTTGCCACTTCTAATGCACAAGCAGATTCAGCCAACTGAATACAGGAGGTTGCGTGAGCTCCTCCCCTTCACTTCTGGTTCTGCCACACCAAGGGGGGTGTCCCTATTTGATAAAAGTATAACCTTGACTAGCTCAATGACAGAAGGATTTAACTTGACAGCAACAGGCAGAATACTCTCATGTATGGACCAAGATTTGTGTAACAAATCACAAGGTTGGCAACATTCTTGGACATGATGTCTGGTTGGGTATGAGAGCATGCAGGGATCCTAATCCTACTCCTACAACTAACAGGTGGAAGGATGAAATGGTTTGATTTGATTTTTGGATGCAAAGCTGGACATGGTATATAACCTCAACACAGAGCTAGATTGGTGCCTATCCAGGGCTTGGAGTCGGTAGACATACACCTGTGAATGATCAGCATGAACAACTAAAACTGGATTTCAGGGGGATATACATGATATCTGCCTTACAGATATCTCCCAATACAGAGTGTTAAGTTGTCTATACTTATGGCATCCCTATTGCAGTATACCCTTCCCAATATTCAATCTGAAAATAGTTTAATCTACCCCTTGAGCAGAAGTTAAAAGATTAAACATTCAACACAGGAATTCTATGTTCTAGAATCTCAGACATTCCTTGAATGCCTGGACTCAGAAGAAAGATACATGCAAAACTAGAGACAGAATCAGCATAACACATGCAAACATAGCATTATTCATATAAAATTGACCATGAAATCAGTGGATTCATGCACAAACGTACAACAGGAGATACATAAACTCGCAAGTTTTGCTGCACAGAGCAACCAAAACCAGTTGTATCTTATTACAGAGCCAAAATGTCTAGTTTTCAACAACCAAAACAATGGTAACACAGTCTGCCTATATCAGCCAGAAAGTGTACCCACAGCAATTAATTACAAGGCTTTTACAAAAATCCGCCAGATATAGATCCTTCAAAGGAATGGCGCTCAGAATTTATTGCTGCAGAGACAGAAAGTAGACAATGGTGGCCTCGAGCCCTGTGCCACCATCTGGAAGTCTTCATGCTAAAAATCAGGCAGTTTAATCACTTGTACTGTCGCCCACACCCCTGCTACAATCGCCATTGATGGCTCAACCACCCGCGGCCTACTTGGAAACTGTCGCACTGTTTAAAATGGAGCTTCCCGCCAAGAAGCGCTTCCTCGCAGGTTCAAAATAATGTAGGGAGATTAATCCCACATGCATAGTGAGAAGACCACTTCAACGTTTTATAAACATGGCCACAAACATACTAAGTGTCGAGCACTTTTGCCACGCTCGACACACAAGGCCTCGCCCAAAGCTAAGCCATCGGCTTGCCCCAAAAAACTCTCGCCGATCTATCAAGTCTCTTCGATGGCAAACAAAACACACCCTCCTTTACCGTGACTCCCTCCATCGAAGCATCCAAAAATCCTCTGGCCGACCTCATGTGTTACACCGATGAAGCCCATCGCAATCCCCTGTCGGCCAGACCAATCCCATTGGCCAACCTGAAACTCCTCTGACCGACCTCAATAGTCTCGCCGACGCCATCGCAAACTCCATATTTCCCATCATCGGCCAGAGATAGACCATCGGGCCAACTTCCATCGACTAGGCCGATAAAACAAGTCTCACCGATGGCCAAGCAAAAAACACCCATCGCCAAGACAAAAACCATCGGCCAACCCAAAAGCAACGCTCGCCGACAACAAAAGTCACGCTGATGGCAACTTGGCTTCCCATCTCCGTCAGTGTGACTTAGACCGTCGAAGCAAGACCACAAACCTATGTCGATAGCTGCCATCATGCCGATGAAACCAAAAACATAAAGCTTTGAACCATTGAACCGGTTCAAACAGATGGTTCAATGGCGAGGTTCAACACTGAGGTTCGCCAACGAGGTTCAAACCGAAAGTTCAAAGACACAATCAGAGCACTCAAAAAAACAAAACTTTCGCTGATGGACAAAACATGATGACCCCTTCCTCAGGAAAGATGAAGGGGAGCCAAAACTCAAAACCTTTTGGATTTTTTGGGAAGGTGCCTGCATGAAAAATTGCTCGAAAACTAACAGTCAATTCAGGCACCAACAGATCCTTTGGTTCAATTAATATCTCTAGCTCTCTTTCTCCTTCTTGGACATCAATGTATAGATCCTTAGTATCCTCATCATCCATCTTGGTAGTCTTATAGCATTTTTGGCCCATATTTCCTGACTATTGGTCTATACATTCCACCAATTTCCATATCCCTTTAGTTCTTGGTGGTGGTGTATTGTGCTCCGGTTCTTCTTTCTCTTCCTATGTTGTTTAAAAATTATATCCTTTATTTTCAAAAGTGCATCATGTATAGATTTTGTTGGACTGTAGAAAGAAAATGTATGTATAAAGTTAGCTTGTACTTCCTCCCAATTACTGGCTTCTTTTCTTCTTTCTTGGTTGAGATACCAAGTTTGGGCTATTGGTGTCAATGTCCAGTAGAATAGATGGGTGTCTATAGACTTGCTATGTTCTTTTCTACTTTCCCATGCTATTATACAAGTAGTTAATTATTCTTGCGGTAGATTTTGTCCATCATATTTGGGTATATCTTTGTATTCTCCTTGCTCCAATAAATATCTCACACTGACAAGAAGCTTAAATGTGGACCAATCTTTTACTAAATCTTTATGAGTTGACCACCAATCTACTGCATTGCATACTAATGTATGTTGTATTGCCTCTATTCTTCTTTGTTCTTCTGAAAAGATTCTCTCCATCTCATTCAAATATATTTCTAGGTCTTTCACACATGAGAACTTGGGTGGTTTGATATGGGAAATTCCTCTCATAATGTGATTAATATGGTGAGATATCTTAGATTCCTTTGTATTTTGGTCTGTATTGATAACACATATCTTCTACAGTGGATTTCCATTTGATGTGAAGGATTGCGGTATGTTTTCCTTATTGATTTGAACCATACATATCCTCATGAATCCTGTCATTCTTCATGTTTTGAGCTCCAGTTCATTTTTAATCCATGCTTCCAGAATTTCTTCACTATCAGTACTGTCATTATCATTGTCCACCTCTATTTCTCCTCCTAAATTTGGTTCTTCTTCTGTTTCATTTGTTTCTAATCTTGATATTGTGTAAATGTTCTTAGGATAGTTGTCATTTCCTTCCGCATAATTAGATTCTTCAATATAGGCCTCTTCCATGGGTAGTCCTAAAGGTACGTATGCACTTTTATTATTATCCGCAAAAGATAATTCTTCTTTGTGGGAGTCCACTATGCCATTTGCATCTACAAACCATCTCAATCCTAGTAGTGTATTGAAGGAATCTCCTTGTTCTTTCATGGTGACAACCACAAAGTCTATGATCTATTTGATGCCCATCAGGTTTACTTCTACTTGCTTCTAAGTTCCAATAGTTGACATGCTAGATCTATATGCCAAAGTAATATTGTAGGGTGTTTGAGACAATCTAGGTCTTCCTAGTTGTTCCTGGAGTTTCTTAGTGATCATGACATTTTTGACCTTTTTGTGGTTAATATGAGCATCCACAGTAGTGGTTTTGTCTTCCAATGTCTTTCATTTTTGCCCAATTGCCGGATTTGATTTCGCGGTATCTTCTCCTTGTTCTAGTATTTTGCAAATTGCTTAAATCTCTCCATGAGATTATGTTGTTGCATTAATGATGTGAACTGTTTGAGTGCCACAAATTTTTCTTATGTGAATAATTGATTATCTTATTTCTATTTCTCTTGTTCTTGTATCACAATTTGTTTTATTTTTTGTACTATATCATCATGTTGTCTCTTATACGGAAAGAATATATCTTCCTCCTCACTTTCTTCTCTCTTCGATTCAGTAGTATCATTTCCTCGAGTATTTGTACCATGTCTTGTAGCTACTTCTGCTTTTTATTTTCTTTTATTTTTATCCATTTTAGCTTTTTCATCCTTGACTCTTTTTCTTTGGTTTTCTTCTTCTGATGAAGATATGTCTGTGTTACCATCTTTATCTCTCTGGCAGGTCCTTAGAAACTAATCTTCTTCTTTAGGGACTCTACGGATTACTTTGGCCCCTTTTTGTTTTTCTAAGTCATCACCTTTTGTTTGTTGTGGTGCATTTTGAAAGTATTGATGTGCTTTATCATATGTAAATAGGTCATGCTCTGTGTTGTTATAGAATGTGCATTGTCTTCTTCTTTCTCCCCAACACTCATTAGCAAAGTGTCTCGGTTTTCCACATTTATAGTAGGTAGCTTCATCTCTCCTTCTTCTACCTCTACCTCGGCCTCATTCTCCTCTATAAGCTCCAAATTAGCCTCTATCATCATTACTATAGTTATTTTCATATGGTGCATTAGGGTTTATATTCTAAATAGTGTTCATGTTTCTTTGATTTCTCCATGAAGGTTGTTTATAACCCTGATCCTGAAGATATAATGGTCTCTCTACTAGGCCTAGATTACATATGCCATGGTATTATTTTGTGCTTTTTTCTTATGATTTGCATTATACCATGATTCACTTTCATCATCTTCTCTTACCATAAATAGTTGTGATGGGCAATCCAGTGTTTCATGATCATCCCATTCTCCACATAATCCGCAATATATTATATTGTTCTTTGTAGGTAGTGCTTTGATATCCAACTTCATTGTGGAGGCTTGTCTTTCTCCTTTCAATTTCTGACATTCATTCTTGATGTGTCCTTCCTTTGTGCAATAAGAACACCATATATTAGACCTCTTTTCTTCCTATTTTTCCAAAATCTCCTATTTAAGTTTCAACTACTCTAATTCCAGCCTCAATCTTTCTAATTCCTTGTTTTACTTCTTTTTTTTTTGTTTACGCCATGTTTGTGATTCAATCTGAAAGGCTAATGTGACAACTTCCGTATATGTTTCAAATATTCTCCCATCCATAGATGCTCTGACATTTGGGCTTATCCTGGATGTGAACCATTCAATTTTCTACTTCTCAGTTAATGGTTCCTCTAATTTGCAAATTGTTTCCTTGAATCTTTTGTCAAATTCCTTTATAGTTTCTCCATCTTTCTGTATTAATTCTCTCATTTTTCTTACTCCTTTAGTAGGTATTTCTGGAGTTTCAAAATTTTCTAAGAATTCCTTCTTCATTTCATCCCATGTTTTATCATGTTTAGGACATGTCTTTCTATACCATTTTAAAGCATAATTTCGCAATGTCCTAATAAAATCAAATAGTTTAGTGTCATCCTTGGTTATCTCATTCTGACTCCAAATTGATTCTAAAACAAAAACATGCTTTGATGCTTCACTTGTGTCTTTTTCAAATATCGGTAATTTAATTATAGCATCCATCTTTCCTTTTGTTTATTTTTCTAAAACCTTCGGTGTTTTGCAGTGATTCTCTTTCTAATTTCTCTTCTCCTTAGGTTTTGGCCTCTGTATTAAGGTTTTATGTTCCCTTCCTTTATCTCTCCACAATTTGATGTCAAAATACTATTTTCCCAATACTTCCTCAAAATCTTTCTTAATCTCTTCTTCTCTCTCTTTCTCACTATCAACTTGATCCTTTCTTGAAATTCTTCTTGCTTTATAAGGCACCCAGGGTGACTACTGGTCAGGGGGTGTGACTCTTCAAATTTCCTTTTCATTCTCAGGGATACTTTTTCATTTGTAAATGACATTATGTTTTCAGTAGGTGATTTTTCACTATTTTGTCTTATACTTCCAGAACTAATCTCTTTATATACCACATCTTTTCTAATCTTCATTATACTTTGATTTACCAGGTTGGCTAGGTAATCCACATCCAAATTTAAGGGCTGGAGGTTACATATAGGATTTAGTAATTCTTCCCATTATTTGTCAACTCTAATTTGAATATTAGCAAAATCAGGTTGAAATTCTAAAGTTTTACATATTTGTGGTAGGGCTAGAGTTTGGTTATGTTCTCCCCTCCACATACTTCTTAACTGGTCATATGCCTCAATTCTTCCTCCTATACTTTTTAGAATTTTTGTAGCCCTATCAATATGCATTGGGATAGGCTCAAGATTCTCTATATCTCTTTGTATCAAACCTATGGTAGCCTCTATGGTTGTTTCATCCATCCTTTATTTTTCCTTTATATTCTTCTCTCCGACAGCACCCACCTTGGCGCGCTCAGCAACACCCTCATTGGCACACTCATCCAACTGATTCTTTTCTTCCACAATTTCTCTTTCATGTTTTCTACTTGCCTCTCCTACCTTCTCCATCCTTCTATGGTACCTTTCCTGATGTTCCTGGGTTTGTTTTTGTCTCTCCTCTCTTCTTATCTCCTTTCCAGTTAGTATAATTTCTCTGATCTCCCTTAATCATTTGTTATCTCCTTTTGCCATGGGTGTTTTTGATTTGGAATTATATTAATCCTTATGTATCCCATGGTTGGCTCATCTTGAAGAGTTGCATATTTTCAAGGATATTTTCAGATCCTCCTCCTGTTCCATTTGCCATCCCCTTAAGTACATGTCCCCCTCTCACAAGGGTAGGATTTTAAGAGAAATCAAAATCTTTCACAGATGATAAAAAATTTCTTGTCACTCTAGTTTCCTTACTTTGAGCTACTGTACACTTTCCCCTTTTTATTGTTTATCCTATTTTTTTCTTCACTGTCCTTTTCTAGGGCCTCAGTAATGGAACCAAATGTTTGGAAGAAATGGGAGGGAAACCAGTCCAGAGATCTGGTCCTCGGTCAAGTCTCTAAAATCTAGTTTATACCCCAGTCATACAGTGAGAGAACCGTAGATAAACATTAAGGAAATAAGCTATGTGGTACAATCTAAGTCAAGTAAAGCATTCATAAGACACATATACATATATCAAAACCCTTATATCTCCTTTCTATATATTCATAATCAACTGGTACATATACATTCATTCCAACAGGTCTGAGTCTCTGCCTTATACATATCTATTTCACTCTCATACTCTCTTACAAACTCTTACTTTACATTACTTACATGTATCTCCTATATATCCACATAGAGGTGTGTCCTTTCCCAAAATACATCTTTGTGTGTCAGCTCTATCCTCCACATGCCCCTTGCAGTAACCTGTGGTAGGTTTTGTTGGATGCCCTGTACTCTACCAACAAGCTCCTTGACCAAACCACAGAACTCAATGTTGAATTTGCATTGATTACTTTGTCTTGTATGTCTTCCTTTCCTTCGGTCTTTAGAATAGGGTTGTTATCATTGTTTGAAGCAAAGTCCTGCTAATAAAATATTTGATTTGCCAAAAATATTAGTGAAAAATGAAGAGATTCCATCAAGAACATTTCGAGATACTCCTTGAGATTCATAAACAACCACATGATTCACATTTGCTAGCTCAGTTGCTTCAATAATATAGAAAATATCATTTGTATGACTTCAGAACTAGGACCATCCTCTATAGATCCTATGGATACCACTGCTTTAGTGGCATTTCCTATAGCTTTAGCTATGGATTATGCATCTTTGATATCAAATTGGACTGCATTTAGATGTTTAGAATCCCCTACACAATAATATTTCTCTTTAATCTTTGTGGCCTTTAAATAGCTTGACAGAGCCTGAGAATGTTTAGCATACCTGCTAATGGCTTGATATATTATTATGGCTCATGTATTCCTTCATATGGATAGAAACCTACATGGTTAATTAAAACAATCATAGAAGCCTTCTTTCACCTAAACCTTAAAATGACTTAAAAACCTTTCTCAAAGACCTAGACTCGTATTTGAACACAAATTCCCTCCAAGGGCAAAGCACGAGCCTTTTTTGAATGTTTTAAGACCTTTAAGACTTCTAACACTTCTAGAACATTGAAAATGTCAAGATAAAAGGATAAAAACTTTTCCACATTATCAAAACCTTTTACACCTTTTTTTCTTTTAAAGCTCATTGGACATATAAGGTTTGAACAAAGTTTAAAATGACTCTTGTTTCCTTTCTAAGGACACCTCATGGCCATTGGAGTCCGAGAAGACCCAAATAAGTCAACATAAGGTTTGGGGTGTTCCTAAGCTTGATCAACCTTCCCTCTTCGGTATGCATCATCTTGAGGTTGAAATTTGCATTAGATCATTGTGAACTCACCATATAATTAATAAGTCCCCACTATATAGTCCTAAACTAGTAAAAGGCACTCTATCAACACTAAGCTCATCTACTCTGAGGTTGTTGGGTTTGGCTCTCTGATTCCACTACAATCTTGGATGAACTTTTAGAATCATTATCTTCATGGTTTGTCTCTAATGTGAATCTAAGAAGGTGCATTTAGACTTGTTTGGACTAAAATGATCAGATTTTTGTGTGTTGAACACTATAGGCAATTAATGTTGAGAATTACCAACTACGGATGGTGTTTTTCCCTGACACATGGCTGGTGGATAATTGTATGCTAAGTGTTGTGATCCAGTATTATGCAAATGTTAGGCACTTAGAATTAGGATATTGTCTAATATTACTATTGTGGATTTGACTTATGTATAATGCATATTGTGTTTCCAAGTAATAAGTTGACTATATTGAATGGACTTGAGATTACTTTATGAGTCTATGTGTATGACCAAATAGAAACCAAATCATGTGGGTTAGGGTGTTACTTGTGTGTTCACCAATAATTTAGACCCTAGGACCTATAAGATCATGTGTATAAGTTTATGGATTACTTTATGTGGCATGTATCCTGGTCAACTTGACTAGTAATTATGAATCCTTGTGATATCCTAATTATGTGTACCTAGTTATAAGATGACCCCACATGTCAAAACCAATTCTGATATAGGTGTGGATAGTTAGATGTCACCAATACCATGCAAGTGACGGATGTCAGGTGTTTACCACCGTATCTTAGGATTAGTTGGTTGTCTCCAATAGCATGGAGATGATGGATGCCAAGAGCTATTCATGTTATGATACAGGTGTGGTTTAGCTGTCTATCAATAGTACCGTGTAGGTGATGGATGCAAGGAGTTATACGTTGTATCTTAGGGTTTAATCAGATGTCACCAATAGCGCAGAGGTTAGGAAAACCAGGAGCTACCCAATAGTATGATAGAGCTTAGCCAACTTTCACCAGTACCATGCAACTGATAGATGTTAGGAGCTACCCACACCTGGTTGGACCAAATTTTGCTAGTAGCATAGAGGCGATAGATGTCAAGATCCACTGACTCGAATGGTTCATTGGGCTGTGGAAATATTATTAATGGCCTTTTAAGTGTTGTATGTTGTTACACTTACACCTTAGCTAGTGGTGACAACAAGTAGTATGGGATGCTTGCTTGTCATCATAATTGGCAATGAGTCAAGAAAAAGAATGGGACCCACAGTGTAGCATGAGATGTATCGACCATACTTTTTCCTTTCTAGGAGGTATTTAAGGGCTTATGTGTTAATGAACCAGGTAATGGGAAGATGCATGCAGTTGGTCAAGAATCCATTTCCTACTACTAGTTGGTCACTAGTGTTGGGAAATAAGGTGTCTTAACATTGGTAATTCTCTGCATTTGTAATGTTTGTATTTATTATTCAATTGCCTATGTTGTAAATAATTAGAAATTCCACTTTGTCATATTGTTGGATGTGGCACGGTGATGTGTCATTCCTACATGGATTATGACAACTTGTTATTTTGTCCTCACATGAGGAGATAGGCATCCCACTTAGTGGTAGGAATATTCTGCCATGTGTCGGTATCTTCTATGTTGTGTAAGGAATGTTTGACCGAAATGGTTATGACGGATTCCTATGATGAATCTATGACATGTAAGAGTTGAGAATAGAAGGTTGTAAGACAGGTAATGACATGTGTCATGTAGCATCTTTGAATGAGGCATATTTGGGTGCCCCAAGGTGGAATATGATGTGTTGTGAGAGAATATGCTATTTATAGCATGTGTATGATAGATTCTCTTACAGCTGTAAGTTGTAACTGCTATGACAGATTCTATGACGGTCGTAAGTGTCGTAAGAGCATCTGTCATAGCCCATTTTGGAAATAGGCAACCTCTTTTGGATGGGAGTTGTGGACAAGTGTCAGACACATTCTACAATGTTGACCAAGTGTCCCTAGGCTTGGGTTTTGGTCCAAGATGCCATATTGGACACCCATTCCAAGATAGGTCCAATATTGCCTTGTATTTTCTTTATATATAGGTGCTTGGAGATGGAGTTTGTATGGTACTGTTATGTTGTCGGATTGACTCTAGACATGAGTGTTGAAGACTATTGAAGCTTGCATTGCAAGTGTATTGTAAACATTCTTTCAGATTTGTTAATACATTGTGCAGGTTTCTGAGTGTGGGGTTTTTCACCCGATAAGGGTTTTCCCCACTGTAAATCTTTGTCTCTCTTCTTCTGTCTACTTTCTGGTTCTTGTGTTTTGCTGCAATATCTCATGTTAATGGTTTAACATTACTATAATAGTTAGGATAAAGTTGAATTTGCATAGCCCTCTCCTCAATAGATTAGTGTAGGAAGCGTTTCTGCACACCTAGCTTCCTTTCAGTTGGTATAAGAGCTTGATCACCTTTGGTCCTAGTTGTAGGGTAGGGGTTTTTTTAGCTAATCTTAGGTTGAGTGGGAGTCTGTGTAGAGCATTCTGTATCTTATTGCAGCAAGGAGATGGTAGGCACATCAAGAAGGTTTGAAGTAGAGAAGTTCAATGGCAGTAATTTCGAGCTGTGGAAGCTCAAAATGGAAGAAATGTTAGTTGATCGAGACCTTTGGGAAAGTGTGAATAGAACTAAACCAACTACAATGACACAAGATGAGTGGGATCTCAAGGATCGGAAGGCTAAGGGTCTCATAAGACTTAGTCTTGCCGATTCTATGTCGTTAAATGTCCATGAGGAGACTACCATAAAACTCCTTTGCAAGAAGTTGGGGGATGTGTATCAAGCCAAATCCCCAGTCAATAAACATTTCCTGAGAAATAAGTTGTATTCTCTTCGAATGGAGGACGAAGGATCCGTGGCTAAGCATATGAATGCCTTTAATATGTTGGTTGCACAATTAACATATATTGGTGTAAAAATAGAGGAGAAGGATCGTTGTATGACCCTGCTTTGTTCTCTACCAGACTCATGGGATCATCTTGTCATGGCAATCGGAAGCACCACATCCACATTCAAAATGGAAGAAGTGGTTTCTTCACTATTGTCTAAAGAGATGCAAAGAAAGTCTTCTGAGGTAACCAAAGAAGCCCTTGCAGTTCGTGGAAGACCCAAGGAGAAAGGGAAGAAGAAGGACAAGAAAGTTGAGAAGGGTAGATCCAAATCCCGTGGGAGATCCAAATCTCCTGGAAAGTCCAAGGCTCTTTGTTGGAACTGTGGCAAGACCAGGCATTTCTCAAAGGAATGCAAAGAGGAGAATAAGAAAAAGAAGAAAGCTCGTGATTCAGATTCTGACAAATCACAAGATGACGGTGATGCTTTCATCGCAGCCCTGGCAACCCATGCATCTGATGATGTGTGGCTAATTGACTCTGGTGCATCATTCCACATGACCTCGCATCGAGACTAGTTCACTAAGTATGAGGAGTTCGATGGTGGAAAGGTGTATCTGGGTGACGACTCTCATCTGAAGATCGTTGGTCATGGAAGAGTCTCTATCTGATTCCTTGATGGTCGAGTGAAGGGGATCTCTGGGGTTATGCACATCCTAGGCTTAGCATGGAACCTACTTTTTGTAAGTAGTTTGAATGATGCAGGTGTGCAGGTTGTCTTTTTAAAAGAAGGATACAAGATGACTAGAGGATCTATGGTGCTTGTTAAGGGTACTCGAAGAGGTACTCTGTTTCAACTGGAAGCATGCATTGCACAATGCAATAGTTCTTCTGACTCAAGGAAGAGGGCAATAGTCACTTCATCCCCACCATCTGAACGAGCAGTGAAGAAATATGTTGTTTCTAGTCTTGATGGTTGTAATCATGCATTGGAAGTTAAACTTCCTACAGAAAAGACAATGTTATGGCATAAGAGATTTGGCCACATTGGTGAGAAGGGTCTGCATACCCTAAAAAATAAGAACCTTGTTGAGGGGTTAGATGATTGTAATCTTGAGTTTGACTTTTGCGAACATTGCATTTATGGAAAATAAAACCGTGTTTAGTTTTACTCGAGTTCTCATAAGTCTTCTGGTGTGTTGGACCTCATTCATTCTGATGTGTTTGGTCCTGTTAATGTTCCTTCGTTATCAAAATCTGTATACTTTGTATCTTTTATAGATGATTACAGTAGAAGGACATGGATTTATTTTTTCAGAAGCAAATCTGAAGTCTATAGCAAGTTTAAGGAGTTTAAAGCCTTTGCTGAAAATCAGACTGGTAAAAAGATTAAATGTTTGAGAACTGACAACGGTGGTGAGTTCTGTTCTACAGAATTTGATAAGTATTGCAAGGAACTTGGGATTGAAAGACATAAGACAACTCCATACACACTGCAGCAAAATGGAGTTGAAGAGAGAATGAACAGGACACTGATGGAGAAGGCTAGGAGTATGCTTAGTGGAGCTGGTCTAGAACAAAAGTTTTAGGCTGAAGCTATTGCCACTGCTTGCTATCTGGTAAACAGATCTCCTACATCAACTCTTGTTGGAAAGACAGCCATGGAGGTGTGGTCTGGTAGAAAGCCTTCAGTAAGGCATCTTCATGTTTTTGGTTGTGAGGCATATGCACATGTGCCTAGGGAGAAGCGGTCAAAGTTGGAGAACAAAGCTGTTAAGTGTATCTTCATCGGCTATGGTGTAGGTGTGAAAGGATACAAGCTTTGGGACCCCGTGGCTGAAAAAGTGTTGTATAGAAGAAGTGTCATCTTCAAAGAGCTTACACCTTCTTCCACTGTTTTGCAGCCAAAAGAAAAAGAAAAGAAAGAGGATGTTGTTCAGTTTCCTCTTACCCCTGAGAAGACTGAAAGAAAGACAATGTTGGACCTAATGATGAGGAGAACTCTAGCAGCTCTGAAAGCTCAGAGGAAGAAGTTGAACCTCAACCTCAACTCTTGAGGAGGTCTACATGCATAAGGAAGCAACCTAAAAGGTTTGGTCTTACATTGCTTGATTCTAGTTGTGTTTATGCTTTAATCACTAACAGTGATGAACCAAGAACTGTATCAGAGGCTTTGGATATGAAGGATGCAGGTTCCTAGAAGGAAGCCATGGAGGAAGAAATGGCTTCTTTGGAAAAGAATCAAACTTGGGACTTGGTGCCTTTGCCTCCTAGACGGAAACCCGTTAGATGCAAATGTGTGTTCAAGAAGAAGATTGGTGCAGATGGTAGTATTGAGAAGTATAAGGCCAGATTGGTTGCGAAGGGGTATTCACAAGTGGAGGGTATAGATTATGGTGAGATCTTCTCTCCCATTGTAAAGTTGACATCCATTCGATTCCTGTTGTCTGTCGCAACAGCTTATGACTTGGAGGTAGAACAAATGGATGTGAAGACAGTTTTCCTTCATGATGACTTGGAGGAGGAAATCTACATGTCACAGCTAGAGCATTACATGGTAAAAGGTAAAGAAAATTTGGTTTGCAAACTTAAGAAGTCTTTGTATGGTTGAAGCAATCTCCTAGGAGATGGTACTTGAAGTTTGATGCCTTTGTGTTGTCAATTAGATTTGTGAGATCAAAATCAGATCACTGTGTTTATTATAAGTTTGATGGTGATCATATTCTCATTGTTGCATTGTATGTTGATGATATGTTGCTCATTAGGAAGGGTAAGAATATGATTTCTGATTTTAAATCTTAGTTGTCAGGTCAGTTTGAAATGAAAGATTTAGGGGCAGCCAGGTACATTCTAGGAATGGAAATCAGAAGAGACAGAACCAACAGAAAACTTTGGTTAAGCCAGAGTAAGTATGTGAAGTCAGTGTTGGATAGATTCAGCATGGGAGATTGTAGACCATTGTGTGTTCCCATTTCCTTGGGGACAAAGTTGTCTGTTGAGGATTGTCCAAAATCTCCTACTGAGGTGGAGGACATGAGCAGAGTACCTTATGCTAGTGTTGTTGGTAGTTTGATGTATGTTATGGTCTGCACAAGACCAGACATTGCCCAAGCAGTGGGAGTCCTTAGTTGATTTATGGCTAATCCAGGACGAGTTCATTGGGATGCAGTTAAGCGAGTGTTAAGATATTTGAGGGGTACTTCTAAGTATTCCATTTGCTATCATGGTAATGTTTCAGGACCTCCGCATTCTATTGATATTCGTGGATTTTTGGATTCAGATTGGGCAGGTGACATTGACAACAGGAGATCCACCAGTGCTTATGTTTTTACACCATTTGGTGGTGCTATTAGTTGGATGAGTAAGTGACAACCTGTTGTTGCTTTGTCCATGACAGAAGTTGAGTATATGGCAGCAACTCATGCTTGTAAGGAAGCCATTTGGCTTAAGAGATTGTGTTCTGATATTGGTGTTGATGCGGGTCAAATCACGATCAATTGTGACAATCAGAGTGCAATTTGCCTTGCAAAGATTCCAACTTTCCATGCTAGGACCAAGCACATTGATGTTCAGTTTCACTTCGTGAGGGACATGGTTGAGGATGGAAAGGTAAATTTAGAGAAGGTAGATATTTTGAAGAATGTTGCAGATGCGTTAGCGAAACCAGTGGGCACAGAGAAGTTCAGATGGTGTTCAGAATCTATGGGCCTCTCGGCCTATAGCAGTTAAATCCTATTTTTCTATTGGCTCTTACAAGGTGTTTGACAAGTGGGAGAATGTTGGGAATTAAGGTGTCTCAACCTTGGTAATTCTTTACATTTGTAATGTTTGTATTTATTATTCAATTGTCTATGTTGTAAATAATTGGAAATTCCACTTTGTCATATTGTGGGATGTGACACGGTGATGTGTCAATCCTACATGGATTATGACAACTTGTTATTTTGTCCTCACATGAGGAGATAGGCGTCCCACTTAGTGGTAGGAATATTCTGCCATGTGTTGGCATCTTCTATGTTGTGTAAGGAATGTTTGACTGAAACAGTTATGACGGATTCCTATGATGAATCTATGACATGTAAGAGTTGAGAATAGAAGGTTGTAAGACAGGTAATGACATGTGTCATGTAGCATCTTTGAATGAGGCATATTTGGGTGCCCCAAGGTGGAATATGATGTGTTGTAAGAGAATATGTTATTTATAGCATGTGTATGACAGATTCTCTTACAGCTGTAAGTTGTAACCGCTATGACAGATTCTATGATGGTCGTAAGTGTCGTAAGAGCATCTGTCATAGCCCATTTTGGAAATAGGTGACCTCTTTGGGATGGGAGCTGTGGACAAGTGTCAGACACATTCTACAATGTTGACCAAGTGTCCCTAGGCGTGGGTTTTGGTCCAAGATGCCATACTGGATGCCCATTCCAAGATAGGTCCAATATTGCCTTGTATTTTCTTTATACACAGGTGCTTGGAGATGGAGTTTGTATCATAGGTTTACAGGTACTGTTATGCTGCCAGATTGACTCCAGACACAAGTGTCGAAGACCATTGAAGCTTGCATTGCAAGTGTATTGTAAACATTCTTTCATATTTGTTAATACATTGTGCAGGTTTCTGAGTGTGGGGTTTTTCACCCGATAAGGGTTTTCCCCACCGTAAATCTTTGTCTCTCTTCTTCTGTCTACTTTCTGGTTCTTGTGTTTTGCTGCAATATCTCATGTTAATAGTTTAACATTGCTGTAATAGTTAGGATAAAGTTGAATTTGCATAGCCCTCTCCTCAATAGATTAGTGTAGGAAGCGTTTCTGCACACCTAGCTTCCTTTCAACTAGGTAGTTGTGAGTCTATCACTATGTCCATCTATAACAAGGACCTTATGTGTTCTGTGTGGTTACTCTTGAGCCCTTGCCAATGATGACTGTAAGTAGTATGGGATGCTTGCTTGTCATCACAGTTGGTAGTGAACTAGGAAAGAGGATGGCACCCACAGTGTCACATGAGATGCACTGATATTCCTTTTCCTGGCGGAGATATATTTGACGGCTTATGGACTATTGAATCAAGTGACGAGGAAGATACTTGTAGTAAGGTTGAAACCATTCATTTTCGCTAGATGGTCATTATGTGTACCCAAGATGTGCGTAGGAGCCAATTACATGGTTTAAATATGATGCCTAAATGAGCTATTCACATTGTGTGTATGTGAATTAGTCACATTGCGTATATGTGATGCCTACACGAGCTATGCACATTATATATATGTGTGAAGTATATTTGAATTAATCACATTGTGTATATGTGATGCATGCTCAAGCTATTCACATTGTGTATATGTGATGAATGTGTGAACTAATCACATTGTGTATATGTGGTATGCATGAGCTAGTCACTCGGTGTGTATGTGACACATGCATGAGTTATTCACACTATGTATAGGTGGTATGCATGATTTAGTAATTTGGTGTGTGCGTGATGTATGAATTAATTATTTGCATTATGTATATGTGGTATGCATGAGCTAGTCACATTGGGTATATGTGACACGTGCATGAGTTATTCACATTGTGTATATGGGTTATACCCATGAGCTAGTCACACTATGTATGTGTGACGGATGTGAGAGTTAGTCACATTGTGTACATGTGATGTATGCTTGAGCCAATCACTATGTGTGAACAAGTGATATTTATATGAGTTGGTCACTATGTGGTTTTGTGTGTGTTCGTACATTGATGTTGGCATTGATCTAGCATTTGATTGGATTGCTTTTGCTATCATACTATTGCATATGAACTGAATCAGAATCATAAGATTCACTTAAAGGCTATGATTTAAAAGTGAGATTAGAGATATCATATCAACGAAGAGGATGAAGTCTCTCTATTACTGGTGTACAAACTATGAAGCCTCTGATTCCCAGAAAGGGATATGTAGGTAGGGCCATTACGAATGAACTCTTGAGGTTTGGGTCTAGGTCTAGGGATGACCCTAACATTGTGAGCTTGCCACATTAATTACAAATATATGAGTTTTGGCATAGATTTGTTGTCACGACTTTGGTTGGTAAGGCTTGAAGTTGGAACTTCTAAATTGGATAGAAGTTGCTTGGTTGATTAATTTAGTACTTGATGTGTAACAATGAAAAAAAAATAGTAACTAGGGTGGTTATTACATGTTTTTTTATCTTTACAGCAACAAATTAACTATTTATAGAAAATGATAATTTCCAAATTTCATCATAATCCAAAAATGATATTTTTTGGTAGTCCAATGATTAAGTAGTTCCAAAAATGAAATGGCCAAATTATTGACCATAGATGCTTTTCTAGGTTTTCCTTTTAAATCTAGGAAAATGACAACTAGGTAATTGTGCCCCTTTTTATTCTTAATTCAAATCTATTTCTAAGATAATTTGCAATCCATATGAGTATAGTTTCATATACATCCTTCAAATTCTATCTATAACAGAGGAATTGAAATTTTTCAAATCGCTCGTCTGCAATAGCTTTCCAACTTCATGAAGGCTAATTGAGAATCCATACACATGCAGTAGTCATTCTAGGAATTGCAAAATGATATAAATGACTTTAGCATGAGGTTGGGCATTGGAGGATATGGTTTGGCTTATGAGGGCATTCTTTGGGATGACACAAAGATAGCAATGAAGTGGATTGATAGAGCAAGACAAGGCTCTAGAGAGTTATGTGCAGAAGTCCCATTAAATGCTTGTGTACGAGTATCTACTAAATGGGTCTTTCCCAATGAAAGCCATTAGCATGTGTTGTGTTAGAAATGAAAGCACAACTACTCAACAGAAATCTGATTCAAATGTATATTTGACAATCTTTAACAGAGTATTATCAATGGAGATTGCAACACAGAAAATAAACCCACAATACAAAAATATACCAGAAGCAGAATGAAGCACATAACACAAGTCTTTAACATGGAGAAAACCCTTGCGAGTAAAAAACTCCACCAAGAAAAGAGACCAAGTTGTATTATCTTCACAAAAGAAGATTACAAATACATTCACTTCCTCTGTCCTTCAACCTTCACTCCGGCAGAACTTGGGTACCTATAAACTGTTATGCAACTCATCTACTATGCCATGGTTTATATAGAATTTACAATCCTCAAGATAGGCATCCACCTTGGAATCTCCACCCATGCAACAATAAATCTCGTCATACATGCATCCTACACTTGGCAAAAGATGCCCATGCAAACATGGGTGCCTAGGGCCAAAAATAGCCACTTACAACATCTTATGACGCGTCATAACCGTCATAGATACCACTAAAAGAAAATCTTCCCAAGATAGGCACCTGGGGCAAAACATAGCAACTTACAACACATTAATAACCGTCATATGCATCATAGTGTAATAGAATCTTATGACAACTTGCAGTTGTCATAGATTCTTTACATGCACCCACCAAACATTATGACATGCATCATATAAGCTAAAAAAAGTAGATTCTCCACTTGGGCACCCCACTTTGACCAATTACCTTTTACCATAGTAAATGACATCCCGTAACTACCGCCGATAACTCTGGAACTTACGGTGCAGTAACTTCGTAATTACCATGGACAGTAAATAATTTTTACCACTACTGGTGAAACTAGTACATCCCTTATGGGTAATTACAAATATTAAATGGAATAATACGATAATGGGATTTACAAGGTTAATGGCACGTTATCCCAACATCTTCCCACTTGACATTATACATTTTAAATCAACCCATAGGAAAAAAATGAAATAATCACGTACTAGAAACAAGGCCCATGGCCTCTCTACACCACACGAACTTCTCTGTGCTCACAGGTTTGGTCAATGAATCTACAACATTCTCCTAAGTGTTTATCTTCTTCAGCTTAATCTGTCCATTTGCAACCAACTCTCGAACAAAGTGATACTGAACATCAACATGCTTAGTCTGAGCATGATACATAGGATTCTTTGCCAAATAGATAACACTATGGCTATCGCAACCAATCTAAATGATCCTGCAATCAAATACAATACCTGTACACAGTCTCCTCAACCAAACTGCCTCCTTAGAGACATGAGTAGCAACCATATACTATGCTTTTGTGGTGGACAAAGAAACTATGGGCTGCCTCTTACTCATCCAACTCACTGCTCCTCCAAATAGAGTAAACACAGCCACGAGTGGACCTTCGACTATCCAAGTCACTTGCCCAATCTGCATCAACAAAACCCTATATGTCTAAAGATTGATCAACACTATCAGTACCAAAGTAAACCAAACAATAATCAGGAGTACCTACAAGATATTTAAGCACCCTCTTCGTATAATTCCAATGTTATCTACCAGGGTTAGACATAAATCTCCTCAAAACTCCCACTACTTGGGCAATATCTGGCCTAGTACAAACCATTGCATACATCAAACTTCCTACAACACTAGCATATGGCACATTAGACATATCCTCAAGATCGTCCTCAGTCTTTGGACACATCTAACAAAAGCTTAGTACCAATGGGTAAAGGAACTCTAACTGGGTTACAGTCCTGCATACTAAATCTCTGCAAAATGGTATTGACATACTTACTTTGTGACAACCAAAGTTTTTTGTTACCTCTATCCCTCCTAATCTCCATTCCCAGAATATACCTGGCATCTCCAAGATCCTTCATATCAAATGCACTTGAAAGTTGGGATTTTAGCTCATTGATCATACCCTTAGTATTGTTGAAAAATAACATGTCATCAAAAAACAATGCAATGATCAGTATAGAATCATCAACCTAATAAATGTAAACACAATGATCATCCTCGCTCCTAACAAAACCCAATTTCAATACAAATGAATCAAACTTTTGATACCACATTCTGGGAGACTATTTCAAACCATAGAGAGACCTCCTTAACATGCAAACTGAATGTTCTTTTCCTTTAACCTCAAAACCTGTAGGTTGTTGCATATAAATTTCTTCCTCAAGATCTCCATACAAGAATGCGATCTTAACATCCATTTTCTCAATCTCCCAATCAAAGGTTGCAACAATGGATAAAATAAATCTAATAGAAGTCAATTTAGCAACAGGAGAGAAAATCTCACCAAAATCAACTCCCTCTCTCTGGGAGTAGCCCTTGGCTACTAGTCTAGCCTTGTACTTCTCCAATGAACCATCTGCTCCAGACTTCTTCTTGAAGACCCACTTACAACCTATGGCCTTTCTTCCTTTGGGAAAATGAAGAAGATCCCAGGTGTTACAAGAGTCTAAAGCCATCATCTCCTCCTGCATGGCTAACTGCCAAGACTCACTATCATTTGAAAGAATAGCTTCCCTGTAGGATCTAGGCTTATCGTCAGTACTCAATAAAGCAAATATACAATAGAAATCTAGTGGGCTATACATGTCAACTAGATTCCATTGTCTTGTGGATCTCCTCAAGGGTGGAGTAAGAGTCTCAACTTGTTCTTCTGCATGATCATATGTATTAACTTCTTCTATAACAACATATTCATCTTCATCAAAACTACTTGAATCTTCTTCTTCTTCTTCACCCCCAATCCATCATCCTGTTCTTCTTGAGGTGCATCTTTCTACTCTAAATCAAAGTGCACTATCTTTATCTTTTCATATTTTTCTTTTGGTTGCTCAAGTTCAGAAATAGCTCTAAGTTCCCTGAAAATAACATCTCTAGAATAGATAATCTTACGGGTTAGTGGATTCCAAAGCTTATACCCTTTGACATTATCACCATATCCAATGAATGTACACTTTTCAATTTTTGGATCCAACTTAGATCACTTTTCCTTAGGCACATGAACAAAAGCCTCACAGCCAAAAACACTTAAATGTGAAACAGAAGGTTTCTTACCTGTCCACACTTCATAAGGTGTTGAATCAAGAGCCTTACAAAGAGATCTGTTAATCAAGTAGCAAGCAGTACACACAACCTCTGCCCAAAAACATTTATCCAACTGTGCATTACTCAACATACTTCTAGCTCTTTCCATGATTGTTCAGTTCATCCTTTCTGCAACACCATTCTGTTGTGGTGTATACGGAGTTATCTTTTGTCTGATAATACCTGCATGCTTGCAAAACTCATCAAATTCCTTAGAGAAATATTCCCCTCCATTGTCAGATCTTAATATTTTTATCTTCAACCCCAATTGGTTTTCAACTAACATTTTAAAATCCTTAAACTTAGTGAAAACTTCATATTTATGTTTTATAAAATAAATCCAAGTAAATCTGGATACATCATCAATGAAGGTAACAAAATAACAAGATTTTTTGATAGAATCGTTATCCATGGGTCCAAACACATTTGTATGAATAATTTCTAACTTTTCTTTTACTCTATTGCTTCCTAAAGGAAATGATTTTTTATTTTGTTTACCAAACACACAATGCTCACAGAAATCAAAGTGCTCGTTAGAATAAAAGAAATCATCCAACAAATCTTTATTCTTAATAGTTTTCAAAACATTATTACTTGTCTGACCCAATCTACAGTGCCACAACATACATGTATTTTCAGTACTAGCCTCAGATACATAAGAGGCATTACAAATTCTAATGGCTTCAAGCTTGAATAGGTTTCCCAATCTCTTCCCCTTCGGTACCACGAAGTTCCCTCTCACCAATCTGTAGCCATGCTTGTCAAAAGTTACATGCATTCCCAAATCATTCAACTTCAAAATTGAAATCAGATTTCTAGCTAATCCAGGAACATGCAAAACACCAGGGAGGGTTTTAATTCTCCCATCACTAAAACACAACAATACCTTGCCTTTCCCAACTATCAGATATGTAGATTTGTCTCCAAGGTAGATATTACCTCCATCATACTCTTCGTATGTGGAAAACCATTCCTTATGCGGGGTCATATGAAACGAGCATCATGAGTCAACCAACTAGTGATCATTAGAAACAACATTACATGCAGAAAGTAAAACATCTTCACCTACATTTGAGGACTTATCTGAAGCACTCTCCCACTATTTCTTTGGGTTTCTGCACTCCTTTACATGTCCCCTTTTATCGCAGTTCCAACACTTAACTTTGTTCTTCTTCCCAGGAGTCTTAGATCAGCCCTTGGACTTATGCTTAGCCTCTTTCTGATCTACTTTCAGTCTTCTTTCCTTAGACCTTCCCCTGACACTAAGAGCATCCCCTGAACTATCTAAACTCCTCTTCCTCAATTCCTGTGACAGCAGAACTAAATCAAGTACATCCAACTTTAGATCTGCAAGGTTAGCAGCGATAGCAAGGATAACATTCTCCCAAGACTCAAGAAAAGAACAAGTAAGATACATTTATCTTCCTCATTAACATTAACATCTACTGAAGCAAGCTGACTCTAAAACAAATTAAAAGAATTTAAATGCTATGCAACTAAATCACCCTCTCTCATTTTCATGGAAAACTAAATTTCGTTTTAAGTAGAGTTTATTTACCATACTCTTGGCTTGATAGATATCACCCAATTGATTCCATAATTTATGTGGGGTCTCTTCCTTTGCGACATTCAGTAGGGCGGAATCTGAAAGACACAAACAGATGGTTCCTCATGCCTTCTTATCTAGTCTATCCCACTCATCTGGAGAGACATCATCAGGTTTCTTCTCCTTTTGAACAGCCAACCACTGGTTTCTTTCTTCCAACAAATCCTCCATTTTCAGCTTCCACAACTCATACCCCATTCTGTTGAACTTCTCAATGTCTAAACGAGAGGTTGATGCAGCCATAATAACAAATCAAGATCTACAAAACAAACACAACCAAATCTCCCACTACAGCTATAGCTTCCACACTACCACCCAAGAGTCAAAGCTGGCCAGGCTCTGATACCAAATGTTAGAAATGAAAGCACAACTACTCAATAGAAATCTGATTCAAATGTATATTTAACAATCCTTAACAGAGTATTATCAATTGAGATTGCAACACAAAAAATAAACCCACAATACAGAAATATACCAGAAGCATAATGAAGCACATAACACAAGTGTTTAACGTGGAGAAAACCCTTGCAGGTAAAAAACTCCACCAAGAAAAGAGGCCAAGTTGTATTATCTTTGTAAAAGGAGATTACAAATACATTCACTTCCGCTGTCCTTCAACCTTCACTCTGATAGAACCTGGGTACCTGTAAACTACTATGCAACTCATCTACTATGCCATGGTTTATATAGAATTTGCAATCCTCAAGATAGGCATCCACCTTGGAATCTCCACCCATGCAACAATAAATGTCTTCATACATGCATCCTACACTTGGCAAAAGATGTCCATGCAAACTTGGGCGCCTAGGGCCAAAAATAGCCACTTACAACATCTTATGACGCGTCATAACTGTCATAGATACCACTAAAAGAGAATATTCCCAAGATAGGCACCTAGGGCTAAACATAGTAACTTACAACACATTAATAACCGTCATATGTGTCATAGTGTCATAGAATCTTATGACAACTTGCAGTTGTCATAGATTCTTTACATGCACCCACCAAACATTATGGCATGTGTCATACAAGCTAAAAATAGTAGATTCTCCACTTGGGGACCCCACTTTGACCAATTACCTTTTACCATAGTAAATGACATCTCGTAACTACCATCGGTAACTCCGGAACTTACTGATGCAGTAACTCCGTAATTACCGTGGACAATAAATAATTTTTACCACTGCCGGTGAAACTACTACATCCCTTATGGGTAATTACAACTAATAAATGGAATAATACAATAATGGGATTTACAAGGTTAATGGCACCTTATCCCAACATGTTGGACTAGAAGATGAGATCCAAAGTGATTATTCACGTAGCACGACGATTATCATACTTGCATGAAGAGTTTCAAGAATGAGTCATTCATTTCGACATCAAACCCCAGAACATTCTTCTCAATGAAACATTTAATGCCAAGGTCTCAGATTTTGTGATGGCAAAGCTGATTAATAGAGACCAGAGTGAAGTGATAGCTACATTAAGAGGAACACCTAGTTATATGGCACCTAAGTTATTGGATGAACAGTTTACTAAGAAAGCAAATATATATAGCTTTGGTGTTATGGTGGTAGAAATTGTGAGTAGAAGAAGAAGTACAGAGTGTACTGTTGAAAAAACCTAGGTTTTAATGATGAACTTTAAGCTCCAGAATCATATAATATTGCAACACAAATTATTTACGAAGAAAATAAAGATAACACAGAATAACAAAATAACTGAATGAGCGATCACATCAAACAACAAAAATATTTACGCGGTAAAACCCTAGCATATGCCAAGGAAACATCCATAGGAAAAATTATCAGTATTCTTATTTCTTAGAGAAAAATTACAATACTCATGCAGCTATCATTATTTTGATTTGCCTTTCAAGGCTACAAAGATATATATTATCTTCAACATAACCGCCACCATCATATTTAGGGCTTTTTGCTGAATCGCCTAGATTTTCTCTTTAGAAAAAGTAGGTTTTTATCATAAGATTTGTGTTGCCTCCCTTAGAATCTCCCAAGGTAGGTTGGTCTCCAAACTATGACACAAATAGGTTAAAATTTTAACACCTCTTTAATTTGTTGTCACAATTTCAACACTTACATCACTAGGATGTGGATTGTTTCTAGTGTTACAATGTAAGGAAAAGGAAGGGAAATTCATAGATTTAGTAGATTTTGAAATCAAATATGAAGGGATTGATATAGATCAGGAGGCAGCAAAAGTGTTAGAAGTGGTGATATGTTGTATATAGTATGATTTTACTAGAATGTTAGCAATGTCAACCGTGGTAAAGATATTGGAAGATATGGCTGAGATGAATCATCCCAGTTCTGTTCCAAAGGTAAAATTACAAATCCCATCTTCTTATATTTGTTTTGGTACATTTATCCACTATCACATATAACATCAATAGATTATCAATAGATGTTACTTCATATCACTCCTTCGCTATGTTTATTAGTAGATGTATTCAAAATTTAATTTGGGATTTATCTATTATTTGTCATAGTGGTATTACAAAGAGGAGGTAGGATCCTAATTTGTTGCTTACTGTTATATGTAATTTTTTAAACTTACAAGTGGGATTTATCTACTATTTACCACAATGATATGGTGGGAAAGACTCCTCTTTTTCTATTTTTGACTAGTAATATTCTGGCTGGGATGGATGTGATTAATTTGGTTATTTATAACATGTGGTGGATAAGTCAACTCTTTCTATACCTCCTCCAAATGGAGCAGCATTATCTTCTTAATAGTACTTTGAAAATGTCAGGAACTTCCTTATTGCAAATCAAGAATTGAATCTGCCAAATTTTGAAGTGATTTGGAAAAAGTTTAAATTAGTTTTAGTGGAATTTTATAATGTTAAATGCAAATTTAAGTAATAGTTTATTAGGTCAGTGACTCTTATACATTCTAACCTTGATAATTCTATTTATGGATGTGGGTATGTAAGATTTTTGTTTGGGTATATAAGATTCATGCATGTTCTTTGTTTGGGTGTGTAGATTTTTTGTTGTAGACACCTAAAAATCACCCACTATCCTAGCCATGCCTGCCACATTTTTTTCCTATTAATTGCATAAATCAAAATAATTTATTTAATTAATTGGCCCATATCATAATGTCCTAGTCTTAAATAAATATATGTCAAAATTATTTATTTTCCTGTCTCACATGATTTAAATAAATTTTATTATTTAAATCCCACCCTTTTACACATAAAAATCAATAAAAGAATTAGAAAATCCACTTTTATCCTCCACCATCCATCCCTCAACCAATTAACCAACCTAATCTCAAATGGTAATCTCTCAACCAATCCTAATTGTCGATCATCCAATCTAAAAATCTATAAATGGACCCTTTAAGAGCCATCTTCAGAAAGAACATCAACTAGAATGCAATGTCATGCTGCTACTATCAGCAACCACATTCCATCTTTCAATCAACAAATCAATCTTCAAAGCATAACCACCTTTGACACATCAAGAATCTTGTGTGAGTGAGAAACTTATGTTTTCTTTGTTCACATTTTTTGTAGTTTTCTTTCGCTCAATCAAAGATGTAGGTAGATGTTGAATGAGGTTTTAATGTTATTTTTTTAATCTTGTTTTTGTTCACATTTGTTTATCATAGTTGTGGAATGTGGTGTCACATCCCGCATGGAAGATGTAGTTGGAACATTGGACCTATAGGAATAATAAATTAAATCAAAAGATATTTTAATAAAGGAGGTCTTCTATGAAGGAGGAGGCAATTGGGAGAGACAAACATATTTATGCTATAGGTAGGGACACCAGATAGAGAATGGAGTTGCCTCCAACATCATTAATGAAGGAATGGGCTCGCCACTATGGCTCTGCTAGCAATGACAATGGCATGCGTAGGGTATGGACACCCATCAAAGCATAAAGAATTTCCATTTCATATTATTATGGATTCTAGATGAAAGTTCTGGAGGAGGATTTTAGAAGATAGATGGAGAAATATGGAGGAAGCAATGATTCTTTGAGGAGAATGGCTTTATACTCCATCTATAAATTGGGGTTTGGAGTAGAGATAGGGATGTTGTCTTTGAAAATTCTAGATATTCCATTCACTAGGGATTTTGACATTACCGTGTACTAGATCCTCATTGGAAAATCAAACATTTTCTACGCATTAGAGTAGAAGCATTGGTCAATCAAGGCATACACCTAATCGATGAATTTTTACCTATATGATTTGGAAAATAAAAGCAGAGATCAAATAGGTGTAAACTATAATTTAGGTAGAGTGTGAGATAGAGTAGCCTAAGTTATTCAAGTAAGTCTCTTCTTTTAGAGAATTCCACAATTTCTACACTCAACTTTTGTTGGTTGTGATGCGGGGAATATCCATGGTATTTGGTGCTGGTGTGTTCAAGCCACCATTTTTGCTCTTCTAGTCATTATAGGAATTAGAGTGAAGGTTATGAATATCCGAGAGAGGTATGTTGTGATAATTGAGCATGGGATCTTAGGTGCTTTATTCATGATACCTAGCAAGTAATGGTAAAGAGTAGTTGTTTGGGTTTCCCTTTTTAATAGTTGTCTCCTGCATGATTTAATAAATCAAATGTATTTGAACTGTAATGGATAAACATACTTGAACTCGTTAATCTTGGGCAGGAGATGGGGTTTTAAACTTGAGGGCGTGATTTTTTGTAGGAAATTGTCTTAGATTTCCATGGGGTTCGTGAACTTGTTAGATTATAAAGGAAATTTTAGTCAAAACAAAACCCACATGGTAATTTAGGAAATTCTTGTTTGAAATCATGAATCTTGAAAGAACTAGGAATAATAAATCCTTAAGGATATCATGGGAATAGTTGAATAATTATATATTACATGTAATGAAATACTAAAATAGAGGTGTTGAAGGTAAATGGCTAAAATACTCTTTGGGATCTATTGGACTAGGACCGTTAAGTACCTAAAATAATTGACATGGCTCTGCTAACTCACTGAGATCTATTCATATTCATGTTGTTTGATTCTTGATAAACATCCTACTGAAATATATACAAAATACTTGTAAATTTATCATGATGTCTTTGATCACTTCATAACACATGAGGTCGGAGTCTCCAAGAAGCATAATAGCCTTCTCAATCGTAGTTTTAACTAATATTTTAACTTCTTCTAGTCTCTTATATGCCTACATTCTACCTTACACACTACTGAGATTTAAGTATTTGTACCCAAGGAGGCTAAGTGTTTTTCCATAAATTCTAATATTGTAGTGCTTAGTCTAGTTGGTAAGATATTTGTGGATGTATGAAGTTGTCTATCAAGGATTGACTTATGTTCCTAATTTTAACTATAATGATAGTTAGAAAAGGATAGTCTCTTGTGGCGATAGTATTCCATTATGTCTATAATCATTAAGGCCATGGGCCTTATGGGGTAACAAGTTTAATATCATATTGCATGGTATGGTGATACAATCATTATCAACATACCTTGTTTGGTGCTATTAACATAATAGTAATCTACCTCGTCGATTAGTTAAAATATGTTGTGACTAACATGTTGGGTGCCATATAGTATGTTCATGAAAACACTTTATATGGTTGGTTTGAGTTTTGGCTAAATGATAAGGTTGATATGGTGTTATTGACTATGGCTTGTATCATAATTATTATCCTTTAAGTTTATAATGGTTGTTTCATAAAGGTAGAGGTATTTGATAACTGAACTCATTATGTGGTCTATGTTTAAGATGAGGGTTGTGGTGTCTCATAACCATGTTCTATTAGTTAGGATGAGATGGGTTATACGATTAATATATAATTAGTCTGAAATGTAGAGTTGTTGAAATAGGATTACTATTTCATAACATCATCCTCACACCCTCACTGACACATTCACTAAGGAAGGGTTGCAAATGTAGAGTATCATGGTGTAAATGACACCTTTAAGTGCACAAACTTAATGGGAGAAGTAAAGTACCAGACCATGTAACAATGTACCTAAAGGGTGTCATTCAGTCTTATTGATCTAGAAGGATAAAAACTTACAAGTCTTGCACCTAGTTATAACTTATAGATGTGGCAATCATGATTAGAATAAAGAAACTCCTTGTTTATGTTTCCACTATGGCCTAAAGCACTAGAGAAGACCATTTCCTTGTAGATGAACAATGCCCTATAATTTATATGATGTATTCATCTTGAAGAAGATAGTTCTAAGGACTGCAATAATAGTCCATTACCATGGTTACTAGCAAGTGTCATAGGATAATGATATATGATACAAAGTTCAGTTTTGTAAGTCAAAGCATAAGCATAAGATCAGTAAATGAGTTCTCAAACATGAGTCCCCTATGTTTGGCATTTATATATTAAAGAACCATGTATGATATGGTTGGTATCCCAACATTATGTGTTCCAATTATGAACTATGTCATCTTATAATATGATTATAATATTTGATATCATTGAATCATATTATAGTAGGACATCATTTGGAGCCATGTCAACTCTTTGCATATATGTTGCATTGTGAAGATATTATGTCTGTTGATGTCATGTGCTCTATTATGACTAAATTTATTTTATATTTATTATGTTGTTATATATATTTAGGTGCATGGATTTGATTATGGGAATATTACTAAGTGTTGGTATGAAATGGGGATGACAATGAAACCATGAGGGTAGGAATCTATGTGTATAACCCTTGAGAAATTAAGTGAGGAGAACTACATGTGACTTTGATCATGTTTGGAAGTAGGTATGCAAGCAATTCTTGGGTGAAGGATGCCCCTAGACCCCAAGTCTATAGGGGAGGGGTTTAGGGAATTTATGCCAAGGTTGGGGTGTTCCTAAACTTGATAAACCTTCCCTCTTTAACACATTTCATCTTGAGGCTGAAATTTACATCAAATGACAATGAATTCACCTTTCCAATTAATATTTCCCCACTATATAGGCTAGAGCCAACAAAGGCACTCTATTAGCACTAGGCTCATCAACTTTGAGGTATTGGGTTTGGCTTTCCCAAATCTAATCCAATCCTGGATGACCTTTTATGACCTTTTAGAATCATTGTCTTCACAATTTGTCTCTAATGTGAATGTACAAAGATGCTTTTAGACTTGTTTGAACTAAAATAATCAGTGTTTTGTGTGTTGAACACTATGGCAATTGATGTTGAGAATTACCAACTATATATGGTGTTTTTCCTTTACATCTGGTTGATGGATAATTGTATGCTAAGCTTTGTGTTAATTTATATGCAAATGTTATAAATTTAAAATATAATAATGTCCAAGTAACAATTGAATGTATGGAATGGCCATTGAAACTACTATATGTGACTTTGTATCGATTTATGTTTATGTGCCTAGATTGAGGCCAACTCATGTGGGATCAATGTACTAATTGTGTTGACTAGTAATTTAGACCCTTGGACCTATAAGACCATGTGTATAGGCTTCTAGATCACTTTATGTGACATGTAACCAAGTCAACCTGACCAGTGTTTATGAATCTTTGTGATATCCTGATTGTGTTTCACTTGGCTATAAGATAACCCCACATGTCAAAACTGAGTCTAATATAGATGTGGATAGCTAGATGTCACTAGTATTGTGCAAGTGATAGATGCCAAGTGCTTTTTGTCATATCTTAGGATTAGCTATCTATTACCAATAACACAAAGGTGACAGATGTTAGGAGCTATCCATGTTATGATAAAGGTGCAGTTTAGCTGGCTTTCACCAGTGTTGTGCGGGCTCACCAATAGCATGGAGGTGACGAATGTTAGGAGCTACCCAAAAATATGATAGCACTTAGCTATCTTTCACCAGTAGCATGCAAGTGATAGATGTCAGGAGCTACCCCATACTAGGTTGGAGTGACTTTCGCTAGTGGCATGGAGGCGATAGATGTCAAGATCCACTAACTAGACAAGTTCAACAAGTTGTGGAAATCTTATTAATGGCCACATGTGATGTATGTTGTTACACTTACTCCTTAGCCAGTGATGACAACTAGTATGGGATGCTTGCTTGTCATCATAGTTGGTTGTGAATTGGGAAAAGGATGGGATCCATGGTGTAGCATGAGATGCACCGACATTCCTTTTTCTTGTTAGGAGGTATTTATGAGCTTGTGTTAGTGAACTACGTAATGGGAAGATGCATGTAGTAGGTTTCATCCATTTCCTATTATTAGTTGGTCACTATGTTTGTGTGAGTCAATCATTGTGTGCATCAGTATTAAGGAAATTATGTGCTATGTGATGTTGCACTTGAGCCCTTTCTAGTGATGACCATAGGTAGTATGGGATGCTTGCTTGTCATCATAGTTGGTTGTGAATCAAGAAAAAGGATTGGACCCATGGTGTAGCATTAGATACACCAACATTCTTTTTCTAGCTGGGATATATTGAGGGCTTATGGGTTAGTGGACCAAGTAAAGGTGAAGATGTTTGTAGTAAAGATGCAACCATTACTTTTTGCTAATTGGTCACTATTTGTACCTATGTTGTACATATGAGCCAATCATATTATGTATATGTGATTCCTACATGAGCTATTCACATTATGTATATGTGAATATATGAATTAGTCACATTATGTATATATGATTCATCCACGTGCCAATCGCATTGTGTATATGTGATGCCTACATGATCTATTCACATAGTGTATATGTGCAATATATGTGAATTAGTCACTCTGTGTGTATGTGACACACGCATGAGTTATTCACACTATGCATATGTGGTATGCATAAGCTAGTCACATTGTGTAATCTGACACATGCATGAGTTATTCACTTTGTGTATATGGGTTATACCCATGAGCTAGTCACACTGTGTATGTGTGACCCATGTGAGAGATAGTCACATTGTGTACATGTGATGTATTCGTGAGCCAGTCTCTATGTGTGAACAAGTGATGTTTATATGAGCTGGTCACTATGTGGTTTTGTGTGTTTTCATACATTGATGTTGGAATTGAACTAACATTTGACCATAGTGCTATGATTTAACATTTAACATGTGATATGTGATCTCTGATTCTATGATCTAAAAGTGACATTAGAGATCTCATATCAAAGGAGAGGATGAAGCCTCTCTATTATTGGTGTACAAACTATGGAGCCTCTAATTCCCAGTTAGACGTAGGCAAGGCCATTATGAATGAACCCTCAAGGTTTAGGTCTAGATCTAAGGATGACCCTGACATTGGGAGCTTTCCATATTTAGTGTGAGTATATGAGTTGTGGCATAGAGTTGTTACAACAACTATGGATGGTAATGCTTTGAATTTGGCACTTATAAATTGGATAAAAGTTGCTTGGTTGATTAATTTAGTACTTGAGGTGTTAAAAAAAGTTAGTAGTAACTAGGGTGGTTATTACATGTGGAAACTAGACTTTATTAGTCATACTAGAAAATAGTGTTTTAAAATGAGTAGTTAATGGTCTAGAGATTCAGGTAGGGTGCAATGAGTTAGAGAAATAAAAAATGCCATAAAGTTTGTGGCTCTTATGATTTTATACAACATACAATAGCTAATTAATTAATTAGGTTGGCAACATTTTCTCCATATCTTTCCAAGGATTGAGATGAGGAATCGTATTACAGTCAGGGACATTTGTGAGAATGGGTTTGTCCCTACAAATTCTAGTCACAATGTAACCAGTGATAATATAGAAATGATTGTGAGGAAAAGTTTACTGGTGTTGCACTTTGGTGTGGTGATTATGGCTCTTGTGTTTTTTGGCACTAAGGGAGTTACTTAAAAAATGAACAAGTTCTTGGACTCCACAAGACTAAAGATTTCATTCTCATGAAATCTCTCCTATGAGTTGATAACTTCCACATTATTTTTAAGGATAAAGAGCACATGCTTTGAGTTAAGAGTTTCTTTCTTTTTCTTCAATGTAGTAGAAAAAAATCTGGTTAGGATTTTATTTCATTAGTTTTTTAAATCTATGATGGAGGAAGTAGACATGAAAGTAAATTTAAAAAGGTTTCATTATAGATTTATTATTACTAAGGGAATTATAGTAGGATACTCTCTGTTGCAAGGCTTGAGGTGTGTTTTGGACATGTACATGGGAAGTATTTTATTGAGTAAGTCGTTGGCATGGATGATTTTCTCTTGTGATTAGGTAAGCCTTTTCATTTCAACACCAATCCCAATGAAAATTAGACAACTTAAAATCTTATTAATAAGCTATACTTGACCTTCAAAGAAAATTTACTTTCAATATAATCAATAAATTGAATCTACAAATTGACCAATTTTTAGGGACTGGTAAAAATTCAATGTCATCTATGTTTTTCAATTTTTTCATAATTTGGAAAAGGAGGGATTATGAAATTTATTTTTGTTGGCAAGTCATGGCCTATGTTAACCTTGATGTTGATGCATCAATTGTTGAATCAACATATCTTGCAAAGCATGAGCTATCTGAGCTTTAGTGGATCAAAGTTTGTGTTTTTTCAAGAGATTTTGCTTGCAAAGTGGAAGTGGGATTGCAATTGGATTTTTAGTAGCAATAAGTATGGGGGTTGCATCTGGCATGTTTGTACGTCATGTTTTCAGGTTGTATGGGAGAAAATATAGGAGCTCTTAAAAACTTAAATTATGTAGGGTTATGTCAATGGAGGATCAGAATGGTTGCAGTCTTTGCTATTATGTGTTTTTCTATAATGTTATGAGGCAAACATAATCTAAGGAAATAAAAAAACTAAAATTACTTCTAAATTGTTTTGTTCTATTATGGAAGCAAATCCTTGGCATATTATAAGTTCATTGTTAAAATTACATGAACTCCAAAGTACAGATATAGAAGTTCAACATCTAGCAATAAAAATTTAGGTAATTTCACACTTCAATGATAGATAAAAATTATAAATATTTGGTCTTATTTTTATTGGCAAAAATGTTTTGACTGTTAAATTGGTTGATATTTAAGAATAGTTTGATTAGGACTTAAAATTGTCATCCTATTTGATCCACTGAACTATTTGATAGAATTGTTATAGGAACTAATATTTTTTACAAAAATAATAAAATTATTGGATACCAATTTTTGAAGGGCTGAGATTGGTCTTTAAGTTTATTATCAACCAACTAACATTTGCAACAAATAAAAAAGAAATCATGAAAAGATTTGGGAAGAGAGAATTAAGTGATGGGTGATGGTCTCTCAATAATAAAAACCCTAATTCAATGTTACTAAAATGTAAACCCTAACACTATAAACAAAATGTCCTCTAAATCCTTGATTGTTGGCATATAAAAATATATTTACACCCAAGTCTTTCTTAGTTGAAGTATATTGGCATACACATAAAATTGAATATCAAAGTTCTTTCAAACATACACACACACAAGAATGCCAAAGTTCACTCAAACACACACACCCACACACACACAATAATGTAAAAGTTCAATCAAACATACACAAACACATGACACAGAGTGAATGCCATAGTTAAATCATGCACACACACTCCACACAAAGTGAATGCCAAAGTATTTTTATATATACACAAACACACTTGACACAAAGTGAATGTCAAACTATTTTTATACATACACAAACACACCACACAAAATAAACTTTTAAATGTAATAAAATTTTAAACATACACAAACATACTCCACATAAATTGATTGAATTACATTCATACACAAAAAAATGAATGTCAAATTACTTTCAAACACACACACACACACAAGCACTTCAAACAAAGTGGATGCCAAAATTAACTTTTCACACACACATGCACGCACATAGAGTGAATGCCAATGTTAATTCACACACACAATGAATGCCAAAGTTAACTTTCAAACCCATGCACACATAGTGAAATCCAAAGTTCATTCAAACACACAAAGTGAACATCATTGAAGTTTGAATGTATTTTTGTACATATACTTTACACAAAGTGAACATCATTGAATTTTAAATGTATTTTTGTACATATACTTTACACAAAGTGAACATCAAAGTATTTCTTACACACACATATTGAATTCCAAAGTTCACACACACACACACACACACACACACACACACACACACACACACACACGCATACACACGCACATGCACACACACACATACACACACACACGCATGCATGCATGCATGCACACATAGTGAATGCCATAGTTTATTCACACACACATGCACACACACAATGAATATAAAAGTTAACTTTCAAACCCACACACACACACAATGAAATCCAGAGTTCATTCAAACACACATACGTGTACACACAAAGTGAACATTATGGAAGTTTGAAAGTAGTCTTGTACATACACTTCATACAAAGTGAACATCAAAGTATTTTTATTCATAGACATAGACACATAATGAATGACAAAGTTAATTCACACATGCATGTGCACACACACAAAGTGAATGCCAAAGTTCATTCACACACACATAGTGAATGCCAAAGCTAACTTTCAAACTCACCCAAACAGACACAATGAAATCCTAAGTTCATTCACACACACACACACACACACACACACACACACACACACACACACACGTACATGATGCACACATTTAGTGAATGCCAATGTTCATTCACACACAGATGTGCACACGCAGTGAATGTTAAAGCTAACTTCCAAACCCATCCCCCTAGACACAACGAAATCCAATGTTTATTCACACACACAAACACAGACACAAAGAATGAATAATGTTTATAGACTCGGGAAGCCCTCACAAATTCATCAACAAGAAGTTAGCTTCTCATCTGAATTTTTTATCTATTTGGCTTAAGAATTTTAGGTCACGATTGTAGATGGGGGTATCGTCAATTATTTATGGAAATGTCATAGCATTAAACTTTCCATGGGAGAGAACTAACTAGATTGTCCTATGTTTGGTATATTTATGTGTTCAACAAACACTACTCTAGGAGTCTATTGGCTTACTACATTAGGAATAATTAAGATAAACTTTTGAGAGCTATTCATGTGTTTTTACTTAGAGGGCAAGACAATCAAATTGAGAGAATTGTGAGTACAGTCTCCTTAGTTGGTACACTCCCATCAAATGCAAAAGATGCTAAATAAGGGGATAAACAAGTTTATGTCCAAATTATTTTCATTAGAAGCACAACAATCAATTATTTCTACACCACCATATTTGCAAGCAGTTGTCGATCGTCACTCAATATTTTTGAAGATATCCTAAAGGGATTGTCTCCTAGAAGAGCTCATGATCATGTCTTTCAACTAGTACTATGGATATTGCCACCCAACATCAATCTAGAAGTAGCTATGGGTTCCCATATGTACAAAAAAAGTGAGATCGAGAAGATGGTACAAGAGATGCTAGAGGCAGGTATTATCAGACATAGTTGCAGTGCTTACTCCTCTCCAATAGTAACATGGTACACAAGAAAAGATGACACTTGGTAATGTGTCCTAATTACAAAGAGCTTAACAAGTACATCATAAAAGATAAGTCTCTAATTTTAGTAATTGATGTTTTGTTATATGAGATAAATGGAACTTTTTGTTTTACCAAACTTGATCTTCATTCAAGCTATCATCAAATTAGAATTAGAGATGAGGATATACATAAGACAACTTTTCAAACCCGCGAGAGCCACTATAAATTTTTGGTGATACCTTTTGGCCTCACAAATACACCACCTACATTAAAAATTTTGATGAACTCTATTTTCAAGCCATTTCTATAAAAATGGGCATTTTTTATGACATCTTAATACATAGAAAAAACTTGGGAGGACCACTTACAACAAGTGGATCAATTTTTAGACATTCTTGAACAACATTAGCTTTATGCTAAACCATCAAAGTATGTTTTTGGAGTCAAAGATGTGCAATACCTAGGTCATATTGCTTCAAATGAGAGAGTTAAGGTGGAACCTCATAATATCAAAGATATCATAGAATAGAAAATGCCTAGAACCCTAAGAACATATGGAGTTTGTTGTGCCTTGCACAGACACCCCATTTTTCCTTAGCAAAACAAGGACCCCTCTTCTCTTTTTTTCCTTCTTTTTGCTTTGCTTATTTTGGTGTTGACTTGAATTTTCCTTTGATTCCGGTGTTTTGATCTCTTTCTTATTTCTTGTGTTCACTTAGTCCATGTTAGACATTCAGGGTTTGCCATGCCAACATTATAGTAGAAACATCCCCGAAACCTCGATACTTTACCTTATCACTCTGCTTTGTAGTCTTGTGCACCTTGTCAAGCTTTCAAAGTTGGTCATATTGGCATGACTTTAAAGGAACCTCTGATGTCCTAACCCCCATTATAGACTATTGTTAGGGCTGGTACACCACCCTCGTTGAACTTTCAGAGTTGGTCATCCTAGCAGGAATGTAAAGGAATCTTTGAAACTCTAGTGCTTGGAAGGGGATCTGACCTAACCCCGACCTACCCTCGGCTCTGCATTAATGGTATTTTTCCTACGCATGTGTGATATGGGTTTTATTTTTGTTTTCCCTAATTTTGTTCACTTCTAAATTTTCTTTCATTTCCTTGGTGCACTAGCGATTTGAGCTCTTTGAAAACCCTATCATGAACTTGAAGCTACCGGTGCACCTCTAGTTGTGTAATTTCACCCATGCTTCGTTCGTACATGATTGTTTTCTACATCGACAACCATCTTCTTCTATGTGTGTTTCTAGATAGGGTTACCACACCTCTTCTAGTGCTTTATTAGCTTTTAGTCACTACATTTTGTTGAGTTTGATTGGGTTTGTTTGTTTACATTTATCTTTCCTTGCTTGCATTCAAATTTGGTGGTTGAGGGGTTTGATTATTTTGTTTTGACATTTTCACTTTGTTTTTTGCTCTTCATTTTTCACCTTTTTGGTTTCATTTGTGTAGTGCATTTGAATCCATTTTATAAGCCTTCATGCTTTTCAAGATTGTTTGTACTTTGAAGTCATGCTTTTGCTGGCCTGGATCAATCTAGTGGGTTCTTTATTGCAACCTTGCCTTTATGTTTGCCATGAAGTTTGAATAGTCCTTGACCTCTAACTTCCAAGGCAGCGTCTATGGGGCCTTCAGGATGCACCAGATGCATCGATGGTCCATACATCCATCACCCCCATAGATGCACATGCAACCCACGCTTGCACAAATCTATGTCCCTTTGTCAGTTAATGCGTGTGCAGACGGTCGAATTTCCGTGTACACTTTAACGGTGGCTAGAAAAAGTTGCGGGCAACGATTGTGGAAATATTAAAAATTTGATTTTCTTTATGCCCAGACCAAATGCGATTTATAATTTTTTTTTAAAATAAGGAGTCATCTTAATGGTATTTATGTTATAAGATTTAGTATATATTTTTTATTATATGGTTAAGGTTTATAGCTAATATTTTATTAATTTTTATTAATTGTAATATTAAAATAATAAAATCATAATTATAATATAATAATAAAATCGTTATTATAATATTGTAATAATAATAATTTAGTAATAACATAAGATAATATAATATTAATTATATTATACTTATATAATTAATATTATATTATACTTATATAATTAATATTATATTAATTATATAATATTATATAATTATATAATTAATCTTATATAAGTATAATATAATACTAAATATAAAATATTAAATAAGGGTTTAGGGTTGGGGTTTAGGGTTTTAGGGATGCAGCCATCCAATGGACATGTCATTCTATGGCCGCATAGCTAGTTCTCTTATATTATATTAATTATTATAAATAAGTCTCAAAATAATTCTATATAACCTATATAGCATTCCCTCAAATAGTCAAATATTATTAATTCTTTATGAGAAATGCATATTATCTATACGTGGATAAGCATAATTATAAATTTAGTTAATATAATAAATATATAATTATTTATTTATTATATAAAATATAATAATAAATATAATTAAATATAGATAGGTATATAATTAAATAACGAATATATATAATATATTTAATATAAACATAAAAAAATATGATTCAGTAATTATAGATAGATATATAATTAAATAACAAATATAAATAATATATTTAATAGAAACATACAAATTTATGATTTAATATAAACATAAAAATTTACATACGTAAATCAAAGGTAAACAAGTGCCAAGTAGTGGCCCTTGTAGTGTTGTTATTATAGTATTTGTTTAGTTGTATTTTTTTTTGTTGATTAGCTATTGGGTGTATATAGTATTTCTTTAGTTGTAATTTTTTTGTTGATTAGGTATTGGTTGTATAGACAAATTGCATTCCAATAATTGAAAAATTAATTTTTGAAGAATAAAATTGAAATATCAAAAATAATCTAATTTGGTAAAATAAAATAGGACCAAAATATTTTCTTAACTATAAAACTAAACTTTACAAAGCCTATTAAATAACACAAATATTTCTTAAAAATGTAATAATACTAACACTTTTATAATTTAAAATGCATATTAAAATATTGTAAGTTTGAAGAATAAAATAAAAAATGTAATAACATTGCGAAAAATATTCGTACTGTAGATTTTTAACTTTTGACTAAATAAAATTGAAATCCTAAACTTTTAACACCTGAGTAAATAAAATAATCTAATTTCATAAAATAAAATATGTAGAACCCTAACCCTAGCCGGTGTGGAGAGATTTGAAATGTCTACTTAAGATATTAAAATGTAATAATATTGAATACTATTACAATTTAAAATGCATTAAAATATTGTAAGTTTGAAGAATAATTACACAATATAATAACAATAACATATTCATATTTAGATCACTACAGTATTTTATCTTAGTCACTTAATTTTTTTGTTTAAGTAATAATAGTAAGTACTTTTAGAGAACATGATTTTAATTATTTTAATTAATCTAATATTGTGGTTTAGTAATAATTTTTTCTAAAGATAAAGAATTGTTTATCATTTGAAATTTGTAACTATTATATTTCCATAATTAAATTTATAAGGAAAAATTTATGTGAACTCCAAATGTCTTGGATAAGTAAAATTGAAATCTCAAAAATAATTTAATTTGATAAAAATAAAATAACACTAAAATATTTACTTAGCTATAAAACTAAACTTTACAAAGCCTGCATATTTGTATTATGTGGGTGTATAGAGATTTGAAATGTTTGCTTAAGATATTAAAATGTAATAATATTAATACTATGATAATTTAAAATGCATTAAAATATTGTATGTTTGAAGAATTAAAAAAAATGTAATAACATGGCGAAATATTTTTCATGATAGTGTAGATTTTTAACTTTTTAGTAAATAAAATTGAAATACTAGATTTTTAACTCTTGAGTAAATAAAATTGAAATCCCAAAAATAATCTAATTTCATAAAATAAAATGTGTAGAACCCGAATTATTAATATTATAACTTTGTTTGGGTGGTTGGGAGGGAGCCTTGCCACATCATCATGGGTGGCAAGGCCGATGCAAAGAGAGAAGTCAAGGAATCATGTTTCGTATTTGCTTCAAGATGGCACGAGCAGAGGGGAGTTGGTCATTAATGACCTTTGGTGCCAAGCCTCAGCACTATCTGGCAATCATTCCAAGGAAAGCCTTCGAGATTCTTCGATTGACAGGTTGGGAGAAGGTTATTAGGGAAGGTGGGTTCGTCTGTCCGCAGTTTCTTTCCTTGTCTGTTGCAAATGTCATCTCATTTTGTTGCAATTATTTCAGTAGACTCCATCCGCTGTGGAGGGATGGATACCCCTATCACGCTACTCAGCAGCAAGAGGCAAATGGCCTTCATTGGCAGCATCACAAACCTCCGTTTGCAAAGGATGCTACACAGGTCGGATGATCTTATGGTGGGGGTAGTGAGAATGATTTTGGGCAAAGATTATATGGAGAACGATGAACGTTATCGGGTGGATTCAAGCATCTCTTCGCGGGTTTTAGCAATGTTGTTGGAACTAGATATGGCAAAGGCAGAGGCGGAGTCTATCATGAGAGGCATCTTTAATCCAGAGCATTTAGGTGATTTGGGAAAAACATTATAGGTGGCCAGCCCAGGTATTGGAATCCCCCATCTAAAGGACTGGAGCATGCTCGACGATCCCGGCACAATGATAAAACTTTACCCGTTCATCCTGGATGTCAAGGGATTTGACCTGGTGGTGTTGAAGGAGTAGGCGTTGGCTGCAGTGAATTACATCAGAAGGGTGTTGTGCTTGGTCGCGGTCGAAGGCTTCCAATGGGTGGAGGACTTCAGTAGGAAGCTTGCAGAGTATGATAGTTAAGTTATTTCAGTATCTTTTTGGCTTCATTTTGTATAGTAGAAGCCATTAGTTAGCTAGTCCAAGTATGTCTATAGTGTCATATGGGTGTTAACAGTATTGACCCTGCGTGGTCTTATGTTATAAGTTCTTAGTCTGGGAAGGGAGATAAGACTGAACATACTGCCAGCCATGAAAGGGCTGAGGAACTATACCTTTTTGATATACTTTTAATATACTTCCTTATTATGAATCAAAAAAAAATATTATAACTTTGTCCTTTGACAAAAAGTAATTTTTACATTTAGCTAATAAAAAAAAATTAAATTCATAAAAACTAATGATTCTTCCCTCTCATAATTATCGCCATCCATTTAGGCATGACTTAACTAATGGGAGACAAAATTTGTGTTCATAATTTTTTTACTTGCCACATCCTCCCTTCAAACCAAAATTCTCTCCGCATTTATAGTTTTTTGTTGCTCTCTCCAAACAGAGAAGAGGTCATTTTTTTCAGCCAATATCAATATAGATAAATCATTTTAATCCTATCTTTTGATTGGTTTACAATCAATAGATTAATAACTAGATAAGTGTCGATACTAATAAATAAATTTATTTTAAATAAAAGTTATCTTATTTACTTAAGAGTTATTTTATTTTTACTTTAGAGTTATTTAACGATTATTTTATTTCTATTATAGGCCCCTTGAAAAGGATATCTCTTATTTCTATTATAGACGCAAATAAAATTTAAAAAAAAACATGTAAATAAAATTCAATTAATATTATAATTAGATTATTTTATTTAGTTAAGAGTTATTTTATTTTTACTTTAGAGGTATTTAAGGATTATTTTATTTTATTTATATTATAAACACCTGGACAAGGATATCTCTCTGTAGATATATTTTTTCTTTAATAAATAAATATGCTAGTATAATTGAGATTTGAGAATCTGATTACAGGTTTTAAAAAGTCATAAGGGTTACATGATTGACACCATAGTGAGCGGTGTTTCATAGACTTGAATTGAGGCCTCTTTTTGAATGCTATCTTGTTGGAAGTCAATCTTAGGAGTGATATTTTGGTAGTATTTTCAATCTCTAAGCATCAGTGTGACTCCATTTTTAGTTCTAGCTTATTAATACAATATTCATTTTCTTTGTTTGATGTATTTATCTTGTGTTTTGAAATGTTATTTTTGCATGTTATTGTTGTTATTATTATTAATTATCTCTATGATGTATTTATTCAACCCATCTAATAGGTGTAATTTTTCATAAGTTTTAAAAGAAAATTTTAGAAAACTTCAGGGCATATTCTTCTCGTGCTCTCTCCTTTCTCTCTATTCTATGGTGATTTATTATTAGGCTGTGTAACATCAGAAAATGTCCCCTTGGGGGCTTTTCCCTCATAAGGTTTAGCTCCTGAGTCTTTAGTATGCATTTAGGACATTTTAGTTCATATTTTGGCATCCCGATGGAATGAGACCTAGGTTTCATGGCAAATGGGACCTAGGAGGACCCCTTGATCTGTACCCTACCTAAAATAGGGGGGGAGGACTTGGGCACCCGCACCCTAGTCCTACCCTATTTTGGGGCAACCCCAATTTCTGGGTGTCAGTTTGTGACCGTTATTAGGTCCCTTTGCCGACACGGTAAGTTTGAAATTCAAATATCTTGGCGGGAGTGCTTGTAGTTGCATATATTTGTAAACTAGATTTCAATTAGATGGCAATGGTGATGTTCAAGTGTTCTCAAGGTGATTCAAGGCTTTCTATTGTGTTGCAAGAGCAGACTTGTGTGTTTTGTGTGTTGATATTTGCATATTTGAGCATCAATCTCCTCATGGCATGAAGAGCATCTTCCTCCATGAGAGCTTCACTACAAGGTGACATATCATTGTGTTTTCATCATTAATTCCTTTAGTTTTTGCCTCTACCTCACAAGGGCACACACTCTTTGTCTGAAAATAATGTTCAGAGACTTAAGTGTCCTCTGAGGCTTGACTAAGGTAAGCCTCTAAACACCACAACCCCCAAACCAAGTCTTGTGATTACAGGTTACAGGTGTCGCATCCAGAAAAAGTGGAGTTGCAGGAAGGCTTGGTAGGCATTAGGGATTCAGGATCTAAAGAAAAGGACACAGGAGCACTTCCAAGACTTGGGCGCTCACAACAGTGTCCTCTGCAGATAGATTTTAGGAAATAGAAGTTACAGGGCTAATCAGTGTCGGAAGGAGATCCACATTCCCTGAAAAAGCATGTACCTTGGACTTGGGCACCCACACCTTAGTCCCCAACTATTCCGCTTTGAAACCCTAAAAACAGGTATTCTATAATTCAGTATTTTACTCCTGTCTGTAAGAGTTTTTTCTGTAATTCATCAATTTGTTGTCGTATTTGCATAGTTAGGGTTTTAATGGTCAATTGGACATAGGAGAAGGAAAATTTGATAATTAATTCCCTAATCCAAGTTTCCCTACATCTACAAGTGACCTAGGGCATGATAGTGCTCACCACTCAACCCTAGATCCTTCAATGTTTAGTGGAAAGGAGGGTTTTAACATCTAAATAATAAAAGATTAACAAAATCCAATTTTACTCTAAACAGGTTATAAAGTTGGCACAAGGTAATCATGGTGTTGAAAAGGGATGACTAAGCCTTCTAGTTCTCATGGAACTTTATGAATTATAGATCCTCTAAACTTCTTTCTATGAGTCGGTACAACATTAGACCCAATATCATTTCCTACCATATCTTTTAGTGTCACTCTACTTGTATTGTAAATTTCATACTCCATTTCAAAACTTTTCGCATTCCACCTTAAGGCTTGGCCATGTATGCAACTTGTGCAATTTGACATGCATGCTAAGATGCATACAAGGTGATCTATTCAAAAGGAAGTGGCAACTCACGAAGAGATGGTATTATATTTTCAAATTGTATGGATATCCAATCAAGAGGTGGAGGGCATTATACAATATATAGTGTAAGTTTCATGTATATTGTACATTCCTGTTTATAGCAGAGAATGGGTCTTATTTCATAAAGTAGGATGCAAGTAGGTATCATCTTATGTCAAAGGCCCATGGGCATGTAGAAATTACTAGGCATCTAGGGAAAATCTAAAAAAGGTGCGTACATTCTGCATGACTTAAAAAACTTATGCCCCATCTCACTTGGCATGACTAACTCACCGTTTGAATATCTGGCATGGAACTTGTTGTATTATAAATAGTTCCTAAGCAATTGAAAGTAAAAACTAACAAGAAAGGTCAAATCACAATTATGTTTAGGGGCCATTGCTAGGAAAAGGCTTCAAATAGCATGGCCATGTAATATGGTACGAGTATGTTGAAAGATAAAGTCAAGCATAGATGGATCCAACATGGGAGATCACAAATGCTAGCATGACATACTTAAAGGACATAAATTACATGAAGATTAAATGTTTTATCTAATAAATACAAAAATACAAGCATCAATGGTGTTAGAAACAAAGGCTATCGTAGTATACAAATGCATTCTAGAGGAAGTATAGAGATATGGTGCAACAATGTATGAGGCTTCAAAAAAGGTTTAAGGAAGTCTAGTGTGGACTTATGAGACATCGTGGCATAATAAAATTAAAAATTTTAACAGTAGATTTGATACGTCATTATGTATGTTATAAGCCTTCATGGAATATGGCTTAAAGGCCATATAGAATGAAGTCCCAACAAACATAGCTCCAAAATGATAGTTTAAAGATGGCACATCTAATTATTATCGTAGCAAAGCCACAAATCTAACACAGAATCCCAATCTTGAAAATTTAATGCAACCAAATATAACTTTAGAGGCAACATGGAAAATGGAAAATTGATCGCCAAAGTGGTCAATGGAGTGTAGAAGAAATATAAAGCCAACATTAGTATTAAGTAAGGAACCTGTAGGAGTAAAACAAAAAACAAAACATGTAACTATGTACCTTCTGGTGAAATCAAATCCAATGGTTCATAAAACTTAGAGAGGGAGGATGAAAGGGTGCCAGTCTAAAAGTGTCCCATCCCTCTAATCCTCCACATCAATTTCTAATTTAACAAATAGAGTACTTTAAATAACAGAGATAGGTTTGTTTTCATTCACTATTGAAGCAAGTAAGGTAGAGGGTGGGTCCAATAGGATAAAATAGAAAACAAGTAAATATTTCTAGGTTCACAAGAATATTAGTAAAATCAAGATGAAGTAAATTTAAAAGTGGACCCACCATCTTTATAAGTGTGCGATATTTGTGATCAAGTAGGGGTTTCATTATTTCACTTAAGCTCGCAAATATTTATTTTATTTTTAATAAAGTGGAAGCTTTATCAGTTCATAGGGTAAATAAAATGATTTTCATGGGGTAAATAAAAGGATGTTCATGGGAAATATCAAGTGAGCCTATAAAATGATAAATTATTATGAGCTCACATTAAAATCAAATGATCTTATTAAAATTCAAGCTCACAAAAATAAATATTTAGATTCGTGAAATGTATTATCACATTTCTTATGATAAAGAAGAGCTCATGATAAAATAATTAAGCAAGAAGGTGAAGAAAGTGACAATTGTAAATGATAGACTTAGGTTTGAGCATGGAAGACTAGAGATTTGTAAGAAATGAAGTAGTAGTTGACTGGGAAAGGTGGTTTTCAACATTTATTTTTGTTCTAGCACTCAAGTCATTGATACAAGCTATAATAATGAATAATTATGAGATCTTATCATGTTGATAACATTCTGGCAGTTTTTTCCTTCAAATCTTCATGTAGAATTTGAGAGTTTATGGGCATTTATTGTCTCCCACTCCTTTTCTTCTCTTTCTTTGTGTTATATTTTGTAGTTGGTTTGTTTTTAAAAGGAGGTTAGATTTTATGGAAAAACTCTACCTTTTTATAATAGGAGTGTGCATATTTAGTCCTTTGGGCAGATAGTTTGTATTATTGTTCATACATGTTGCAACCTATATGACTATATAACAATTTCTATCTTTTGCATTTTCTTGCCAATGTATTGTTTCTAATAAAAATACTCTTTATATTGTGTTTATTTGTGGTCTTGAAAAAATATTTTCTCCTACTTTTCATTTGCATCTTGTAGGCTTGGATCATGTGTCTAGAATTGTTGATCCCTTTGGGTAGCTCTCAACCTTCTGCATATCAATGATCATGCAAACTTTCATCTTTTTCCCTTTATTGATGTAGTTGTGTCTTCTCGTTTCCATTAACTATTGAGTTATGTGCTAGCAATCTTGTGCAAATTAAAAGGCTTTGTTTGACATATTGCCCTCTTAGAATAGGCTTTCATTTTTTAAATTCTCTCTTTCTTCATTTTACCTCTACCAAAAAAAGTAAATAGAAAGAGCTCCTTTAAAATCCCATAAGTAGCTATCTTTTTAATCCCAGAGGTCACTTTGTGTGTCATGACCCACACTCACAAACTTTCCATGCTTGATGTTCACAAAATCATAGATTTGAGGTAAGAAAAATCAGGACATCAAATATTTTGGCACACCCCATGGGACACAAGTCCAAGGCTTTGTTCTTTGTTCTTGTTTTGATTAAAATATTTTTTTTGTATTTTATGATTTTGGTGGAGAATAGTAAACAACTCTTACGAGCATGCATCCTTCACCTAGCCTAACTCCACTAGTCGTAGGATTCCAAATCTCTATTTTTGTAGACCATGCCTAGCCCATGGCTCTACAAGTCTCAATATCCCTCAGAATGTGACAGCCACTCCTAGAAATTTACCATTTGTATCTTGAATTCCAGCATACCATTGCAACAACAATGGAATCACATACCTAAGTTAGTTGTTAAAGCATTGCCTCTTTTCTACAAGGATGGCTCTATATCTCCTATGGATCACATCTAGGATGTTGTAAATATTTGCAACATTCATAATATCATAGGTCAAGATGTTTATCTCTAACTAATGGTTTTATCTCTCAAAGGAAAGGCACATGAATGGTTCAAGAGATTGGTACTAAATCCTATTGCAAGCTAGGACTAGTTAGGAAATGTATTGTTCAATCAATTTTGAGAGAGGGCAGACAACAATTCGTTGATCCAACACCTCATCATGATCAAGAGACTTCCTATGGAACACGTGCTTGACTTCTACATGACATTCAATAACACATGGAAGATGATCCATGTTAATGTGCATCCACCTCTAGGTATTGCTTTCCTCTATTATTAAAAGCTTTGAATTCTAAAATTTCTATCATGATTCAAGTCTTAGGTGGTGAAACTCTTCTTGAATCATATGATTTAGCCATTCAAGGTTAAATGAACATCATATAGAATAGAAAGTTACCCCCTATGCCCATAAGTTCATTGCTTCCTTGACAAATACAATTTAAGAACACATTATAAAATGCAAAGATGTATTAGATATTACAATTTTGAAGTATAATCCCTCCAACAATCTATATTTTTAAAATAATGTATATTATTACTTTAACTATAAGATAAACTAGCATAGATATCTTAAATCAACATGCTAATTAAAAATAATCCTATATAATCATTAGATAATTTTATTTTATTTTTATTCGTAAATATAAAGTTTTGTATTGATCAGAAGAGAGTGTGAACAAGCAGGTGCCTATAAGCAGTTTACCTGCAACAGCCAAAATGACAAAAAACTCCTAAAACCCTTCCTTGAACCTATTGAAGCTTTACAAAATTAGCCATTAGGCTTACTAGTCTGATAGTTACTATATTATGGACAAACCTACTGGGGCAAAGTCCACCGAACTGGGAATTTATCCAACCGAGGTATCAGAAAATGCCAAGCTCCACAGCCATGGCATGAAGCCTGTCAACCCACACCCCTTCCCCGGAGTCCACGTCCTCTTGCAGCATGTTCTAGAGGAAGCCATAAGCCTGGAGGACCCGATCTTGATGCTCTATCAGCGCCAAGCCTTTCAGGTCAAGGATGAGGGGAAGGACCTTCATCACCTCCAAAGGGTCTTTATGGGAGGCAATGTCTTTTGGTCGGGGAATACCCACCCTTGGAATGGCCGCCTCAAGAATGGAATTGAGGCCCCGGAGGAATTCTGGCTTAAACAGTTTCACCATGAGAAGTTTCGCCGCCTCTGTAGACACCCCCGCATCCAGGATTGAAGCTAGGAAACGGGACGAGATGTGGGAATCTACCCTGTAGAACTCGTCTGCTGCCAGAAAATCTATCCCCAAGATAATCTTGACCACTGGGAGGAGAAGGCCTTCATGCCTTCGCAGGATGCATTTTAACCTTAAATCTGTAACGGCGCCTTTGAAGGCCATCTGCCGAACTGAGCTCTCCAACTGGAGAGGTGTCGAAGCTCCCAGATTTATCATCCCATGCACTGAGATGTTCACAATGAAGCCTGAACCCTTTTCCATACTGTCTACTACTACCACCGTCAAGAACAGCAAAGGACCACTCAAACTGAGAGAAAGGAATGAGCTCCAAAGATGTCTGTCTATCTGCACCAAAGAGGTGTCGCATTCATTTAACCAATGCTTGTAATCATTGCATAGAAAGATTGGTGGAAGTGAAGCGTGCGATGGATCAAGTCAAAGGCCTGCTAACTCATTGAGGGGAAAGATGTATCTCCATTTCATGAATGCCACATTGAAGGTTAATTGCATAGAGATTGGCCATAATGAATCCTTATGGCAATGACCCATCCAAATGTTCTTGGATTGGGTGCCCACCCTACCACCCTATCATACTTCTTCAGCTAGAAAGAAATTTGACTCTTATTCCATCTGCCCCCTGATTAGAAAGAGCGTTTGGTTCTAAATTGGCCTCTCTATAGATGTGGTTAACTGTAGTCAACTCGCACCGATCCATCAAATCCAAGGCTAATTCCAGTTTTGCGATCAATTTCCAATTTTGTAGTTTCCTTGTGCGCAGCCCATTGATCACCAGTAGGGAGTCTCCTTCGATGGCAACTTTCCAGAGATTTAGCTCGTGGCAGAGCTTTAAGCCTAAGATTAAGGCCTCCAACTCCGCTTCGTTGTTGGTACCATTTGCTAGTGGCTTCGCAAGACTACCAACTGTTTTACCTTCCCAATTTCTAATGATGCAGCCAGCTCCTGATTTATCGGGGTTCCCTCGTGATGCTCCGTCAAAGTTTAATTTGAACCACTCGGGATCTGAGGGAGACCATTTGGCAAGTTTTCTTTTAAGCATTGTTTGTTGTCCGCCTTCCAAACTAAGGGGCGGCAATTTAAGGCCCTGCCAACCTTGTCTTATCTTGGCATCCCAAACTGAAAAGATCTTTTGTGTTGCATTGCCCAGCTTTGAGTTGAAAACCTCAACTATACTACTCTCAAGTTTATTTAGAAATGTGGGGAGAGGCATTTCTTTGTCTTGGAAGAGTCTTCTGTTTCTCTCTTTCTAGAGCTCCGAAATCAGCAATGAAGGGCTAATTGCCCACAGCTTGTGATACACCGCTTTTTTATTTAAGCTGGGCCAACTAGATAGCCAGTCGGACAATCCTGCTGGCGTGGCAGATTTCTAGAAAAGTTTGTTCATTAGCCAGTTGCAGCATGAGTTCACGTAAGGGCAACTAAGGAAGAGATGATCTCCATCCTCTAAATTTTCTTTGCACAAACAACATCTTGATGACCCCTGGATTCCGAGTTTGGCTAACCTATCAGCTGTTAAGGCTCTACCTTGTGAGGCTATCCACAAGAAGACCCCTGCCTTTGGCAGACAATTGGGGTTCCAACACAGCTCCCTTGGGATTGCAGAAACTTCCTCTTGGTTGTCCGTCAACTTAATGTATCCCTCTTTGACACTGTAGACTCTGTTTGGGGCGCCTATCCATCTGAGAATGTCCGAGCCCTGCCTAAAGCTGATCTGTTTGTTCGCCAAAGTTTTGTCAAATAATTCCACTTCTGCCTGACTTAACCTGAGGTTTTGAGGACTCTTCCACTTGGCTGTTAGGAGGCCATTGTGAAAAGACGGAGTTAAAAAATCTTTTACCTTATCCCCCCATGCCTGGGTTGTTATAGTTTTGATGTTTACCAATCCCACCTCATTGACCAGTTTAGGTAATCCTTGCCAAGAGTCATCCCAGAAATTAGCAGAATCCTCGCTCCTGATCTCCTAGGAAAGATGATCTAAAATGAGGTTTTTGCAGCTGCGGATAAAATTCCAAATTCTGGAGCCTGAAGGTAGCTCCCTTGAAGTAAAAATACTATCTACCCCTTCATCCAAATATTTTTCTCGCACAATTTGTACCCACTTAAGATCTAGGTTGGAGAAAATTGTCCAAACTAATTTGGCTCCCAGAGCTTTGTTTTGGAGCAAAAGATTTTTGATTCCCAATCCATTCCTTCGTTTGGATTCACAAATTTGCTTCCACTTTACAAGAGGGTATTTGAACTGTTCAAACGACCCTTGCCAAAAAAAGTTCTTCATCTTCTTATTCAATTCTTTACTTGCTTTGCTTGATAGAGGGAGACAAGACATTAGATAGGTAGGCAGGGTAGAAATGACTGAGTTTCGTTAACCTACCTGCCCAAGACAGCCAACTATTTTTCCAGGAGGCTGCCTTATTTCTAACTCTCTCTAGTAAACTGTTCCAGACATTACCTGGTCGAAGACCCCTATCCAACGGAATCCCCAAATAATTGCAAGGAAGAGATCCTTTCGAAAAACTAAGGATCCTCAAAATATGAGCTTCCACTCTTGTTGGTGTGTTGAAGAAAAAAACTTCTGATTTTTCATGACTAACTTCTTGTCCAGAGGCAATAGTATACTTTTGGAGGATTGTCTTAAAACTTCGGGCCTCCCTAATTTTGGCTTTCCCAAACAACATGGTGTCATCAGCAAATTGCTGGTGAGTAATATGTGGAGCGCCACTTGTGACTTGAACGCCCATGATCTCCCTGAGGTTCCAGGCTCTAGTAAGTGATCTACAGAGCGCTTCAGCCATGAAAGTAAAAAGAAAGGGGGAGATTGGGTCTCCCTGTCTTAACCCACGAGAAACATTGAAGAAACCTTCTGGGGATCCATTCATGAGGACTGAGAATCTCAGGCTTGCAACCCAGGAAAAAATCCAATCAAGCCAATTCTTAGTGAAGCCGAACCCTTCCAAAACTTTAAACAAAAAATGCCAATTGACACGGTCATAAGCCTTTTTTATGTCAAGTTTTAATATCATTGCCTACTTTCGCATGGTTAGGATTGAGTGGATGGCCTCCTGAGCAATAATTACCCCATCCAAGATGGATCTATTTGAGACGAACCCCATCTGCTCTTCTGAAATCAAATCTGGAAGAAGTTTTTTTAACCTGTTTGCCATTGTTTTAGCTAAAATCTTATAGAAAGTGTTGCACAAAGAGATGGGCCTAAAATCGTCTAGAAGTGCAGGCTTCTCTTTCTTTGGAATTAGAGCTAAAAAGGTATTATTAACCTCTTTTAGAAGTTGTCTAGAGGTCCTAGATTCCTCTAGGGCCTCCACAATGTCATTGCTGATTATGTCCCAGCATTTTTGGAAAAAACTGGCTGGGAAACCATCGGGTCCAGGCGCTTTATCTAGATGGAGCTGGAAGAGCGCATACTTCACTTCCTCTTCCAAAAATTTGCTATTTAGCATGTCATTTTGTTCATTAGTTACCAACTTAGGTATATATCCCACAAGCTCTTCTTGGGCTGTGAGAAGGGAACCTTCCAGCTCATTCAAAAGGTTCTGAAAATGTTCCACCACAACTAGTTTGACCTCTTCCACATCCTCCACAAGTCTTCCATTTTTGTCTCTTACCCTGCAAATTCTGTTTAATTCTCTTCTCACCTTTGTTGCATTATGAAAGTATTTTGTATTTCTATCCCCGGCAGATAACCAAACTTCTCAGGATTTTTGTCTCCAAAACACTTCTTCTTTGGAAAGGATATTGTTCATTTTTTCCATCAGCATTTTTTCTTGCAAGTAACTATGGTTGTCCATTCCATCTCTAATAATCTTCTCTTAAAGGGCTTTTAATTCTGTTTCGTATTGCTTCTTCTCCTCAAAGATATTTTTGAAGTTGTTTTTATTCCATGATTTTAGATTCTGTTTGATTACTTTCAGCTTGACTGCAATGCTAAACATTTTGGAGCCTCCTGGCTATGTTTCATTCCACCATTGTTTGATTAGATCCAAAAAATCCTTATGTTAAAACCACATATTTTCAAACTTAAAGGGACTCCTAACTGATCCCTTTTCCCCCAATATTTCCAAGCGAACTGGATAGTGATCTGACCCTAGTAATGGTAGCAACTGACAGTCAAGATTAAAGGGAAAGCTACTGAGATTTCCCTTGAATAGGAACCTATCCAATTTCTCAGCTATGTTGCAGTAGCCTAACCTTCTGTTTGTCCAGGTGAACTGCCCACCCCCCATCTGTATGTCAAAAAGCTCATTTCTATCCACAAAATTCTCAAAATCGAGCTGAGACTGAAGTTTCCTTCCTACTCCCCCTTTCTTGTCACTTTCTTTTAAAATTGCATTGAAATCCCCTCCTAAAATGAAAAACTCAAACCCTGGGGATTTACAGACTTTGTCCAATTCGCTCCAAACAATTCTTTTATGAATGTAATTATTAGGCCCATAAACGTTTACCAGAAGAAAACTTAGATTGGAGGCCAGGCTCCTTACCTTGCAGGCTTGCCAAAGCTTACTTGAAGCCATGACTTCAATCATGACTATTTGCGGCTTCCAAAGAATGAGCAGTCCTCCTGAGGCTCCTTCCGCATTGACTCCACAAATCTTCCAATTCCTCAATTTCAGGCTGAGAATTGCTCTTTCTTGTTCTCCTAACTTAGATTCCTGAATCAAACAAATGTTCGGTTGCTGCGAGTTTAGATGCTGCCGCAACAGACATCTTTTGTTAGGGGCATTTAAGCCCCTAACATTCCAAGTTATGATTTTCATTGTTGTTCAGGAAGGGTATTCCCCTTCCCTACTTTCAATAAAGTTTGAATTTTCAATTGCCCTGAAGCCTCCCCATCCCACTTGAGTTTTTCCTTATTCGGGATCCTACCTTTTCCTCTGTGTTCTCCGTAATCTGGTAATGTTTTGGTTGGTTCCTTGGTTCTCAACCTGAGCTCCCCTTGTTCTATGAGGTTGTTCAGGACTTTGCTTGGAACTTCCTCTTCAACTGAGAGGGCTTCATTTCCCATCAGCCCGAATTCTTGTTCTGCAAACCAATCTTCGCCTTCAAAATTGTCGATGTCGATCTCTCCTTTTTTGGCCGCATTAGCAATGTCCACCAATTCATTGCCCACATTTATGAGGGAGTCTAGATCCTCCTTGCTCACTTTGTTACCAATCATCTCAATTACCTGCGACAGTTTTTGGTCTATGGATCTGACGCTCTGAGCATCATCATATCTCTGGATTGATTTGGATTCATTTTGAAGCGCCACTTTAGAAGGGAGAGGAAGACCTTCTTCGACTTGATCTTCCTCCTCTAAAGGTATGGGTTGCTTATTTGACAATTGCTCTGAGTTTTCCTTTAGAAGAGGATCACTTTTCCACCCTAGAACTTTGACCAAAGTGTCTGTGGGAAGGGGGTTATGGATCACTTTCTGTGTCCAGATACCTAATCTTGACGAAATCTTGATTTCTCTCAGGATTCTATGGTTTGGATTGCTCTCGATGCCTATCCTAACCATTGTGCCTAACCCTTCAGGGTTGAGCCTTTCCTCTGCGTACAAAAAGGATCCCATGTCGTTTCCAATTTCTTCCAAAACCCTGGAGTCTCAATATTCAAGGGGGAGGTTAGGCAAAATATACCAATCGTGGATTTTTTCCAAACAGTGTGAAGTTGGATCGAACCTGGCCTTCCACCGGCTGATGTAAAAGCCACAACCGTCAAGTATCCAAACCCCTTCTTCAATTTGAGCCCTAATGGTTTTCGTAGGGTAAATGACCACGAAATAATCATTTGCCAGCCTCTTGAATTCCAAATCTGCTCCCCATTTGTCATACCACCATGTCTCCAGACTTTGCCAATTTAAGTCTTTTCCGTGCCATTTCATTATTAATGTTGTATTTTCCAATTTCAAAACTTGATCCTGAATTCGATTTGCATTGAGGGTAATTGAAATTTCCTCTTCTCTGACGTCTTCCCTCCTTCCATGATTTTGATTTCTGGGTTGCAAATTATGTCTCTGGAAATCCCTGCACCGTCCACCGCCTCTAAGGTTTCTTCTTCCCCTGTATTGTAGAAAATTCTGTTGTCTTTGATTCCAGTGCCTTGGGCCGCGAGGATCTCTGTTTTGTTGTCGCTCTCTTCCCAGGGAAGCCATTCACCATGCCATCTTCGCAAGTCTTCCTCCTGTTGTGGAAAGTTTTGTCTAGCTCCAGTGAATCCACCATTCCTATTGGCCTGTTCATGCTCTCTTCGAGGAAAACATCTCCCGTCTCTTTGCTCCACAAAGCTTCCCTTCATCTCTCTCTCTCTCACCATTCTGGAATGTCTCTCTACAAATTGTCGCTCTACAAATTGTCGCGCCATTTGGATTAAAATATTAAGTTGATAATTATTATTATTAATATAATGATATACCAATATATTATTAATAAATATATTCTACTATATTATGGATCAATATATTAATATAAAAATGGAAGGAAAGACCTAATATTATTATAATATAATAATCTTATAATTTAATATATATATTACTATCTAATTTAATTATAATTATATTATACCATAGATATAATATAATAATAATCAGTAAATTAGTTCAAGAATAATCATTATGTTATAGTAGTTAAAAACTCCATGATTAGACCTTCTAATTTTAATTGATTTTTTTCCATAAAATTAAATTGTTAAATTAATAAACTTTTATATAAGTTTCCATAATAAATTCAATAAATTTACTTATAGTCTTATTTTAAAATATTCTCAAAAATAATGGCTAAAAAAGCATGCAAAATCAAGACATAATCTTAATCACATTGATAATTAAAAATAACAAAAGAAATAAATTTTTTTTAAATATAAAAAACAAAAATATAAATTCATCACTTTTTTAATAGATAAAAAGTCAAATATTTTTTTTGGGTACGTAATACTAATATTGTATATATATATATATATATATAATTTGAAATTTACAGTTTGATGGTTGCCATGGCCAGACTGAAAATAACCCTTCTCAAACTAACATTTCTAAGTCCAAATAAAATAAGTGGTCTATATTTTGAGCTCCATGTTGTCTATGGAGAAATCAACCTTCTCCCATATGCTCTCAAATAAGTGATTGGGTTCAGTTAGTAGATTAGGACAAACTTCTTTGGCTCGGGCCCTTTCACGTGATTAAGAAGACCTTTAAAATTAACATGTTGATTATATAGTACAAAGGGTGAAATGAAATCAATAGCACAAATACAATTTAAGAACACATTTTAAAATGCAAAGATTTATTAGATATTAGAATTTTGAAGTATAATCCCTCCAACAATATATATTTTTAAAATAATATATATTATTACTTTAACTATAAGATAAACTAGCATAGATATATTAAATCAACATGCTAATTAGAAATAATAGTATATAATCATTAGATAATTATTATTATTAATATAATGATATACCAATATATTATTAATAAATATATTCTATTATATTATGGATCAATATATTAATATAAAAATGGGAGGAAAGACCTAATATTATTATAATATAATAATGTTATAATTTAATATTAAATTATATTACTATCTAATTTAATTATAATTATATTACACCATAGATATAATATAATAATAATCAATAAATTAGTTCAAGAATAATCATGTTATAGTAAAAAAACTCTAGATGATTAAACCTTCTATTTTTAATTGATTTTTTTCCATAAAATTAAATTGTTAAATTAATAAACTTTTATATAAGTTTCCATAATAAATTCAACAAATTTACTTATAGTCTTATTTAAAAATATTGTCAAAAAAATAATGGCTAAAAAAACATGCAAAATCAAGACATAATCTTAATCACATTGATAATTAAAAATAACAAAAGAAATAATTTTTTTTAAAATATAAAAAATATAAATATAAATTCATAACTTTTTAAATAGACAAAAAGAATAAGACAAAAAAGAAAAAACAATAGTTAAAAAGATAAATTTCTCATTGAAAGTCTAATCCATTTATTTACTCTAAAATATATTTCTCATTGTAAGTTTTATCTAATTCTTATGAATTGTGTTAATTAATATTAGTTGATTGTTTTTTAGGCTTTGGATATTACTCAAAAAATCACTTAAGAAGTTTATATAAATTATATTATTATGCTTCATATGTTATATTGTTATTATGCTTCATAGGTTATATTAGGAACTGACTATGCGGCGATGGCATGTCCATCTGATGGCTGCATCTCCCAAACCCTAAACCCTAAAACCCTAAACCCCAAACCCTAAACCCTTATTTAATATTTTATATTTAGTATTATATTATACTTATATAAAATTAATTATATACTTATATAATATTATATAATTAATATTATATTATCTTATGTTATTACTAAATTATTATTGTTATAATATTATAATAACGATTTTATTATTATATTATTATTTTATTGTAATTAATATTATATTATAATTATGATTTTATTATTTTAATATTACAATTAATAAAAATTAATAAAATATTAGCTATAAACCTTAACCATATAATAAAATATATATACTAAATCTTATAACATAAATACCATTAAGATGACTCCTTATTTTAAAAAAATTATAAATCGCATTTGGTCTGGGCATAAAGAAAATCAAATTTTTAATATTTCCACAACCATTACCCGCAACATTTTCTAGCCACCGTTAAAGTGTACACAGAAATTCGATCCCCGTCTGCACACGCATTAACTGAGAAAGGGACAGAGATTTGTACAAGCATGGGTTGCATGTGCATCTATGGGAGTGATGGATGTATGGACCATCGATGCATCTGGTGCATCCTGAAGGCCCCGTAGACGCTGCCAACTTCCAACACTCTACAACTATTTGATCTTTCAAAGTTGATAAGTCGAGCATGCACTTGTTTAGGTATTGGTTCCTTGATGTCCTTGATTTAACTACAATAGAGTTTTACTTTGGGGCATGGGTCGTAGGTTTTCCTCAATTTTTTATCCCTGATAATCTTCTTTGTGTATTCCCCAAGATCGGCATGGCGGTCATATTTATACCATCATATCTCTTTCTTTGGCATGAAATATAGGATCTTCCCAACCTATGAACCCCAAGGACTTCATAGAGAATCAAGTGCCACGTAGTGGCTAGTACCTGCCATATGTTTTTGTTTGTATATGTATTGTAGTAGGAGTGATAGATATGAATGCATTTGAATGAGATATTGTAACTAGAATATAGTATATAAACATTAACCCATGACTTGTTTACAAAATATCATAGTGTATTTCTAGAGTTGCAATTGTTCCTATTGAGGAAGGAACTTCTGGATCACCTCATCCAACAAGCCTCTTTCCATATTAATATTGTTTTTGTTGTGAAGAGGAGATTGAAAAACTGAGACAGAGGAGGTGTTAATAGCAGTGTCCATTGTATTATTTGTACTACCTGCAGGAAGAGAGACAGACAGTTGGAATTTGTTTGAATAACCTAGAAGAAATTGTTGATTGTTCTCTATCGTTGGTAATGAAGAGTGCGAGGAATTTTTTCAATAGCTCACCAGAGTTGTACATTTTAGCATCAAGCAAGTAATGTTCAATGTTGTGATTCTTGCATGTATAATCATTGCAAGCATCTTGGAAGATATTGATAGAGTCTATATAATTTGTATTCAATTTTGAATGAGAAATGAAATTATGTAAATGATGAATGAATTGATTAGAAATGAACTTACCTGTATTTGTAGTCATGTGAATGAAATTTGTAGTGGCTTCCATTCCTGTCATTGAAATGGTTGCAATATCATAAGCATATGCAGCCTCCTCTATTGTGTCAAATGTTTCAAGCCAATGATGTTTCTTGGAGTTCGGGTCTGAGATTTTTGCAGTGTAACGACCCCATTGACTTTTTCTAAGACCTCTATATTTAGGGATGTTCATCAGAGGTTTGCAAATGTTATTACATGCCTCTAAATTTTTGTATGAGAAATTGGTCTTCGCGTTAATGCCTCTGATAGATATAGCTGCCTTATCATAAGCATATGCAGCATCTTCTACTGTATCAAAGGTACCTAGCCATTTACGTTCATTGTAATTATAGCTTTGGATTTGTGCTCCATAACAACCATTTCCACGTTTTCTGACACCTATATATTTTACTTCTTTTGTTCAATTTTTTAAGTTTGTAGGACTGATTGTCCAACCTATTGTAGGTTGATAATTTCTAGCATAGTCTTCATTGTTTGGTCAGTCTATCAATTTCTTTGTCATCTTATAGTCCAATACTATTTCACATGGAATTAATTGATTATTTAGATATCCTTCAAACTTCTTAAGACTTTGGCAGAATGTGGAGAGAACTGGAAAAATTGTTACAATATAGTAAGAAGTTTTTAAAAGGTGCAGGAAATAAAAACATAGTGGAGGAGATATACATTCTATCCACTTAGAGATATACATTCTATCCACTTAGAGATATGGAGAACAACATATATCTCCAATTACATGTATATGGTGAATAACAGATACAAAATTAACGACACTTTATATTAATTGTAGGAAAAATATGCTCAAACATCTGTAAAAAAAGATTATAATATTTGACAAAAGCTACTTTGCAGATGCAAGGTAATCATTAACATGATGATCATGAACCAAAAACATAGGTCAGTTGGCATTGTCTCCATCAATCGCATTTGAATATCCCTATGGGTGAATAACCATCAAACCAGGTCCTCAGACTAGTATTTACGCTTTCTTTATATGTGAGCTAGTCTTATATGTAATCAAAAGCAAGCTTTCTAAAGAGAGTAGATTCTTGCAAGATGTCCATGGCATTGGATAAAAATACGGTAACTATTTTAGAGAAGTATAACATACTAGGGGAGTCTTCAACAATTTTGCGACCATCGAATACTTGAAGAGCATCCTCCACTGCTTGGCAATCTATTTTCAACACTTTTCCCAATAGCACTTGTAGACACCTAAAAATTTCTTTTACCATCAAACCGACTCTTGACATCCCTAAACATACCAATTTTCCTTCTGACCAATTAATTAAATTTTTATTTAATTGATTATCCCTTCATCGCCTAATTTTTCATCATTTTATCCCCAACAATTGAATTAATTTTATTAATTCAATAGTCCAAACTTTAGCCATTTGATTTAATAAATATGCAATATTTATTTGGTTAATTTCCCTCTCCTCACTAAATCTAATTAATTAGCTAAATTATGTTTAACTAATTAATTCAGCCTACTAATTGTCCTATCCCTACCCTAGGCAATTAAATAGCTATCATTTAATTGCCTACCGTAGCCTACCTCATCCTAGCCCTCGAATTAATTAAATAAAACTTGCATTTAATTAATCCTAACCTCTCATTTGGGTGGTCAAACCTAGTTTAACACCCTTCCCCACATCTTCCAAATAAAAAATTGAAATATATCCACATAAGTCAATTTTTTATTTAAATATCCCCCACATCACAATTAATTCCTCTTAGACCCCCATAACTCATTTATCTCCACTTATCCCCAAATAAATTTTTTATTTATTTTACATTCCCCATATGAATCTTTAATTCATAAATATTCCATCTCACCCATACTCATTTAATTCCTCCTTTCCCCAAAATGAATAAAAGATTTACTTTTATTCCTAGCCCTCCATTCCTCCAAGATCAAATCTAGGCCCTCCACATCACTTTCATCCTCCATTGATCTTCCAAACCAATCTCCACCCTTGGATCAAAATCCCTCCAAAATCTCTATAAATACAACATCTTTCAACCCATTTTGGGATCCAAGTTTTATGTAGAGTTATCATGCCAAAATATCTAATGAGCTAGTCTTTTCTGAGTTGTCTTTGAGATAGCATTTCACATTTGTATTCATCAATTAGGGTATATCATGTCTTAGGAGCTCTTAGGTGCAAAGTTCCTCTCCCTTTGATGAGATTGGGTCTTTCTTGTTTGAGGTGTAATTCTTTGTTTTATTATGCATTTGGTTTTTATTTTACCTTCAACTTGATTCATCTAATCACATTGGCATGCCTGATGGGACCCACAAGGTCCATATCTAATCAAATTTTGTGAGTTTTTGTGGTTGAGATGTGTTTTTGCAGGTGCAGCTCTATCTACCATGCGCAGTGGCGCTATCTTTAGCGAGTATTGGCGCTATTTACTGCTCTAGTGCTATATTGTAGAACGTTTTCTTTCACAACTTTCACTCACAAATCCTTTTAACCTCTAGTCTTCCTGTGGTTTTTTAGCGTTATCTACTCTCTGGTTTACAGGAATATCAGAGAAAAGAGGGGAGGTTATGCCGAAATTTCCCTAGAAGTACAAACATACATTTCAGTTTTTATTTTGTCTTGTCTTGTCATTTGTTGTACTAACAAGACTAATAGGATCTTTGTTTTGCAGTCTAAGCCTCTGTTTTGGTTAGAAAAACCTTTGTTTTGCAGGATGGACGCGCTCAGGCTTGTATCGGCGCTATCAGAGCCCAGATTGGCGCTATTCGCAACGGTGACCAGACCACTTGATAGTAGCCACAGTGGCGCCTTGTGATATCCTTATTGGCACTATTTCATGTTTTAACGCCTTCTATATCTCATTGTAGCACTATATTCTGTTCTAGCGCCTTCAGTCCAATTTTGCAGCGCTATATTCTAGTTCGGCGCATTCTTTATCTGATACTAGTGCTATTTGTTTTATTAGTGCTATTTGTTTTATCAGCACTATTTGTATTGTATATATCAGCGCCATTTGATAGGGTATCAGGTTTTTAGGGTTGTTTCTGTCAGTAGCGCCATTTGTGGTCTGTAGTGGCGCCATTAGGTCCCTATTTTAACGCTATTTTTAGAGACTGACTTTGCGTTCTGTGCAGGGACTGACAAGTTGTTTGTAGGTCATCACCATCATTTTGTAGGCACGAACAGGTTTTTTTGCATACTATTTTGTCCTTAGTTTAAGACAAACATTTCAATTAGAACTTAAAACGAACCCTTGCATGCCAACTTAGACAAACACTTCGATTTGGTGCAATAAAATTGATCAACAACCCAACAATCAAATCTTTGTGTGTGTGTTAGCTTAGAAAACATTTGAATTTGGTGTCCTAAAATTCACAAGTGCTTGCCAACAACTATCAAGACATTTTGATTTTGGGCTTTAAAAAGAACCACAAAGTGCATCAATGAACTCATTGGATTAAAAAGAACAACAATCTACATTCTTCACTCATATAAACAAGAAAATCAATCTAATTTGTGTGAAGTGTTTTTGTGATTTTGTTTGTGGTGTGAGAAAGTGTATACTCTTCCCTCGCACCATTGGTGACCTTGGGAATCAAAAGCTTTTCACGACACTTGTACAAATCACCCCCAACATAATCTGAAGAACTAAAATGAACCATGTTTAGTGTGATGCAAGCACAAAGAATACATATGCTCTCCCTTGCATCTTTGTATGAACTTGGGGATCAAAAGTATTTTTGTGGTTGGGTTGCTTTTGTTAATCCTTAGAGGGCCTGCCACCCCGCTTCGAAAGGTGGGAATGACCCAAGCAGCAACAAGCTAAAGCCAAGCTCTTTCAAGCCGCTATATAAAATAAGGTGTTTGTGACAAAAGTCATAGACAACAGGTGTTGTTGTGTTATACCGACAACCAACCTCCCCCAAAACCCTCTAAGGCGTAACCCTTGGAGGCTGGGAGACTCCATAACGGAGAGTAGCACTGCCGCATGTATAACCACCTGAACGAAAGCATTTACTACGAACCTTTGTTTTAGCAAGCCAAAAACCCTCTATTTGTTGACGCATAAGGGAAACCTTTGAAGCGGCCCCGATTCATACAGTTCTTAGCCGAGGTAGCAGGAATAATCCAAAGGTTTGGTGAGGGACAAGCCTTACAGGAAACTTGGATCTTGGTATGCGTGAGAAGTGTGTGCAATTGTAAGGAGAAGCCGGTGCTACTAAGATCCTGGAGCTACCCGCTTTCAATAGGCGCAGCTAGGGGATTCAACAAATACTATCATATCTTCGCCTTAGGTTGTGCAAAGTGCTTGTTGAACAAAATCACACGTCTTTTCACAAACAAAATCTTGTTTATTGTGTGTTTTTATGCTTAAATTATTTTCAAGAAACTTACCAAGATACAATAAAAATCATTTGATCAAACTTCATATCAAAACAAATCCAAATTTGACATCAAAATCTGTCTTTCTAAAAGCCTCGACCAACACTGCCCTGTTTCAGCACCATCTCTGTCTACTTTTGGCGATATTTCATCTGTGGATTAGCACTATTTGCAGATTGACTTGCCTGAAACTAAGACCAATTCCATTGTGATCTTTAGGACCTGCTTTGCCATAATCCATATTCACCTTCCAAAAAATCTGTCAGTACCCCATCCCTTTTCTCCTCAAAATTTTCCAAATCATACCTTCATTTTGACCTTAGAGGATCAATCACTATCATTATTGGACCCTTTGCTATATCAAATCCACTCAAATTTATATCCACTCATCCTCGTTAAATCTTTACATACTTGTTGGACCAAAACAAAAATCCTTGTCACAAGAAATCATTCCAAAATCCAAAAACATATCCAAAATCTTTCAAAACCAAAACACCCATCAAAAAATCATCAACCAAAAACTTGTCATCCCTTTGAGCTAAAGCTAGATCTAGATTTTATCATTCACATCATATTTTGCTTGGAGAGTCATTAGTCTACCTTTCAAGTAAAATAATCATCCTTCTTTGTGTAAGGTCATTAGTCTACCCCAAACAAAGAAAAACATCCATTTGTACGGCACAAATCTAGATCTTACCTAAGCTCAATTTGTTGACCATCAAAATCCTTTTTTGAAAAACATCATCCTAATCTCTCATACCGAACATCAAAATCAAAACATCAAAATCTCTTCCATCAAATCATCCTCAAAGCAAACATCATCCATCACCTACCTTTTGGTCCAAATTTGTGCAAAAAGTCAAATACCGTCAATTCTTATCATCCTTAGATTAACACTTTTTAAAGACTTATCGATCTTTCATCACACTACAATCATCACTTCATCTCCTTTTCTACTCCATCTCACTACCACATCCATCATTGGGTCCAACGATTTAATCCAAATTCTCTAAGGTCTCCATCCCCATTTCACGCCATATCTAAAAATCAAATCCATACACGTGCATACCCATAACTAGATCACAACACAAAAAGAATCAAGAAATGGCAGAATCTGGACAATATGGCGGCATAGGAATGCCTAACACCAACAACAACAACAACATACCCATCAACCAAACACACAATTTACCTACGGTCTTCCAAATCCCAACATACAATCCCAACGAAAACCCCTTCCATTTTTTGCACCCACAACCACCACCCACCATGTCCCAAGATGATCAAGATGTCTTGAACTTCACACAAGACGCTGATAACATGGACATGCTTGACACAGTCCTAAGGTTGGATCCAAATAGATATCTTGACTATCTCCTCAAAATTGGTGCCCAACCACCCCATAACACGACTTCATCCCAACCATCCACCTCTACCATCAATCCTACCACATCAAACACCCAAACATCTACATCAAACACCTAACCTATCATCTCACAAACATCAACTCCCACCATATCTACCGCCACCACAAGCTCTAACACTACCACATCTACAATTCCCACAAATGTCTCCAATCCTACCACTTCCCAACCCGTCACCACATCCATTATCACAACTAACGTAACCTCTTCTATCCCACAAATCACCTTAGGCATCCAAGGGAACCTTGCACATGCAAGTACCTCCACGAGTGTGCCTCCACCCAACCCTCAAACCATAGCTTATCTAAGGCAATTATTCTCACAACCACCTTACAATACGACCAACTCATCCCACGTCCACCCATCTAACGTCAATCCGTCCAATGTCACATATCTACAAAACCCCATAGGATCATCAAATCAACATAATCCCAACCCCCAAATACCCCCACACATTCTCCAACAACTCTACGCTCACCAACAACATCTTGCACAACTCAATCAAAACACCACCCCACAATATCAAAACAAGACCTCCCAAAACCTTCAACATCAAACCCCACCTAACCTCCAACACCTCATCCATAAACAACCCTACACACCCCAACCACAACCAACACAGGATGTCAAACCAGTTGTATAGGCCTTGATCCAAAAGGTAGATGACATGCAAACTGGGGGCAAGCGCAAGCACTATTCCTTTGAGGATATTTGTCCTTATCCATTTGATTGAACATTGTACATGCCCCCTTTCCCCAAGAATTTTGAAACACCCAAATTCGACAAATACAAGGGAAAGGGAGACCCTAGGGATCATCTTAGGGAGTTCTACATCGCTTGCTTAGAAGTCTCAAATAATGATACCTATCTAATGAGACTATTTCCAAGAAGCCTCGGTGGTCAAGCTGCTGAATGGTTCGCACAGCTTCCCCCAGGCATTAGGTCTTTCCTTGAGCTTGCGGAAAAAATTGTAAACCATTTCTCCTACAACTTCGAGCACAAAATATCTATGATAGACCTTTGCAACACAAAACAAAAAAATGAAGAATCCTTCGCTTCCTTCTTGCAGAGGTGGAGAAGCTTAGCAAGCAAACTCCCATAGCCAATTCCTAAAAAACAAGTCGTCACCATGTTTGTGACCAACCTCAATCAGGAAATAGGGTTCCATTTACAAATCCTTTGTGCGTCTACCTTTGAAGAAGTCATCGACAAAGGTACCACCATCGAACGGGCCCTCATCGCCAAGGGCTCCATCAAATTGTATGACTACAAATCCAACAACAACAACAAACCCCATATCAACACCCCCAATACAAATAATAACAATAATGTGCAATCAAACGAAAAGCCACGCTATTGGGGAAAGAACAAGAACACATTGAACGACGGCGTCACGGATGTGAAAGCCATCCAACATGTACAGAATCAACCACCTGCACATACATATACTGCCAATGCAAATAACCAAAGGGGGCAAACTAAGCAAAACAAACCTTGAATGCAATTTACACCCTTAGGGGAACCCATCGAGGACATCCTCGACAGATGTCTCAATAAAGGTTTGATCACGCTCCCACCTGTTAGACAACGTCAAGAGAATGAGCTCAAAGCCGCGTGGTACAATGAAAATGACTATTGCGAACACCACCGCATTGTGGGCCACAAAACCACTGACTACATGAAACTAAAGCATTACATCCAAGATCTCATAGATCAAAATCAAGTCAGCCTTGATCAAAGCACCCAACCATCGCCAAACGCCAATCTCGGAGCTTACAAGGATCCACTGCCCAACCATAATAAAGCCTCCTCATCCAATCAAGCATACAACATCACCCCGCCACCCGCATCCTATGACTCTATCGTAGGGCAGATAGAGCCATCATGTCACCATGTCAACATAATGCACAAGCACCCGATTGTGCTGTCACAACTCGTCATGGCCATATATCCATCCGCACAGTACCTACCACTGAACAAATGCCTGCATCCACATCAGATCCCCTCCCCCCTCGTCCAACCACACATCCATCACCTACCAATCAGTACAACCTCCTAGAGCATCTAGGAAAGACCCCTGCACAAATATCCATACTTGAATTGCTCCACACATCACCCCTTCACAAAGATGTCCTTGACAAAGAACTCTTGGAAACTCAAGTTCCTACCAACTTGAATGTGACCCAATTCCAAGCCATGGTAGGACATATCACCGTACCTCACCATCTCACATTTTCAAAAAAGGATCTTCCCGCTTTTGAACACTTACATAATGACGCCTTACACATTGAAGTCTGTATCCACAAACACATAATCAAAAGAGTCTTAATAGATGGTAGCTCCAGCCTAAACATATGCACACTTAAATTATTAAAACACTTGGGATACTCAAATGTGGTTGTTGACACCAACGAGTGCATCACAATCAAAGGGTATGATGACACCGAATGACTCTCTAAAGGCACTATCAAGCTCCCTATTCAAGTGGGATAGAAAATACTGGAAACCAAATGTCAGGTCCTTGATCTTGACCTTCCCTACAACATTCTTCTCGGCCGACCATGGATTCATGCCATGCAGGCAGTCCCATCCACATTCCATCAATGCCTCAAGTTCCCTCACAACGGCACGGAGGTAACCATCTACGCCGACCCCCGCCCCTTCCAATACTATAGTTTCTTGGAAGGCCATGACCATACCTTATGCCCATACAACAAATCCACCAGCAAAGCCAATCCAACAGCTTCCACCTCATACATCGACCCCACCAACATTGCCACCACGTCATCCCAAACACCACCACCACCCAAGGTCAAGATCAAGCTCAGTGACATGGGATGTGGGGAATATGACATGCACGATACCTTTTGTGTGGGTACATTACCCAATCCTAAAATGTTTGGCATCCCAAAAAAAGAAGCAGCCAACACCATCGTCATCAAGTGTAAACCATCACCCATCTTTGAGAAGAAACATCTCCTTGATCAGGATGTGCTCGAAGACATATCATCTTGGCTGTATAAGGACGAAGAATCCGAGCAGGAAGTTCCCACCATACCAATAGAAATCTATGGTAAAGGGTCCAAAATTGTCAAAAACATGGGTTATAAAGGACAAGGCAGAATCGGCCTTCATGAACAAGAGATCGTGGAACCAGTCCAAGCGACAAGAAATCCCTACACTCAAGGGTTAGGATACGGTCAACGACAACGTATCCTCACTACCGGTGAATGTATCTTAGCCGATGTCGCTACGGTCTCCCCTGAAGTCGACAACGCCAACAAAACAAGCCATCAAGACTCCTTTAGTGCCTTTGTCGATTTCTCTGACTCATCCATTGCACCATCTACACAGTCCCCACCCTAGCCTTATCATCCAATGACCTACCACTTATATACCTAGACCTCATAGACTAGAACCAATGGGGACCTCATGTCTTCGATATAGCATCAAACGATGAGGCCATTGCTGAAATGATAGGGGTTAGAGATCACTTCCCCCTGGGAGATCACAGAGCAAGATACATCATGGAACTCGATACGCATGCCTATTTTAGGGAGAGAACCCCCTGCTTCTAGTCATAAAAACATAAAAATCAAGCATGGATCTGATGGTGAAAATTGTTCTGCGGCAGTGTCAGATCCCAGAAAAGTAAAAACAAAAGACGTATCTCCTGGTGAAAACCTCCACGAGGTGCTAGGAGATGGAAGCATGGGCCTTCCTGAGATAGACAAGGTTTATCTAGACAGATCACCTATCCTAGTCGAGCCAACTCAAGAGATGAATCTTGGGACAAAAGAAGAGCTGAAAATCACCTTCAGGGTAGAATCTCTCAGCACACAAGAACAGGAAAACTTCTTGTCATTCTTCAAACACCAAAATCACAATTTTGCATGGACCTATGCAGACATGCCAAGGCTAGATCCCGCTTTGGTTGTCCATCACCTTGCAGTACGCCCTGATGTGAAACCGATAAAGCAGAAGGTCAGAAAAATGAACCCCCAGGTGGCCCTCCTAGTCAAAGTAGAGCTAAAGAAACTACTGGATGTTGAGTTCATTTGCCCAATCAATTATCCTGAATGGGTTTCCAACCTAGTACTAATAGGCAAACCAGATGACTGAATCCGCTACTGCACCAACTTCTGAGATCTCAACAAAGCCTGCCCAAAGGACGACTTCCCATTACCCAACATCGACATGATAGTGGATCTCACGGTAGGACATGAGATGCTATCCCTAATAGATGGATTTTTAGGGTACAACCAAATCTGGATTGCAGAAGAGGACCAACATAAGACAGCCTTCATATGTCCATGGGGGATGTACTGCTGGGTGGTAATGTCGTTTGGCCTGAAGAATGCCAAAGCCACATATCAAAGAGCTATGTTGGTCATCTTCCATGACCTTTTCCACCACATCATGGAAGACTATGTGGATGACTTACTAGGAAAATCAAAGACAAGAGAAGAACACCTGGATGTATTGGCCAAGATCTTTGACCGATTAGAGCAATACAATGTTCACCTGAATCCAAAGAAATGTGTCTTCGGGGTAACCTCCAGAAAACTCTTGGGATACATAATCTCCAGAAGAGGAATTGAGGTAGATCCTGCAAAAGTCAAGGCCATCACTGAAATGTCTCCTCCAAAAACCCTAAAACAGTTGAGAAGTTTGCAAGGAAAACTCAAATCTATTTGTCGGTTCATTGCTCAACTGGCTGATAAATGTCAACCATTCCAGCACCTACTTAGAAAAGACATAGCTTTTGTATGGAACACTTAATGTCAGGCTGCCTTCGACCAGCTCAAATATTATCTAGCTAATCCCCTTGTTCTAACTCCTCTGAGGCAAGGAGAACCCCTCTTGTTATATATCTCAGCAACAGAGACAGCTATCGGAGCCTTACTAGCACAACACGGTGAACAAGGGAAGGAAAGAGCCATCTATTACATCAGTCGCACCCTGATCTCATATGAGCTAAACTATACACAAATTGAACGAGCATGTTTGGCCCTAGTCTTTACTGCACAAAAACAAAGACACTACATGCTCAATCACAAGACCAAGCTCATCGCTAAGATCAACCCACTAAAATATCTACTAAACAGAGCTACTCTTATTGGGAGAATGGCAAAATGGGTCATGATCCTCAATGAATTCGACATCAAATATACTGAGAGAAAAGCCACCACAAAGGACAGGTTATTGCTGAACAGCTGGCCGAAGCACCCATTCTTGCATTCCTTCTCGGCAACTGGGGCAAATTCTTTCTTTGACCTAACACCACTTCCCTGCTAGGTCCTAACACCACATCAAAGAGGGGCAAATGTAGACACCTAAAAATGTCTTTTACCATCAAACTGACCCTTGACATCCCTAAACATACCAATTTCCCTTCTGACCAACTAATTAAATTTTTATTTAATTGATTATCCCTTCATCGCCTAATTTTTCATCATTTTATCCCCAACAATTGAATTAATTTTATTAATTCAATAGTCCAAACCTTAGCCATTTGATTTAATAAATATGCAATATTTATTTGGTCAATTTCCCTCTCCTCACTAAATCTAATTAATTAGCTAAATTATGTTTAACTAATTAATTCAACCTACTAATTGTCCTATCCCTACCCTAGGCAATTAAATAGCTATTATTTAATTACCTACCGTAGCCTACCTCATCCTAGCCCTAGGATTAATTAAATAAAACCTACATTTAATTAATCATAACCTCTCATTTGGGTGGTCAAACCTAGTTTAACACCCTTCCCCACATCTTCCAGATAAAAAATTGAAATATATCCACATAAGTCAATTTTTTATTTAAATATATCCCACATCACAATTAATTCCTCTTACACCCCCATACCTCATTTATCTTCACTTATCCCCAAATGAATTTTTAATTCATTTTACATTCCCCATATGAATCTTTAATTCATAAATATTCCATCTCACCCATACTCATTTAATTCCTCCTTTCCCCAAAATGAATAAAAGATTTACTTTTATTCCTAGCCCTCCATTCCTCCAAGATCAAATCTGGGCCCTCCACATCACTTTCATCCTCCACCATTGATCTTCCAAACCAATCTCCACCCTTGGATCAAAATCCCTCCAAAATCTCTATAAATACAACATCTTTCAACCCATTTTGGGATCTAAGTTTTATGTAGAGTTATCATGCCAAAATATCTAATGAGCTAGTCTTTTGTGAGTTGTCTTTGAGATAGCATTTCATATTTGTATTCATCAATTAGGGTATATCATGTCTTAGGAGCTCTTGGGTGAAAGTCCCTCTCCCCTTGATGAGATTGGGTCTTTCTTGTTTGAGGTATAATTCTTTGTTTTATTATGCATTTGGTTTGTATTTTACCTTCAACTTGATTCACCTAATCACCCAAAATATCTAATGAGCTAGTCTTTTGTGAGTTGTCTTTGAGATAGCATTTCACATTTGTATTCATCAATTAGGGTGTATCATGTCTTAGGAGCTCTTGGGTGCAAAGTTCCTCTCCCTTTGATGAGATTGGGTCTTTCTTGTTTGAGGTATAATTCTTTGTTTTATTATGCATTTGGTTTGTATTTTACCTTCAACTTGATTCACCTAATCACAGCACTGAGTGAAATTACCTTGTTGTGGGCATCACGATTTCTTAAGAGGAAATAAAATCCATTTAGGAGAGATGACATGCAATGCATAGTTACTGAAATGTGGAGCAATAGAACAATATAAGTAAGATGCAGATAGAGAATATTACAAAATGACCAGTTCTATCAATGAGATAGATAGCTACAAGGAATATGAACAAGTCGATTATTAGAATTACAAAGGTCCAGAATAAAGTGTCATTGTAAACAGGGTCAGCCATCATATTATATGTTCCAAATGTCAGTTAGAAATGCATAAGTACGATGAGGAATAGAAATAGCATATTTAGAAATAAGTATTAAGATAATACAATGAACAAAAATATAGGTAACTATAGTCACCTTTTTTAGTGTAAACTTTTCATGCAACGAAATTTTCATATAGAGTTGACATTTTCTAGAAGTAGACTCAGACAAATTTGCACCAAGTACTTGCAACATGGGCAGGAGATTAGGTACAAGGGGTATCTAAGAATCATTGTTGATGGTAGGTTGACACATTCAAAAACACTCTTATCATTTTGAACAGTTTTTTGTGACTAAGTATATTGAATTGGATTATCGACGACTAAGTCATGAACAAGACATTTAGCGTGAGCCTTGAGTCGATCCTCTTTGTACTTAGATGTTGCACAACTAATTGAGCACTGAAATCGACATTGATTTAGCACTCAGATTGCCACTGATTCACCACTGATGAATGGCGAATGGAAAATACCATCCACAAGAGAGCAATCTGAGGTCTTGGGCATTTACATTCGAACCATTTATAAAGTGGGTTCTCTAGATTTGTCCAAAATGTCCATAGCATGTAGTGTGGTAAAGCTTGATTTCATGGAAAACATGTATGTGCAAACAGGTTTCCTGGTGATATGAACTATTGTACTTGCAAAATTTGTTTCACTTTTATTGGGCTCTAAATCAAGCAAAAAGCTCCTACCAGTGGTATCTGCATGGCCTATTGTTGGAGGCCTCCTGAAATTTCTGAAAGGCCCAATTGTTTTGTTCAAGGAAGAGTATCCCACAAAGAAGACCGACCATCTGAGGGCTCACACTAAATGCCTTGTTTTTATCAATCTCATCTCACAATTAATTTAGATTTGATTTGTATGTAATATATGTAATGTTAAATTCCCTTTAACTTAAATTAATTTAAAAGGTGTGTTTAATTTCCTACAATAACACTTTAACGAAAGATCACACTTTTCCTAAAGTTAATATTGGCCAATTAAATACCATGGTGACTCACAATGGCTAATGGAATAGGTGGGAGTCAATAAATTTTAAATTTAAATTTTTGGGGGTCTCACTTGACATGGGATCATTCCCGCAAGCCCCACAATCATTACTCAAGCAATGGGATTGACCTTCAACATGAAAGTGTAGATATTGAGGTGATAAGTGAATCCACAAGAATAGGTTCAAGGATAAGTGTAATAAATGATAGTTGCATTGTTAAAATATGTGCAAATGTGGATAAGATAGAGTCGACTATATGAATATATATGTGAAGTTCCCCAAATTGGGCAAACCTATCAATTCTTTGCATGAACAAATGAAACACAAGTAATTAACCTACTCACAATCTAATGAAAACTTGAAGGCTTGACAAAAGTGTCAATGAAATTCAAGTAGAGTTTCTTCAACCTCCGAATTCAATACATAACTTTGAGAGGGGCGAGGGGGCAAGCGAATGAATGTTTCACATTGTTAACGAATACTAACCCTTTTCATGAATCAATGCAATTGATAAAGAAAAATGTAATATGAAACAGAGAGGACACAAAAGTTCAATAAGCAAAAAAAAAATTAATTAACATTTTGACTTCTATATATTTCACTGTAGGTATATCGTTGCATATTAATGGATTTAAAAATTTTAGTAAGTGCTTGATTTAAGTCCACATATTCTAACAATTTTGCCTTCAAATCCTTCAATAATTCATGCTTTCAGGAAAGTGTTGCCTTTCTTGCAAACTCACTATACCAAGTATTCAGGCATTTTGTAATATAGATTGTTTCAGCGGGCTCTATTCTAAAGCATGTTGCAATCATAATGGATGGCAATAGGAGATACGCAACGAAAAGAAATTTGAAGAAATTGAAGGGCCATGAATTTGGGTATAATACCCTGATGCATACTCTGAGGGACTGTTATGAATTGGGGATAAAATATGTGAGCCTTTATGCTTTCAATATTGAGAATTTCAGGCGCTCAGAGGAGGAAGTTGAGACGCTCATGAATTTAATGAAGGAGAAGTTGGATCTATTCATTGAAAAGGAGAGCATGGTTAACAAATATGGAATTTGTGTGCAAATTATAGGAGATGTGAGTCTTTTTCCTCCAAAAGTAAGAGAAGCTGCAGACAGAACCATGGATTTCTCTATAAATAATGATAAGGTTGTTATGAATATCTGTGCTCCTTATACTGGCACAAAGGAGATTGTCCAGGATGTTGAAGACGTTATTAAGGTGGAGGATTTAGCTGGAAAGTAGATTTGTGCAGAGGAAATAGAGAGTCGTTTGTATACATCGAATTGCCCTGAGCTAGAGCTTTAAGACATCAGATCCGAAGAGATATCAAAGACCAAAAATACCCAAAAGGCTTTGAAGAGCTACTACTGGCATGAATCAATGAATCTTAAATAACAAATGGAAACCCTAGCAGAAGCATTCACGTACTAAATCTGGCTGGTTTAGATGTAGGGAAAATAGAGGTGTTGTGTCCTGATGGGGAGCGCACAGTGGAAGCGTACAACTGATCAACTCCTGATCGGTGAGAGAGTGACTTATGTCTTGGCGATCTACTCTTATCGGCCAAACATACCCCGTTGGCCACCTTGCAACTTACCTCTCTGATCTCACATCTCTCCCCAACAGCTCAACACAATACTTTGTCTTCGGTAAGACCACATACCATCAGCGAGCTTGAGAACTACTCTGCCGATACACACCGATCACTTTGATGTTACCTTCGAACCATACTTGTCACCCCAATATAACTCGATCGGCTAGACCAAGACCATCGGCACAACGCCAAGTTGTCCACTCGATGCACCTTGTCACCCTGATATGAATCTTGGGCCGTGACTTCTATTTAGCGGCTCAAACCTCCCTTCGGCCAGACTATCCTCGTCGCTCTAAGCGAGAAATGTTTCATCGATGGCCTCTGTCTCACCGATAATAGCTCCAACTCCTCCGATCAAACCCTAGCACATGGAGATGCTAGGTGATCTACTGTGCACACTCCAATTTGGTCCTCTACACCGCCGAACAGGAAAACAAAACAGGAAACAAAAACATATATCTGTACAACGAAGCCATTCCACTGATTTCAACAAAAATCTTATCAGTGGAATGCTTCACATTGACATATTACAACAATGAAAAACACATAAAGGAAAAGAAATCTACAGCTATGCAATGTGTAATTATAGAGAACGGAAGACAAATTAACAACACAAAATAGTTCAATTTCTCCTTAACACAATGCACAATTACATTCGCACAATTACATTCAATCTCCTCTTCGATCTGATTACAAAATCTAATCTATATGCCTTTGATTCATTTCTCTGGGGTTTATAATCTTGCCCTGAGGAACACCAATCCATTCCAAGTGGCTGGGAGACTGATTCCAAGCGACTGGGAGAAAACTAACTGATTCCAAGCAGCTGGGAGACCAACTGGCTAACCACTAACAATTTGACAAATGCAAACTAAGTACTTAGAACTTACAAAGTTTGTTCTAGGTCTAGATACAAACATAAATGACATGCATTGGTCGGATAGACCTTATTACAACACAAAACCTAATTTTCCAAACAAACATGAATTTAAATGCCTCATGGAGGCCACCTTGTGTTAGGTGCTCCTGCACCATACACCCCACCTAGAAAAGAACTCATGTCCCATGAGTTGAGTCTTGGTCTTGCACCACCGTTATCCTTCACTGCCTCATGCCTTCCCCATGAGCTCTGAACTACAACGGGCTGCCATGGAATCAAAAACTCATGCCTAGCATTGTAGGCTCTACTCACACCTTGCCATGAGTGAGTGCTTACAACCAAACTTAGATGTTGCATGCCATGATTGCTTACTGTCATATCTGCCTGAACACCTGCAGTCAAAATCTTGTTTGATGCTTCTTGTACTGCTGCTATGGTAGAATATTTTTGTCTTCCAACTCTTGTTAGCTCTAGAGGACAAATAATGGTCCCTACTATGATAGCATCTTCTTCTTTCCAATCAACTTGTGGTTGCTTGCAGACCTGCTCTTTGACCTTCATCTGATCCATCTCAGACATTACCATCTGATCTCCATCATTCAAAACTGAAATCACCTTCAAACTGTGATCTTTGGCAACCCCACTCCTTGAGGTATCCTCCACTTGCCTTGTCTCTTCTTCATTGATCTGTACAAACTCTTTCTTACCCACCAAAATGATCTTGGCTGCCTTCGTTGCTTCAACATCCTCCTGCAATGGTGTCATCACAAAAGTCTTGCCATCCTTCTTGATGGTGTATGTGTTAGCATATCCATCATATAATGCTTGCCTATCAAATTGCCATGGCCTACCTAAAAGTAGGTGACAACACTCCATGGGAAAAATGTCACATAAAATTCTCTCCTTATATTCTCTAATCTGAAAATCAACATATGCCTGTTCATCTACCAAAAGTGATTGACTATCACTTACCCAAGATGCTTTGTAAGGAGTTTGATGAGGAATCCTTTCTATGTTCAATTTATCCACCATTTCCCTAGACACCATATTATTTATTGAAACAGAATCTATGACTACCTTGCATATTTTACCTTTGCTTTTGTAATTGATCCTGAAAAGAGCTCTCCTTTGTGATGGTTCAATCTTCACTGGTTCTTTGAGTAGTGCCATCTTGATCATTAGATTTTCTCCCACTTCTGATGTCAAATTCACTTCAGGAGATGTCACACTCCCTGCATCCTCTTGAGTCAATGTGGTTCTTCTCTCATTACCATGAGAAGTTGAGGCCTTCTCTGGACACTTATAAGCTGGATGCCCTATCTGATTACAGTTATAACATCTCATATTGGAGAACTTGGATCCTCTGCCTAATCCATTTGTCCCATCTCTTTCATTTGGCCTTCTTCATCAGTAGCTTCCTCTGCTACTTGAGTCTCCAACTTGCTCTTCTTGGCCAAACTCACCACTAGGCCTCTGGTTAGGACTTCTGCCTCCAAAACTGCCTCTAAAATTTCTGTCACCTCTTCCTTTACTTTGTTGTTCACCTTTTCTCTGCATCTTCTCTTCAGCTCTTAATGCTACTTGAAAGCATTTTTCCATGGTTTCATGGGTAAACAAACTTATCTCATCTTAAATATTGATCCTCGGTCCATTTAGATACCTTGCTACCTTGGCTTTTTCATCCTCCATGTACCCACAACGAAGAGTGTATTTGTGAAACTCCTTGGTGTAAGTAGCCACATCCATATCTTTTTGCTTGAGGTTCTGCATTTTCCTGTAAATCTGCACCTCGTAGTCAGATGGAAGGAACTGGGACTTGATCTTCTCCAGCATTTTGCTCCACGAAGAGATCATACTCTTCCCATTCTTTACCCTCTCTCCTTGGGTGTAATTCCACCATGTAAGGGCAGCACCTTTGAGTTTAGTTTTTGCAAACCTAACTCTCTTACTTTCAGGAACTTCTTTGTACTTAAAGTAGTTGTTTAGAGCCTCAATCCACTCCATGACTTCCTCTGCATTCATCTTTCCACTGAACATGGGGATATCTATCCGAGCCTCTGAAGAGTCCTTGCCAATTGCCTTGATGGCTTCCAGAAATTGCTTTTGTTCAGCTGGTATCTTTGCCTCTTCTTGTTCCTCTGCTTCTTCCTCTTTCTCTTCTTCTTCATCTAAACCTTCCTCTATCCTTTTTCCTATCTTCATTGTCTTCAATTCTACTTGGAGTGCTTCCTTGACTCCAATTTTGATCATCTCTTCCATCTCTTGAAATTTCTTGACCACTTCGGTGGTCAACCCCTTTGGAGGCATATTGCTAGCATCTCCTTTGCTTTCTCTGTCTGACATAAACATTCACAGATAGCACCAACACTTTTGCAAATCCCCAATTCAACTACAACATAATGTTTAATTAGATGTTCATCCTACACGTTGCTTTACAGACCCATTCCTCTCATCCAATAGCAGATCTTGGAGATGCACTACCACTCTCTCTCGCAATGGCCTCACTCTGCACCCTCTTCCAGCCAAACCTCTATTGGTGAATGGTCTTGACAAACCTCATCATCGTCTGCCCACACACCATAGGAATCATGTTCCTCCTCGCAACTAGATGGCATGAGCATCTATTTTGCTCCAACTCTTCATCTGCCTTCTCAGTGACATAAATCAAATACACAACACCTCCACCCAGAGCATTCATTGGCTTTGATACCAATATAATGGGGAACGCATAGTGGAAGCGTACAACTTATCAACTCCTGATCGGTGAGAGAGTGACTTATGTCTTGGCAATCTACTCTTATCGGCCAAACATAACTCGTCGGCCACCTTGCAACTTACCTCTCCGATCTCACATCTCCCCCCGACAACTCAACATAATACTTTGTCTTCGGCAAGACCACATACCATCGGCGAACTTAAGAACTACTCCATTGATACACACCAATCACTATGATGTTACCTTCGAACCATACTTGTCGCCCCGATATAATTCGATCGGCAAGACCAGCACCGTCGGCACAACACCAAGTCGTCCACCCGATGCACCTTGTCACCCTGATATGACTCTTGGGCCGCAACTTCCGTTCAGCGGCTCGAACCTCCCTTTGGCCAGACTATCCTCGTCGCTCTGAGTGAGAAATGTTTCATCGATGGCCTCTATCTCACTGATAACAGCTCCAACTCCTCCAATCAAACCCTAGCACATGGAGATGCTAGGCGATCTACTGTGCACACTCCAATTTGGTCGTCTACGCCACCGAACAGGAAAAGAAAACAGGGAACAAAAATAGATATCTGTATAATGAAGCCATTCCACTGATTTCGATAGAAATCTTATCAGTGGAATGCTTCACATCGACATATTACAACAACGAAAAACACACAAAGGAAAAGAAATCTACAGCTATGCAATGCGTAATTACAAAGAACGGAAGAGAAATTAACGACACAGAATAGTTTGATTTCTCCTTAACACAATGCACAATTACATTCAATCTCCTCTTCAATTTGATTACAACATCTAATCTATATGCCTTTGATTCATTTCTCTGGGGTTTATAAGCTTGCCCCAAGGAACACCAACCCATTCCAAGCGGCTGGGAGAAAACTAACTGATTCCAAGCGACTGGGAGACCAACCGGCTAACCACTAACAATTTGACAAATGCAAACTAAGTACTTGGGACTTACAAAGTTTGTTCTAGGTCTAGATACAAACAGAAATGACATGCATTGGTCGAATAGACCTTATTACAACACAAAACCTGATTTTCCAAACAAACATGAATTTAAATGCCTCATGGAGGCCACCTTGTGTTAGGTGCTCCTACACCATGTCCTGTTAGTCTGAGTTCCTTATCTCAGAGATTTTTATTATGGCTATTAAAAGCTCCTTAGCGGTGTTGGTGTACATCGATCCAAAATAGGGCACAGAATATACATCGCTGCCAGGTGCCAGAGGCCATATTTTTTGTACGCGAGGGTAATGGGATTTTAGTTTCTATATGTGTAATGAAATTCAAGCAAACATATTTTAGTTTTAGTGCTAGAAAAATAAAGAACTGATACAAATACCTCTTTTTTCTAAAGAAGATTTCCTCCACGGCCTTAGATCAATTCCTCGAAAGGCGATTCTTTTATTTTATGTTCGCACACCTCTTCAGCTAAACTAAAATCTTGCAATTTCATATGCTCGCCTGAGTTATTTGCTTTAAAGGTTTTTATCAGAGTATTCGGCGAGGACATCTAAAAGACATCACATGATTTTTTCGCTGCACAGAAAATTTTATAGCTTGAAATCACTGTTTCTCATAAATGTCGTTTGACTTCTATTTCATTTCATCGGCTGTGATATTTTCCTTCTCATTATTCAGTATGAAAATTTAGTCCTTTGGAGATTTTGGATGGCTTTTTAAAAAGTTGATTGGACATATAGACAATTCATGTCTTTTGTACATTGTAGCTGTGCATGCTTGAAATTAATAGAGCTTGACTTTCACAAGTTAGAATTTATTTTATTTGATTTTGCCTATGAAATATCAAATTGATTTGAGATTTTTCTATGAGGACATTCAATTGATTTCATTTTTGGGAGGGTTAAAGTCACCATTGCATTCATTGCTTGCCTCAATTCACGTGAAGGCGAGAATAAGAGGTAAAACCTCTCAATCAATCATTTGTTTTTGCAAACACTGCAAACAATAGTCAGACCAAAAATAAAAGAATTTGATTGGACAACAATGGAGAGAACTAATGCTATAGTTGTTGCTTATCGAATGCATAAGTACCCATGCCAAGGCAGGTACTAATAATAATGGGGTGTGTGGGTTGCTTCCTTTATCAAAATTTAGACTTCTCATATCCTCAATACCTGGGAAAAATCATGATAGGATCTTGAAATCTGACTCCCTGATTGTGTTAGTATAGCTAGATGATTTAAAGGTATAGGTGTAACCTAGAATTAATCTCAAGAAACTTATCGATACAAATTTATGTCTATGATTTAATTGATCATGCATTCGTACTTTGGTGATTATCATTGTACAATTTAAGATGTCTAATGAGTTATTTTTCTCAGCATATGTAGTGCTATGAAGGGTGGTCCTCCATAAATAGAAATAAAGTACAAGTACAAAGGCTACCACCCCCTTCTAAAATGTTCTCCCTATAATGAGATAGGGAATAAAGACTTAGGGCATGTCAATGTCTGGGAGTTTCTACAAAGGTTGTACAGGGAGGGTGACAAAACCTTCCAGGCTCAATGCATAGCAAACTCAGGACTAATCCAAGTTGTTTCTTTTCTTTTCTCCTTGCAGTCACTCGAGATAGTCTAGGCCTTGGCTAAGAGATATGATCAAAAGAAAAAGAAAGTATTTCTCCCAGCCAGACAAGTGGTACTGGACATTAGTGCAAATATGATTGACATGGTCTTTAGACTCCCCACCTATGTGCAATATGACAAGGTGAATATGAAGCATGCTCTAGACTACTATGATAAAAAGATAAATATAGCAACAGACTTCATTAACTAGAACTTCCTCCTAGTGAAATGGAAATTTGAACTCAAGATAGCTAAGGTGCAACATAGGAGTGAGTTCAAAGAGGATGTTAAAGATTCCATCACTCTCTTGAGTAGAGTATATGGATTGCCTAATTCCAAGGACTTCTATCCTTGGATGTGATACTTTTATAAGAGAATAGATTGTGGAACCATCATTAGTGGCCAGCTCCATGAATAGCTAGTGGATATATTAGAAACAAATAAGTTACACATGACTCCCTACGTAGTGTATCTCCTTGCCTTCCAAATAGATTTTCCAAGATTAAAGAAGGTTGACAGCCTCTAGGTGGGAGAGTCTTCAATCTTCAAATATTATCCCTAGCTTGAGCTCAAAGAGAGCCAAAATCACTATTGCATTATCAACGATGCATTTGTCTATGCAATAATCAGGGGCCTGGAGAATGAATATGTAAAGAGTCTCTCCCTGGAGGCCACCAATGAATTAGTGAATTGGGGCAGTTGGTTCATTCAGTTCAAAACCTTCTCTTATATCAGGGTTGCTAGCTTCCATAAGGAACCTTAAAAGCTTCCCAGGTCTCCCAACAATAAAATTATTCTGCTAGAGCTCTGTCGGCAAGTTGTGGAGATATAAAAGCTAGTGGCCAAAGCATAAATCTTAATTTTCCTTCCCCATCACTATTGGGGTATATTCATGGGCCAATATGCAAAATGCTAAGACTACAAAGTTGGAGATAGCCCCATTGGATATGGACTTATACAAGGAGATAAGAAACATGTTTGATCCCATTGGGAGGATAAGTCCACTAATTGGGGCCTTTTATTCACAGGAGTTGGCCCTATAGGATCACTAGGTGGACTTCTAGGATGAGAATGAGGTGAGGATCAGAGACTATTGCAGGATGACCCTGCCCATGATCAAAGAGTGCCATGTGGAGAAGGTGATAAAGGAATGAAAGAAGATGGAAAGGTCCTAGACCCTTCATACAAAACAAACAAGGTATTCAATGATCCCTTGGATGACATAGACTATTTCAGAGAGGAGGATTCTTCAATTAAGAGTAAGGCTCAGGTGGTGGTGGACTAATCAATCAAGTGGCTGAAGAGGCCTTATGCTATGTTGGATCCCCACCCTACATCAAAGGCACCCAAGGCTTAGAAAAATAAGACATTGGAGCAATGGGATTCCTTTGCCCCACCTAAGACAAAGGTTGCACCCAAAGAGGTTGGACAAGAGACACCTAGAGAAACAAAATCCACTTCAAAAAGAAAAGAGAAGAAAGTTGTTGTAGGAATCAACTTAGGCAAGGAGGATGAAAAGGAGGATCATGTCTTTCTTATCAAGAGAAGGAGGATAGCAACCCAAGCTCCACCCACTACTAATACACCTCTCTCCTTAGCCACTAAGCAGTTTTTTCCCTCATCTCATCCCACTTCTCCACTTCCATCCCAACCTTCATCTCAACCACTTCCGCAAGTAGCTCCACCTTCAAGTCATCTCGCACTTTAGGTTCCACTTCAATATATACACAAATCACCACCTCAATAGCCACCCAATTCACCCACACCACCACTACCTATCACTCCTCCTCCCTTTCCCAAACACACAAAAATGCCACCACCCTCTCATGCCACAGTACAAGAAATTCAGCCTGAGGGTGGTGTAGGAAAACAATAAGAGGAGCAGCCGATCAAAGATACCCTTGCCCCTAAGGCAAGTATTGAAAATTTGGATCACTTATTCTAGGATATTTCCTTGCAAAAGTCTGAGCAAGATGAAGGTTCATAGGACATTTCACAAACTATTATGGTGACCCCTTCTCCTTATTCTTCCTCGGACTCTACTTCCAAGAGGCTCAA